>CM069304.1:0-430000 GCA_035609425.1 Epinephelus awoara | reverse complement strand
ACCACCACTGCCTGATATCAGACCAAAAATAAAACCTGAGTAGCCACCACAGAATCAAAAGACTGAAAGAGAAATGATGGAAGCACCAGGTCATACAGGCCCAGTGTTGGTATTCAGACCATGGTCAGAACCAGACATCATCGAAGCTATGGCCCATGTGTCAAGGACCATGTACCAAGCATTAACTAGGTGTGGAGGTGGCCAAAGTAGAGGCTGAGGCAAAGGACAAAGCAGAGGCGGCAGAGTATGTGGCAGAGGTGCTCCTAGTGGTCAAGAGAAGCCCTGTGATCTGTATGTTTGCCACAACTGTGGACTGATAGGACACTGGCAAAACTGTCCAAATAACAAGAAGGAAGAGAAAAATGCACTTTGTGTTAGACTGGGAGTGGGAGACAGACACCAGTGATGGACACAACCTATACAGACACAATATTAGGTGAGTTAACAAACCTGAACAACCTACATATGCAATGTATAATAATGAAAATGAATGATTCAAAAATTGCCAGAGTTAACCTTACTTATAGTAGATAATGATGTTGTATTTTTAGTGGATTGTGGCTCAGCTGTTTCTGTCTTGAACAAAAACCAGCTGACCTAACCTCCCAAATTGAGTAGATGGTACTGCAGAGCATTAGGGATTTTTTCCAATCATTGAATCATTGATCATCATTAACTTTATGGTACCTGACTCGATATGGAGACTTGGAATAGTGTTAACATCCAGGGGCGATTCTAGGATCAGAGGTTTAGGGGTGCTGAGCACCCAGAGAGCTGCCCGGCCAGGCAAGATAAATTTCAGTGTTTTGTACATTTTAACGCAATTTCATTCCCACATTTGTGAAAGAAAAGCACAACACTTTTTGGGAAAGTCTGTGACTAAACCATCAAATCTGATAAAGGTTATTTAAATGCTGAGCCACAGCAAAAGAGGAATGGATTGGAATCATAAAAGAAACATATCGTAATCCTAATTTCTTGGGGGGTAGACAACTCATTTTGATACAGCAGCTCCTCAACATATATTTCTGGAGTAAACCTGCCCCCTATAGTGAGTACCAAAAATACTAATAAGAATACTAATAAATAAAGTCCTCTCTCTGCTCCTCTCTCTCTTTGTACTGTCAGTCAAAAGGCAAATAACCAAACAATGCGTTTTATATCTAACAAGTGATATAAACTGATACATTGATCGAACGTAGAACATCATTCTAGATAGATAGACCATTTGATGTTACACTCTTACCTGAATTGGCTCTTTTTTGTTTTTTTGAAAAAAAAAACAATCTTATATCCATGATGAGGCTGTCTGTCTGTCTGCACACACACACAATAGGAGTTATAGTGTCAATGAACATCCAGTCAGTTAGCTAGTCAGTAGCACCTTGGCTTTAATATTACACAACAGCTAGCCTGTCTCATTCCAGTTCAAACAGAGGACAGTGGTACTGACCACCTGTAACGTTTCCTAGCTAGAAAAAACGTCAGCTAACTCCTACCTAATAACATAAACAGTGACCTACGATTAAATGCAGCAAAAATGAGGACTGGTAATGATAATAATGTGTTGGTATTGAGTGGTAGAAGTTAAGAAATGTGCCACATGTCACCCACTCTGGAAGGCAGTGCATTGCTCTGTGCAGATAGAGCGCTCAGAGTGGGTCAAAACATTTTTGAAGCAAGGGGGGGTGCTGCTGTATTTTTGTTGTTAAAATTTTACATTTCAACCAAGTACTGTATGGTTTTGACACTTTTCTAGTTTGTTAAAAAAAAGGACATGCAGTAATAATAATAAAAACAAATCTCTCTCAAATTTTAGGGGTGCTGGGATTCAATTTAGGGGTGCTTCAGCACCCCCAAAAATGGGCTAGAAAAGCCTATGTTAACATCTACTAACTCGCTATAACAGATGAGATGAAAGTCAACTTGTAGCTGTTAAATACAGTCCACACTCACTCCTACTATCTGTGCATTAGAATGGTCTCTTGTCCTTACAGCAGCTGGGGCTGTGACTGTTAAGTTGCTAAAAATAGAATGCGCACGCGTGTACACACACAAACACACACACACACACACACACACACACACACACACACACACACACAAGCATCCTGCTACATACAGGCAGACTCATTACAATGCACAGCACGTGTATCTGCAGGACTAGATTAAAGTTTTGAGGAGGCATAATGTAAAGGAAAGCAGTAGTAGCAGTAGTAGGTCATAGTTCCTTGTGGTGACTCTCCTGTACGCACACCCATTTTTCCAGTAAAGAAAATTCATGATGCCGGTCAGCCAACAGGGTGGTGTTTTGTCCAAGATTTGCAGGCAATTAATGCCGCCGTCCATACACCTGCGCAACTGGTTTCGAATCCACACACAATTTTGTCATTGATTCCACCCAAAGTTTTCAGTATTCCTGTGCACAAAAATTCCCAGTACTGCTTTGCGTTTCACCCATTTATCTATGGATTTCTGCTAAAGTTCAGCAATTTGTAATGCAATTTATCAAAGAAAACCTGGGAAGCCTACCTTTGTCGGGTGGGAGTGCACTTCTGCAATATGTTGATTATTTAATGGTAAGAAAAGAGACCTGTAAAGCACATACATAAGTGCTATTGCAACACTTGCAAATTATGCACACAAAGCTAGTTTAAGCAAATTGCAATGGGTTCAGCAACAGACTCTGGGTAAATCTCTCTCTCCCAAACACATAACTGCCATCCAACTATTCCAATACCTATCACCAAGAAACAGATAATGAGTTGCTTAGATATCATACCATAGACAAAAGATTCCAAATTACTCAAAAAAGAGGTAGCCCTCTCTGCCATGATTATTGGTAAAAACCTGTACACATGACAGACTGACCTGGACTGACGAAGCTGAAAAGGCCTTCACTGGCTTAAAAAGATCTCTGCAGTCCACTGCCACTCTTGGACTGCCAAAACCTGACCTACATTTTAATCAGCTTGTTGACCAAAAGGACAGTTACATGACATCTGTGTTGACACAAAGGGTAAACAAAGGCCTATTTCTTATTTTGCAAGTAAGTTTGATCCTGTTGTGGCCGGATTCCCTCTGTGTCTTCAAGCTGTAACTGCAACATAAAAGGCTGTATAGGGCCTGCTAGACATAATACTGCTCCCTGCTTCCATGTCTGTAGTCAAATGTGATACACGAAAAGATCTGCCCCCATTTCTATAGGAAATGCTGTTGCTGATGCGGCTCCTGTTAGGGAAATTCTCCTCTCTGAAGAAGTGATGGACTTTGTGTGAGGAATCAAGTCTCTTTAATGTATGCAGCATGGAGAGCAGACTCAAGTGTTCTCTGACAACTTCAGAATGTACAGACTTTTATACCAAACTGAAGCTCTGACGCCAGGTTGCACCAGCTTCGCTTATAAAGGAGAGCGCTCCCCAGGTTTATCAATACAGGAAAGTTCCCCCTACAAAATGTAAGGTCATGACCTCAAGATGTGGAGAATTGCCCCCCAATAAAGATTCCTGGATAATTCCCACACTGCTGAAGGTGCTGCTGTCTCTGGTTTAAAATTCACCCCAGGTTGCCCATTGCTGAACACACATACTGTAATTGATCCTTAAGCTGATGTTTCTGTTCTCCAATCTACTCCACAGGAACATGCTGTCTGGTCAAAATGTGGTGCTACATTTATTGAGTCAGTGTGGGACTGTCCCTGATGAAAAACCATGTTTGCCACATTCTCTCGGAGTCATCACGTGGCCAAAGGGGGGGGATTTAACGATTAACGATTTAATCAGTTTATGATGGATTTCATTGAACTAATTCCATGTGAAGGAAATAAATACTGTCCTGTTTTGTTGACATGTTCAGTAAGTGGGTTGAAGTTTTCCTTCTGCTAAACAAGATGCCAGTGCAATGGCTAAAGCTCCATTAACTAAAGTCATTCCTAGGTGGGGCATTCCAACTGTGATCAGCAGTAATAATGTACCACTATTTGTAAGTAAAGCCTTGTCAGAGGTTTTTACATTATGTGGGTTTTGGCATATGTCATCATTGCTCATACCACTCACAAAATGCTGGTGCTGTAGAGCAAGAAAATGGTATCATCAAAGTAAAACTAGCTTAATATTGTGATAAAACTCGTCTCTCTTGGGCAAAAGCGCTCCCATTAGTGCTTTTCCACATACGTGTGCAGGGCAGAAACAAACAAACATGGTCTTAGCCCATTTGAAATTCTGTTCTGGAGATCCCCCCAAACTGGAATAGGTACAATTAGGCATTCTCTTCCAACTACAACCTCATGTGATGATGAGATGTTAAGATATTGTGCCAACCTGTCTGCTACTCTGTCAGCATTGCATTCACAGGTGAAAAGTGCCTTGCCGTTTGCAGCCACAGCAGTGCTTCATAACCTAAAGCCAGGATACTCATTAAGGACCACAGAAGGCGTCACTGGGAGCTGAGGCGATATCATGGTCTGTTCCAGGTGCTGCTTTCCTCTGATACAGCTGTAAAGGTTGCAGGTAAATGCTTCTCAAACATGCTTGTTTATGTTTTGATACATAAATTGAAGACAAGATCTCTCAGATATATGTCTTTTTTTTCTTATTTTAACAACAAAAAATAAAATAAAAAATTGGAATTCACTGAATATGTCTCTGAAATATTCACCTTCAGCATTTAGGTCACACTATACCAAATTTCGTATTTCATCTTCAATCTTTTAGCTTTTGGTTATTAATATTTTCTTTCTCTAGGTTTTTCTTTGTGTGTTAGTTATCTTTTCTTTTTTATTGTGTTTTAATTACTGTTGGTTTTCTGGTTAGTAGCCTATATATATTTCTTTGTGTTATGTGTTCCTTGTTTATTTGTTTGTTTCTTATTTTGTGTTGTTTTGTTAAGTAATGTAACTTTTTTCTGTTATTTGAATTGACTTCTTCTGCATTTATCTTGGTTTTTTTTTTTATTGTTGTGCAAATAAATCAAAACTAAAACGTACCTCAGCTGGAGGCTGCTTACAGGCTGTGGAATAGAGTCAGACAAATGAGTCAAGCGAGGGCCCACGGAGCATGCTGGAGGTTTTACCACGGCTGAAGAGGCAGTCACAGTGGGTGAGAGGAGAGCCAAGGCCTGCAGAGCCTGTTGGAGGCTCCACATTCAGGAGTGCATGGACTCCTACACTCCGTCTAGTTCTCCGAGGTGCTCTGCGGGTCTTGGCTCTCCTCTTGCCAAACCTCTCTGACCCAGGCTGTGCTCTGCTCCTCTGCCAGAGAACCAGAAGGAGGGTGGCAGGTTTGTGTCCATGGCCCGTTGTTGGCTTTCCTCCAGTGTCAACAAACCCCTGGATGTTGAGGTGTGAATTTTTGTCTTTTTTTCTGGAATTTCATAGGGTGGGACTTGGTGAGGAAAGTAGCAGGATGCATAATAATGTGTTAATTAGTCAAATTCAGTGCTCCACAGTACTGTTGGCATATTCCTCAGAGACAGACCATACTGCTCCCCATGGTCGCTCTGCCTCACTCCCATCTATGAGACTACTTAGCTAGGAGGGGAGAAGACAGCAGCTCTGGAGACTGACCTTCAGTTAGTGGCTCTTGCAACTTTACAGTGACTCAATGTTTGTCCCTGCCCATGTTAAGCACAGCCCCAAATTGCACACTGAAGTGAGAGGTTTGATAATAAATTGTTGTAAGATAATATTTTTACTTCCATTTTGAATATTTCTTTGTTACAGATCTTACACAAAAGTCAAACTGCACATTTCCAAAGAGAAAGATCATTTTTATTGAACATGTTTGCTGGTAAAAGTGCAGTTTTTATTTGATGAATGTAACCCTATTATTAAACTAAAGATAAAAAAAAATATTCTTCAATACATATTCTGAGGGGTTAGGGTTTGGATTCTATATGTACTTTCCAACCCTACACTTTGTATTCTACCATTCCATTATTTTTAAAAAGGCAGCCATGTGAAAGTTGTAATAACTAGTAAGACTATAAATCAATCATGGCATGAAACAGTGGAGGCGGAAAAAAGATAAGAACATTGACCAGAAGATACTCTCAAAACATCCTAAACCCCCCTTATCCTATGAAGCTGCAAGAAAATACGTTTTCAGGGAGGCTCTAACCTATCTTTAATGGTAGTCAGTCATAATGATAATACGTGACAACAGAAAATATACAATTGATATGTCCAAGCCATTGGAAAAAAAATATAAACAACTCATATTTACATCAGTTTATAATATAGAACGAAGGTTACAATCTTGTAACCCTCGTTCAATTAACACAGGTGACACCCCTCTCCTAAACTCTTTGGGTAATACTACTCCGATCACAGGCCCGCATTCACACACCGAGGAAAGGTGGCGGTAGGTGGTAGGTTGTTCCCCACCCTGTCAGGGACACATTCTGTGAACACTGTGACGTAGGAGCCTTTGTCTGTGCAGTGTTCTCTGCAACAGGTGTTTTGGGGACCCTTAGTATCTCTGGGCGAACCAGGGGGAATGCGTGCTTATGATCAGAGGAGTATTACTCAGTCTAGTAGAGGGCGGCACCTGGGTGAGACAGAACACTACATACCCCTTTTTCCTCCACTTTTGAGGTCACTCGTACACACATCACTCAGTACACACATCACTAAATTTAGCTGGTCATAATGTTGAGTGAGAGGAAGTCTTGACTCCACATTAAAAGTGGTATGATGTTGTTTCAAAATTATAATTCAAACAGCTATTTTGAAAACAGAGAAACACAAATTCCTGTTTCACATGGTCATGGGATTCAGTTCAGGAGGATATATCATCTAAGTCATGTTTTTGAGACATTTGTTCATTGGGGAGCTGACAGCATAGACACAGGCAAGCCATATTTCCCTTGTGAGGATTTCTGAGCTTTTGTGTAAAAGTTTAGAGCAACAATAGGAAACAATACTAAGAAAATGACCCCTTACAGAAGATTTAAAGGTAACTGGTGAACTATTTTGGAGAAATAGGGCTAAGACTGGCTTATGCAGTACTATGGAAAAATTCATACACAGTTATATTAAATACATACATATGTGACATATAACTTGCACATAAGCAAGAGAATAATGTGATATTTTAATAATAATAATAATAATAATAGATTTTATTTGTAGGCGCCTTTCTGAGCACCCAAGGACACCTTACAGTGAAAACATAGGAAATATGAATAATACTACATTAAAAATAAGTAAAATACAGATAATACAACATTAAAATAGAATACATGACAAAAAAAAAAAAAATAATTAAACTGGATAGGCCAGTCTGAACAGATGTGTTTTAAGCTGTGATTTGAATTGTCCAATGGAGTCAATCTGACGGATGTGGGGGGGCAGAGAGTTCCAGAGTCTGGGTGCAGAGCAGCTGAAGGTTCTGCCACCCATGGTGGTCAGTTTAAAGTTGGGTACAGACAGGAGAGCAGCTGAGGAGGAGCGTAGAGCACGGGTGGGGGTGTACGGGTGGAGAATGTCTGACAACTGATTTAACAGTAAAATTTAATAAAAATTTAATAAAAGTTAAATAGAGGAAACTTTCACTGTCCATACTGTAGACAAGATTTGGTATTTATGCTGGCATAAATCTAGGGTAAGATGACTAATAGATCAGCTTTACTGCTGGGTTCCTTTTTCTTCTGACAAGAAAATAATATTCAGTCAGTAAAGCTCTGAAGTCAAACTAACATCCAAGAATTGCCAGCTGTAGCAGTGTGTTTTGTTCAGCAGCTGAGGCCTCCATGAGATTATCTGACATAACCATTTTGAGGATACATAGAAAACTCCTCTGTACTGCTGAGCCCATTGTTGAGTTCTGAAAAAGATGACAAATAATTGTTATTATGATTAAAACAATGTAACACTCGTTCATGAACACATTGAACATATGTTGATATACTTATTTTGATTGGAAAGACTGGCATTTAACTATACCATCAGATCTTTGTTTTATTGACCACATGTAAATAGGTGCACTATTTACACTTCACTTTAAGTATCCATGCAAGTATAAAAGCCACCATATTTCCAATTTTGGCACCCTTAAATCTGCCATGCACGGCCTTGTTGGATCTGGGTGTGAAAGTCACTGGGTCTGCCGCAACACGTGCCTATTTGTGAGATGTAGTTCTGGTAACTGCAAACAGTACCCAAGTGCCAGGTAAGACTGCACTGTGGAAGTTTATCAGAACACACTGGAGGGAACGGATGTCGTGTATTATGTATAGTATTTATTTAAATTGGGCAGCTGTGGCTCAGGAGTTACAGCAGGTCGTCCACTTGTTGGAAGATCTGTGGTTTGATCACCAGCCCCTCCGGTCTGAATGTCTGAGGGTGCTTTCACACCTTACATGTTCAATTTGGTTAAATTGAACTCAAGTCCATTTGCATGGTTAGTGCGGTTCGTTTGGGCTGTCAGCTCAACCCTGGTACAGACTTAACAACCAAACCAAGACTGCTAAAAAAGGTAGGTCTTTTTCTGCTTCTAAACAGACTGGTCGTGTTCGTTTGTGATGTGAAAGAAAACAAACCAACCACAGGATTTTTTGATAGCAGATATCTGATTTTAGCAACAGAAAAACCAATAATAAATCCATCTACTGATCGTGAAATCTGTCCACAATCTGTCCACATCCTCATAACTGATCACTTTCTATTTATGCTAATGCATACATGTAAACATGTTAGCATTAATATATAAACATATGCAAGTCAGTGAGGGTATTTTCCCTGATTAAAAAGCTGTTCAAACTGCCATCATTGTATCTGCCTCCGTGTACTTTGCCTGTTCATTAAGTCCATTAAAAAGTGCGTGACAGTGATCCTACAGTATTAAGCCCTGAATCATTACTGTACAAGATGCCTTCTTTTCATCTTGTCTCCACGTTAATCTTTATTCAAAACATGCCATTGATTTGCAGTCTAATAACAGCCTTCTTATAATGCTTACAATCAGTTATTTTTCTATGAGCTTTTCGAAAGCAAACAACATAAATCAAAACACATTAGAAGCATTAAAGTGCTGCTGCAAAAACTTCAGTCAGTCACCAGAATTTAATTTTCCAAAATTGGTCCTGATGATGCACTGATGATGCAGGATGACAAACACCAAAACTGTCCAATCAGAGAGTTTCCTCTCGGTCACTACAACTTCATGTTTACTCCTCTTGGTTTGTTTGCAAAAAGTCATAGTGAACAGGAACCCAACCAAAACTAAAATACAACAATGTATCATTTTCTTCCCTCTGGAGCGACCAACTGAACCCAACTACAGGTGTGAAAGCATCCTTAGGTAAGATCCTGAAGCCCAGATTACTTATGATGGCTGTGCCATCGTTGTGTGAATGTCCAACTGAGTTGCGAGTCGCACCTCATGTGGTAGCCTCGCCCACCAGTGTATGAATGTGTGTGTATGAATGGGATGAATGTGGTACTTTGAGTGGGCAGAAGACAAGACAGGCAAATGCTAATCCTTTTACCATTTATATTTGAACAGACCTCATCTTAGAGTGGAAAAAAATGGTTACTGGTTTTGTGCTTTGCACTGTGTGTGCAGACCGCATGAGTTGATGTGAGCGTTAAATATCTCAAAGCCTAATGGCTATATTTCCATAGGATTGTATGTTTACTATGTCCAGTTACAACCTGAAACATTTATTTCCAAGTGTGAAGCTGCACCTGAGAAAATGAGCTTCTCCTTCATGATGTTTACGTCCCGACTGGACTGACGTGTCACAGCACTCAGCATTATCTGTTCTGGGTTACAGTTCTGCATCCCGCTCATTCTCCACCTGATACAGCACACACAGATGCAAACCATTACAAGATTCAAACTGCGTCATTATTAAACCATAAAATTAAAAAATGATGATACCATACTGGGCCCTTAAAATATGTATACACATAAAATAATACATACATTGAATAGAATGTACATTGATAAAAGAGAGGTAAGCAAGTACAGTAAACAAAATGGAGCAATCAGCCTCAGGGTATTGACCCTGAGGCTGATTGCTCCATTTTGTTTACTGTACTTGCTTACTCTTGCTTACCTCTCTTTTGGGCCCTACTGCCCAATGGCAGAAAATGCACAAGAAGGACAGACAAGGAGGCAGAAACAAAGGCCAAGGCAGTCGCAGTAGTTACCTGATCATATGATAGCTGACAGATACCAGAGGGCAGCAGAGGAAGGTTGCATGCAGATTAGGCAGAGCACAGGTACAAATGTCAAAAGGAAAGACAGAAAGAGAGGACAGAGGGGACAAAGACAAGTTATAGCATTGAGCAGAAAAAATGGAAATCTCAGAAGACAAAAGACAGTAGGAAAGAAAGACAAAATAGATGAGAAAGAAAGAGCAGAGCAAACAGTAGTAAACACCACATCTCTGTTCAGGTCTAATGAAAGTTAGAGGCTGTTAACTAAGCAGTTACAAGAAAACTCAACACCTTAACACAACAACGGCTGTATGTTCAGATTTGTGCTGCTCCGGACAACATTTAGATAATATTTGATTAAAAACATCCTGAAAATTCTAAAATTTATAATGAGATTAAAAAAAAATACATTTAGTATACTTCCACAGGACATTTAGGGGCCTGTCCCGATACCCACACTTCCCCTAGAAATACCCACTTGCACTTGGTTGAGCACATTCACGTTTAGGCTAGTGCAAAATGCCGCCAACCTACTTTTGTTTATACAGAATATCAGTTTGTTTTCAGTCTCCAGTTGTTTAGTTAGAATAGACTGATTTATGAAAATGCTTTACAGGCTATCTGTAATTTATGTTCATGGTTCAACCTCCATTTTGATTTTCATGTGAATCAGCATCATATCAGTTTGCTGCTGCAGGTCTGCTCTCCCCTATATAAATTTTATCTGACTTTAAGTTTCATATTTTATACAAGAAAACAGCTTTCATTACAGATTAGTCAGATATAGTCAGGGCTTCACATCTGTACAGATGTTATCTTAAGAATCCTCACATCACACTCACCATAAGTCTTTGTGATGTTAAATACTTAAATAACTGAAACACTCTCATGTTAATATACAGTAGCCTCTGTATAGTTTATGATGAATGTATCTAGTCTCTGACAACTAAACTTCACCATCAGTCACACCTGTTTACAGAAAAAAACCTCCAAATTAGACAATATAAATCTCTAAAATTCAACAAAAATTGAAAGTATATGTAGTCTCCTGTATATTAACACTGGACTGTTTTAATTATTGAAGTAGGGCCCATTTAGCAACACAGACACTGGTGGTCAGTGGGATGTGAGGATTCTTACACTAACATCTGTATAGATGTGAAGCCCTGACTGTATCTGACTGATCTTTAATGAAAGCTGTTGTCTTGTATTTTTTTCCTCTGAAATATTAACCAAACACAATTTATATAGCCTCTGTAGTTGAGGGGACAGGTCAAACTGATATGATGCTGATTTATATGAAAATACATGTAAAATGGAGGATAAACCATGAACATAAACTACAGATCACGGGTAAAGCATTTTAATAAATCAATCTATCACAATTAAAACAACTGGAGACTGAGAACAAACTGATATATGGGTCTGATGACTTTTTTAACGAATTAACATCATTTCAGACAGGATGTAAGTGTGTCTGTGACTTCCTGTACCGCCTGAAGGCTGCTGGAAACTGTCGGGAAACTTTTTTTTGTCACCACCTCCTGCTGCAGCGGCATGCTCTCGTCTATTTTCCAGCGAGGCGCAGTTCATCTCGAATGAGCCTAATTGTTGAGTCAACATCTAAGTCAACCTGTTAGATCAGATGAGAGCCAGGCGGTGCAGAGCAACTGCAGCGCCTAGCTCTAAAAACTGCGGCTGCTCCCAAGCGATTTTATCGCCGTCCACTTCTGTAATACGTCAGAGCACGTCAGGATGAAGTTGGACACAAAACTAACCGGCATGCATTGTGCGCCAATCGCCAGTGATCGAATCTGTGCAGGCCTGGCTCATATTGAATGAGCCTTAAGCAAAGATCTCTATTCAAATAAACACAAGAAGTTTGTGCTCTAGAAAAGGATCAACACTCAGTGAATACTCTCCTAAATCCTATGATTCGCTATTATGGCAAGGCTTAACTATACAGACCAATGAGCAGTGATAACTAACATGTCTTTGGGGTCATCGGGTGGGAACCTCCTTTCACCGGTGTTTCGTCTAGTTGGTCCCACGACACCTCCAGGAGGCGAGACAGTGATCTCTGGCGTCCCAGAGACACTCCCCTAATGCCAGGTCTCACTGCTCTCCACACCAACACAACAACCTCCTTAAGCTTACTTACACAATGGCTTTCTCAGCCCAAACAGCACTGCCACCTTCAACCAAACCCAGGCTCCGCACAAGCAAGCTCCAGGTAGAAGCTGTGCTGATACTACCTTTCCTAGCACATTCACCATACTCTAATTCACACACTACATATATATATAACTACAATATAAACATATATATATATATATATATATATATATATGTATATATATATATATATATGTATATGTATATATATATATATATGTATATATATATATATATATATATATATATGTATATATATATATATATATGTATATATATATATATATATATATATATGTGTATATATATATAGTCACACAATACCTGCAATGACAAAACTCCTTGCAAGTTTACATTTTTTTGCATCTGGGTCATTCCAGCATACAGTAGCTATTACAGCTGGGATCTCCCAATCCCGTTTTTCAGATGTGCTGTCTGAAGTCCTAAATGTCATGTCACGCCGGATGGCCAGGTTTATTAGGTTTCCATGCACTCGGCACTAGGGATGGGTACCGAGCCCCAGTATTGAACAAGCCCCGGGGCTACATTCTTCAAGACCGCAATATTGATTAGCTCTGACCTTAACGGTTCTGCTATCGGTGCTGGAGCAGTCGCGTTTTTTTGTTTTGTTTTGGGGTTTTTTACAAGATAAACCTTATCTTGCACATTTATCTCACCAACTCCGTCAATTATCCGTCATTGTATCATAATTTTCGCTATTCTCCCTGAAGACAAGAGATCTGTCTCGCTCACCCTAGCTGCCTGCTGTGTGTGAGTGGAGAGCAGGGAGGCAGGGCTGCTGTTCCAGTGACACACACACACACACAAGACAGCGCATACACCAACTCAAGCTTGTAGCCTACCTTTAGATAGATAACGATGGTGGAGAGAGCCAAACGGTCAAAAGTGTGGCTTTACATTATAAGAGTTGATGCAGACACAACGCGTTTCACAAGTGTGACAAATGTTTTGCGTGTAAGGGCGGCAGCACTTGTAATTTCTCAAAACACCTTGCAAAAGTGCATCATATTCAAACAGAAAGATGTAGAGTGTTTGACTGCCCTAGCGCAGCTAGTTCATCTACATCCAGTCCAGGTTTGTAACATCATGCTAGCAGCCAACACATGGTATTTTACAATTAGGTATTTTGCGACCCAATTTACTAGGGTAGGGTTTCAGATTTGGGATTTTATTTGTGTATTTTTCAGATACTTCTAAATACATGAATATAACCATAATTATAGTCTGGGCTGGGTGCGTGGAATTTCCCCCCCTCTGGTCTATATATCCATAGCGATTAATGATACATCACCATATAAAATACCTAGAATACCTAACATACCTAGAATACCTAATATTTTTACTTGTAGGCCAGATTTGTTTATATATGCTACAGTGACTTGTTTTCCACAGAGCTCTACAGTGCGAGCATTTTACTGCATTTGCGACTAAAAATAGTTTTGTGCAAGTAAAGGAAATCATTCAGGAACACGCTGTGCAAGTACAGATTTCAACCAGCAGCAGAATCCTGTCGGTTGGGGGTTGAACGGGGGTCACAGACACAAACAGAAATACGTATTCCTGTCAAATACGGCAGCCATAGTGCTCCGCGGCACAAGATAATGGCTTACTGGCGACAGAGAAGCCCCCCCCCATGTTCACTTACTAGGGACCTCAGACGAAGGACAAAGGGTGAATTCCAATTCCTGTCTTAACCCTCAATCTTAACCCTCAATCTCAAAAATGCGCACTCCCGCGAAGTGCTAGTGCTGTCCCGATTCTCAGAATGTTAAGCTGAGGGGCAAGTTTGAGGGCTGTATGTCCCTCACTTTTAAGATTTTCCAGGACCACCCTTGGTAGTGAGTGCTATCCCAGAATCCTTTGCGCATCATCCGCCGAGCCCAGCCGAGCCCGGCCGAGTACAGACGATTCAGTCAATGCAAGATGGCGGCGACAAGCGTAAGGAAGCGGAGTTATCAATGTGAGTATTTTCCTCGTTAATAGTTGTTTTAAAATTATGATAACCGTTGCATTATCTTAGTTTAACGTCATTTTATGGACTATAGACCTCTATGTAGTGTAACACACATATCTGTTGGCTAGCTAACGAAGCCGGCGCGGGCGCTTGCCCCTGCACGTAACCCTGGTTCTCTGATAACCGAGTATGCTGTCATTCAGTTACAAAAAGTCATGTTTCTCAGTGATAATGTAGTTGTTAAGTTGTTTTAATATACGTGAAATGTTTGCATTGACATTTTTGTAAGATGACCGGACGGTGTCATCTCCTGTAGCCGTAGAGTCTGCAGCTGGTAACGTTACAGCTGCAGGTTAACGTTAGTGATCGTATTATCTGGTGACTTTCTGCTGAATAAATTCAGTCGGTTGTTGTCATACAGATTATTTGGTTGAATATCAACTTATAACCCAAAGAGTGAAACGTTAACGTGGATGAAAGTCACCAGATAACACTTGTGTGACCGTATAAACAGCCTCACTAGCTCTGCTGGATGTTGACTACAGTATTCATTGTGATAATACTTGCAATACTGCATGAAACTAAACTAATAACTTAACGAATATCTGACAGGTAGCCAAAAAAATAAAAGAAAGTAATGTTGTTATCTCTGTTCCATTTCAGGGCCACCAAACAAAACACAAGCCCTGATTCATTTCAGGGCCACCAATGAAGACAAGTTTACAAAAAGCAAGCAGGCTCCAAAAAAACTATGGGAGTGAGTAATTTGTAACTTGTGAACTGTTCATATTCATAACATAATTCTCAGGCACAACGACAACTGTTCCCCTAGTGATCAAACATTCTGTTACAATATGAAATCAACACAGCTGCAGACGGCAGCAGATTATTGTTTGGTAACTGCACATTTGTTTTGCTGCCCCTATACTGTCACTTTTTGGAAAGATTTTGTCGAGTATATTCATTGTAACATTATGTTTTATTTTCACTACTGTACAAAGATGTGCTGTTTGGATTTTATGATGTCAGCATTTCTAAACAAAAACAATTCTATTTCATTAATCTATTTATTATCTATAGCGAAATTCTATATTCATAAGAGTAAATTTTATAATAGAAAATCCTTGTTCAAAATTTTTATGAATGAAATGCAGCAATACTTAGAAACCATTCAGCACTCCACAAACTCCAAAGCTATAAAGACTCTGAAAATATGTAAACAATTTAATGGTTTGAGCTGCTGAACTTTTTATTTATTTATTTGTTTATCTTATTTCTCTTTCTTTTCTCTTAACCCTGGCATATTTGTTCTGTTCATGTCTGTCACTGCTTGTTTTGTACAAGAATTGAAATAAAGTGTTGGGAAAAAAAAATCATTGCATCTTTTTATTGATGACTACTGATGATGTATATTTCTTATTCTTTGAACTGACAGACTGGACAGAATTTTGGCCCCCACAGTCTTAAGACGTATTTGCCTTTGAGGGGTGTCCCATTTCTAAGTCACAACATAGCCCTTAACACTTGGTTTTGAGGGCTACTAAGATTGACGGTTGAGCTTGAGGGTTAAGATTGAGGGTTAAGATAGGAATTGGAATTGGCCCAAAGTCCCTATTGTTTTTTCTGTGTTTATTAGGGACCTCGGCTGAATGGCGAGGACCCTCTTGTTTCTGGTGCGTTTATTATTAGGGCCTGAGCGACGACGAAGTCGTCCGCGGAGGACCCTATTGAAATCGCACTGTTTATTATTATTATTATTATTATTATTACGACATTTTGTATCCCAATTTCGCCCCTTTCCCAAATTTCAAAATGCTTCTAACTTTCCATATTCGTCTAGCCACATCTGAAATTCGATATTTTTGGGCGGTTGCACATGGTTGATACGAATGCCGAAATATCGCCCCCACAAATTTTCAAAATACCCTCCACATTGGGGTTTATTTGTCGTAGGCAAATGAAATTTGGTGCGCACATGTATCATACCGAGACGCAGAAAGAAGTCTCTTGACGTCATGGTAAAATCCCAATGGGAAGTCGGCCATTTTGTTTTGAATTTTTTTGTTACGGCGATTTCCACAACTTAAATTTGAACTCCTCCTCCTAGGGATTTCATCCGATCGACTTCAAATTGGCTACAGATCATCCAGACACCATGCTGATCAAAAGTTGTGCTCTGCATGTCTGTAGGTCAAAGGGCGTAGCTGATAGTGTGTGACAAATTTTGGCGACATTTCAGTTTCTCGCCATCGAATTTCAAACAGCTCTCACGCCCACATACTTGATCGTAGCAGCTTCAAACTTGCTGGACATGATGATGGCTCTGCCCTGAATTCCTCAATATGTTAATATCCCACCTTACTCATAGTGCCCTCTGGTGGTAACAGGAAGTGACCAGGTTTTACTTTAACATGTACTGACGCCACAAACTTGACAGCATCAACTTCATTCCACTTTTAATGCATGCAGAACAAGTTGGTGAAGCTACCTTATGAACGCTGTGAAGCTACATCTAATGGTGTCTGTGTGGCAACGTGGCGACTATTGATCCCTCGCCACCAAATACGTTTTGCTTTTTGATGGCTTCAAAGACCTTATATCCTTATGAAAATTGATACACAAGTCAAGAATGGCAAGCTCTTACATCTGATAGGGGCGTCGCCCATGGGGGGGACAAAATGCCTCTATAGTGCCCCCTTGAAATTTTCAAAAACCCCTCCCCATAGGGTTTTTTTTTTGGAGTTGGAACATGAAAATTGATACACACGTGTATGGTCTACTCCAAACAGGAAGTCGGCCATTTTGATTTTGACTTGTCATTTTGGCGTGATTTCCACATGTTGTATTTTAATGAACTAGTCCTAGGGATGTCATCCAATCGACTTCAAATTTTTTACAGATCATCCAGAGACCATACTGATCAAAAGTTGTGCTCTGCATGTCTGTAGGTCAAAGGGCGTGGCTGCTATGGCACTGCCATTTTTGATCCATCACCATGCATATTCAAGCAGCTCTCTTGGACCAACAGTCTGGGAATGGGAATAACTTGTCTGAGGAGTTAAATCTCCACTAAAACAGGTCTCTTCTCTGTGTTCTGTCTGTCTCTCTCTGTTCTTCTGCAAGGTGCACCTACTTATTTATGGCAACCGCTGTCACACACAAACTCACAGAAACATGATGTGTGCGCGTGTCTACATCTTACATGCAGACATGAGAGGGGCACAACCTCCATTTTAACCCTTTAGGTGCCAGAGTTTGTTGAGGAAAATATTCCATTTTCATTTCAACATTTCAAAAGGCTGTTGCTTTGAAGTGGTGAGAGATAAAGGCATACTGTAAATGAGAAAACTATTCATCATGACCCAAAGTTTGTGATGGGAGTAAATTAACTCATCTAATTTGCATAGTATATCACTATGTGGCGGCCATATTGAATTTCATAAATCTCAGTAAAACAACATTTTGAACATATTTACACTGTAGATTTCTTTTGTTTTGTGTTTTTTTTGTCATCTCATTCTCAAAATAAAGGAACAGGAATCGGAGTAAATTCACTAATCTAATTTGCATATTGTGACATCACTTCTACATACTTACAGCTACAGAAAGCATTCAAACATTTAAATGTTCAGCTCTGTAAGGATTTTCTGATGTTTGTGGCAATGTGTTTGATATTTCTAAATTATTGACAATGACGACATGAGCTGTAGGCCGAAACAGGCGCAAGTGCGAGGTCAACGCTGCTTGCAGCTTTAATTATTATTATTAGGGACCTTGGCTGAAGGGCGAGGCGCCGGGCGGCCCGATGGACGCGCGCAACAGACGAAGACATGAAGGGTTCACTGCATTAAAGGGTTGTTGAGGCTAGATATTACCATGGCTGGAACTGTATGATGTATTAATACGGGTGCATTTGTAAAATGCTTTTTGTGCTGTAATTGACAGTGAAAGCTAGAATGACTGAGACAATTAAAATGTAAAAAAAAAAACTAAAGACACCTTTTTCACTACAGACCACCAAGCGCAGGACTCTCCCAACAGCAGTGATACAGAAGCTGCTCCTGCTGCCTCTCTCGCTGACGGCCCTGCTACTGGCTCTTCT
This sequence comes from Epinephelus awoara, assembly GCA_035609425.1. Lineage (NCBI taxonomy): Eukaryota > Metazoa > Chordata > Actinopteri > Perciformes > Serranidae > Epinephelus > Epinephelus awoara. Next base: position 411,586 of record CM069304.1, on the reverse strand, counting down.
TCTGGCCCTGCCACTGTCCTGCTGCTGCATGAGGGAGAGCACCCAACGATATGAGTATAATTTTTGCATGGTGTTTTTCACTATGAAAAGTACCTTTCAAAGTTATTTTCAGTTTGACTCATATCTTTTGGTCTGTTGCCTGATTTCAATATTTTAACAAATATTCACTTAGATATTGTGTAACTTAGACCTTTTGAATTGATTGGACGCAGCAGTTTATGTTTCCAAAAAATATGTTTCCATTTCACACAGTGATGAGGAGGGCCAGGAAGAGAGGTAGGGAGGATGGAGAGACCAGGCAGAGCCAGATTGAGGAGCTGCTCCTGGAGGCCCTCAAGAGGCAGGCGCAGCCTGGTCCACCTGCTCCACCTGATCCTCCTCGTCAGCCTCCCTCAAAGGATGAAATGTTCCTCCTCAGCCTGGTTCCTTCCCTGCAGAGATTGTCGCCCCAGCGGAAGGAGTATGTGAAATTTCACATACACAAATTAATTTTTGAAGCCAGCCCTGTTGTGCTAAATTTTGATCAGAGTGAGTAGCTTTTTAGCTAATGGTGCAACAATCTCTGCAGGGAACGAACCACGCTTTTCCGTTTTTTAAAAATAGGTGTCCCTGAGGCCTCCATTTCAAATTTTTCATCACTCAAGCCTGCTCCTTTTTGTTCTCTGTAGAGTAGACACTTTATTTGTATATATGTTCACTAGTGGTGTCAAGATAAACCGGTTTGAATCGGTTATCGGTCTGTGACGTATGAGATCCGAGTGCATCGGTTGATGGAGCCTTGGATCGGTAAAAATGCACTACGAACGGTCCGATGGTCCGGATTTATGGCCGCGAATCGGTTTCCTGAGTTTCCAGTGGCCCATACCTGTCATTGTGCTCAGCCAAAGTGGTTTGGTGTGTGACCTCTTGCGAGATTACCGTATTGACCTTTTATCTGTACGAGTAGTGACGTCAGCTGTGTAGAGCGTCTGTGTAGCCGTGTGGAGAGAGCAGGCAGCAACATGTCAGACGATGCGGATGAAATACACAGTGCTCCTCACCTAAAATCGAAGGTTTGGAAATCATTTGGATTTTTTAAGAAGAATGGAAAGCTAGACAAAAGCCAGGCCGTTTGCAAAATTTGTAGAGCTACCATCAAATACACTGGAAGTACGACAAACCTTGGTCATCACCTGGCGAGACGGCATGGCGGGGCTGATTCGAGTGAACAGGATGCTAGCGCGGCTAGCACAGCTACCACGAATAGTACGGACAAGAGCGGGCAGGTATAAGATACCTTCCAGACAGCATTTCGCCGAGAAGTGTGTGCCGGAAATGTATAACAAGTTAAAGAACGAAGTTAAACAAGAACTTTCCCAAGCGGAGAGGGTAGCAATCGCCACCGATGCGTGGACTTCATGTGCAACCAACTCATATGTGACGATTACGGCACATCATATTTCTCCAGACTGGGAATTAAGGAATCATGTCTTACAAACCAGAGTCTTCAATGACAGCCACACAGGAAGAAATATAGGTGCATTACTGAAGGAAGCATGTGCTGACTGGAACATTTTGGATAAAGACCCAGCTCTTGTAACTGATAATGCCAGAAACATGATCGTAGCTGGACGTGAAGCTGGAATGAGGCCTCACCTTGCCTGCTTTGCGCATACATTAAATCGAGCATCACAGAAGGCTTTGCAAGTGGACACTGCTGCAAAGTTGCTAGGGAGAGTAAGGAGGGTGGTTGGGTTTTTGCATCGCAACATTAGAGGTGCTGAAATCCTCCGTGAGAAACAACAACAACTGTCTTTGCCTGCACACAAGCTCATACAAGATGTTTCCACCAGATGGAACAGCTCCTTTGACAAGCTGCAGCGGTACTTGGAGCAACAGCCAGCTGTGTTTGCCACTCTCATGTCCAGGGAGCTCAGGAAAGGAGAGGAGGTGAACACTGTTAATGAGAGAGACATTTGCAATGCTGAAGACATTGTTAAACTGATGGCTCCAGTAAAAGTTGTGACCACTGTCATGTGTGAGGAGGAGCAGCCAACAATCTCAATGATTGCCCCACTCAGGGCAAAACTTCAAAAGCACTTTGAGGCTACTGATGAAGATACAGCTCTCATCACTGAGATGAAAAGGGCCTTCAATAATGACTTTGAGAAGCGATACACAGATGTCCTTGACCTCCTCTACACAGCATCAGCTATTGACCCACGCTTCAAGACATTGCCTTTTCTTAGTGACCATGAAGCAGAGAGGATCTTCACCAGCCTTTCTGCTGAAGCTGCAGCCATTCACAACAAGGTAACAGTTTGTTATTGAGTTAGCAACTAATTTTTGTTGTGCAGTGTTACCATTTCTTACACTCTGCATTTGACACTTTTAATATTTGTAGTTTGTGACTGCTGGAGGCAATTAATTAAGTGTTTTAATAAAACATGATACATTTTACTTAGGAAACATCACATGCAGACAATCAGGGACAGCCAGTTCAGGAGTTGAAAGGCAGACAGATCCGCTGACAGACCCTGGGCAAGGCAATCTGGGCCGCGTAGTTTGTTCCCAGATCCAGGATACACAGAAAGGTGTATATAGGGATAGGGTGTAAGCAGATTTAACTTCATATATAAAATAAGGCAAAAGAAAAGACATTTAAGGTCATTGCAGACAAGACCAGTAATTATGGTATTCTTTTCATTTTCAGATGATGACCAGCCTCCCTGTAAGAAGAAAAAAAAAGTGCAGCGCTGGACCAACTGTTTGGAGAAACCTTCGAAGTGAAAGCAGCAACAAGATCTTCAAGAGAGAAGGCCAGTGATGAAGTAATGAGGTACAGAGAGCGTAATCCATTGCCCCTCAAAGACAGCCCACTACAATGGTGGAAGGGACAATCAGACCTCCCACTGCTGTCATCACTTGCAAAAAAATACCTCTCTATACCAGCAACCAGCGTAGCATCAGAAAGAGTTTTTAGCACAGCAGGGGATGTTGTTTCAGCGCAGCGCAGTGTTCTCAGACATGATCATATTGATCAGTTGATTTTCCTCAAAAAGAATCTTGACAAATGAACTCTGAGTTGTGAGATGTAAACAGAAGTAATAAATTCAACACCCCACCCCCCTATAGTATTGCTGTAGGAGTGCAAGCACTGATATTTTTTGCCTCAAAAGAGAGTGACTAAGAAAAACAATATGAGGTGGACAGTAAGTATTAGTTAGTGTTTCGAGCTTTTTCAGATTTTTTTTTAAAGAAAAGCTAATGTTCAGAGTTACAGACATGTTGAATATAACATGCTATTTTCTATAACTGCTTACCAAAGTTTTGGATCCATGTATCTTGTTGTCAGTGATATGTTGCACTTGGTATGCTATTGTAGTTACTGAAGTTCACGTGAGTGACTGAAGCACTAATTTTGAATTTTGATCTGAATTTTTGTCTTTAATAGGCAACTTTTTTTGTTTTATAACAACTATTATTTTGATATCTAACCTCAGTATCTATCCGACCTCCTTCACCATCACACTCCATTGAGGAGTCTTCGGTCCACTGGCATGGGTCTGCTTGCTGTCCCTCGCACCAGCTGACGCACCTTTGGGGACAGAGCCTTCAGCGTGGCTGCCCCCACCCTTTGGAACTCTCTTCCCTCTGAGATACGCCACGCCCCAACCCTGGACTCATTCAAATCATCATCATCATTCAAAAACATCTGTTTACTCTGGCATTTGGTCTCGATTAGCTAGGCTGGTTTCTGTGTTGCTTGTGTTGTTTGTCCTTTTGTCTGTTGTTTTCGTTTGGTTTGCTGAATTTATGTTGAATGTTCAGTAGGCCTGGTGTATTGTCTCTTGGACACTAAATAAACAACTATTTTGAAATTACATTTGTGTTTTTTTCTTTTTCTTCTCAGTAACATAAAGTAAAAATAAGTACTTGGGGTTAAACTGTCCATTTGTATTGAATCGAACTGAACCGAATCAGATCCAATCGTACCAAATCGTTAACTATTTTTTATGAATCATCCCTGAATCGGATCGTAGCTTGTGAATCGAGATTTCAATCGGATCGTTTTGTGAGTGAAAGATTCACACCCCTAATGTTCACTTTTTGTTTTATATTTGAAGATTTATATATGTATATATATATATATATATATATATAGATATATAGATATATATAGATATATGTAAATGATCTACCTCAGCTGTCTTTCGTCTTCTTTCCTACAGAAACAATTCTCATCTGATTTCATATATTTATTGCACACACAGAACATTGTGTACTGTATTCTGTAGGTTCCAGCTGTGCAGAAGCTTTTAACATAAAGTACACAAAAGTAAATAAATATTGCAGGATGTTTGCTCAGTAGTAATGTGTAGGTGGCTCCTAAAAGAGCCGTTTCGTGAGTGCTTGCACACTAGACGTTGGCCTGCCACGGGACCATTCCCTCTGCCGAGAAGTAAGCTGCGAAGGTCTCCCGCACCCTGATGGCCTCTCTTGCTGAGTTGTTCGCAGCCAGTCTTCCCAGACCTGGCAGAGGCTCCACCACACCATCGGAGATGCTCCCCCTCATTGCAGGCCCTGGGGTCGTCTTCTGCAGGAAGTTGTACAGGACACAGGTCGCCTTCACACACTTCTCTGCAATGTCGGGCTGGAGCTCCATGGCATGCCGGTACATCCGCCACAGGGATGCAAGGATCCCAAAGGTGTTCTCCACCACCAGCCATGCCTGGAACAGATGGTAGTTGTAGATCCGCCGGTCTCTGGTAAGTGTGTGCCCAGGGAATGGCCTCATGACGTTTCTCCGTGAATGGCCTCATCCGCGACAAACACATGTGGCTGGGGTCCCCTGTGGTCAGCTCCTGGTAACAGCCTGTCAGCAGGCAGCTGGAGGGTGCCAGAGAGAAGCGCTCGACCAAAGGCTGAGTTGGCCAGGATACCGCCATCACTGGTCCTGCCGTAGCCCCTGACATCGATCACCCTGAAGCAATACCGGGAATCCAAAACAGCAAGGAGGACTATTAAGAATGTCCCCTTGTAGTTGTGGTACTGGGATCCCGAATGCAGGGGCTTTCAGGACCACATGCTTCCCATCCACAGCGCCACAGCAGAAAGGAAAATTATTATTATACTTTTGATCAGTTTATTGAAATTGAATCACAGCAAAATGTGGGTTCATACCACTATAGTGTCAGATAAGCCGACGTATGACTTGCTAGATACAGTGAATATTTACTGATTTTGACACAACAATAAACTGCTACTCACCGGAAACAGATGGACAGGCGCTCCACAGCTGAAATGGAGTGCCTGTAGTTGGTATCCTGCCGGTAGATCCTGGTGCCAACCCTCGGCAACAGGTCCTCAAACTGGGCCCCAGTCAGCCTGAAGTACCGCTAAAAGTGGCTATCATCCAGACGGAGTTCCTGGAGGAGGTGGTGAAACCTGCTGGATGCGCTTCTGCAGAATAGGGTGAACTCAAAACCGACGGCGTTTGGCCCTCCGACGCATCTGGGACTTCCAGAGCAGGTACCTCTTGTTCCTGTAATGTTTATTATTATTCTTTCTTTCTCCCGCCGCCACTTTAAACTGGAATTTGACCCCCTAAACATGCTCCAAAACTCACCAAAATTGGCACGCATGTCAGGACTGGAAAAAATTTTAGGAAATGAAAAAATTAATTTGAAAAGTGGCAAAATGGCGTCTCTAGCACCACCTAGCAGTTTAGGCACACTAAAATGGCTGCTGCGGCTTGTAGGAATGACCTAGAAAGATGAAACCAAAACTGGCTTGTTCTTCTCATCGAGACCTACAAATCATGCAATCGCACCTTTGACCTAAACCCAACAGGAAGTGAGATATTTCCCTTTCAAAGTAAGACTTTGCCTCAAAATGTTTTGTTTTTTTTCCAAAATTCCTAATAAAATCAACTCCTCCTACATCGTTTATCATATGGCCTTCAAACTCGCACACATCACAGATCAACTCGTCCTGATGAAATATTTTGTATAAGTTTTTCATTACTCGAATGGTTTGGATTTTACGGTGTCTTCCAGGTGATGTTGTACAAAACCTCCTGACGATTTTTTGTGCCACCTAGACACACTAAAATGCCCGTTGCGACCAGTAGGAATCCCGTAGAAAAACCAAACCAACACTGGCTCATTCATGTCATCAAGACCTACAAATCTTGCTCTGCAACCCCTGACCTAAGTCCAACAGAAAGTGCACGATTGCCCTTTCAATGTAAGATGATGTTTTTCACAAATTCTGTCACTCAAAAATTATTTGCTCCTACACTGTTTATCCTAGCAGTTTCAAACTTGCACACATTACAGCTCTACCCCTGGTGAACATTACTTGTGAAGGACTTTGTCATTACTGGAACAGTTTGGATTTTAGAAGTGTTCTAGTGCAGCACGCAAATCCTCATGATGATCTCCTTAAGAAAAGATGAGGGCCAACACATTGTAAACTTGTGACTCAGGTCACATTTTTGAGTCCATAGACATAAAAGCTTTATATTTCTGCGCTCAGAACAAGTTTAACTATCTGGTGATGACTTGAGATTGAAGATCGGACCCACGGTTTGGGAACTGGGAGGACTTGTTTGAGAGATTTTCTACCCATTTTGGTCTTACTCTGTCTGCCTGTCAGCTGCATGCAGTCCAGGCATAACAAAATCTTCACTCTGACAGACACAAATGTGTGTGTGTGTGTGTGTGTGTGTGTGTGTGTGTGTGTGTGTGTGTGTGTGTGTGTGTGTGTGTGTGTGTGTGTGAGAGAGAGAGTGTGTGTGACAGGATAATATTGATCAAATTGACCAGCTCATGTGTCTCATTCCTGCATATATTATAATGACTGTTTCACTACAACTTTAATTATGTGTTCTTATCACATCATGTAATTCTGAACACAAAATACAGGTATTGTTTAGTGTAATTCTAGATAATGATACCTTCTTTTGGTAATTGACATACAACGTCTAACTTTATTAAAAATTCTAGACCATGTAATTCATAGTCAGAAGAAACTACCTCATAGATAATTCACTTGAATTGGACATTACCATTCACTCTAATAACTCCTACAATTTAATTCCCATCTTCACATTTCTAATGGCATCTTTTAAAACACATACTGTATGTGGACTCAAACCACATTGTGTATTTGTCCATTTCAACATACCTTCCACAATGCTGCTTATACCACATACATCCTGAGTCCTACAACACATCTGAACTACTACTCAAAAACATGCTTTACATGGTGAAATCATGTCATGGACTACATGTCACTACCAACTGCAATGTGAAAGACTCCCTTGTGTTATAAATAGAAATGATTCTATATATTCCAGTACGCTGAGGTGTAATGATTATACAGTCATTGTATGAACAATTGTGCAAATCAATAACCTTGACCACACAACAGTTGTGATAAACCTAAACTTTTGTATTCTCACAGAACCCTCACCTGCAACCTTATTTAATCATGATTTAATAAGACACATTATTGAATGCTAATTTGCTCTGACACTTTGTTGCAATAGCGAGGGATTCTGTGGAAAGACTGTTAGGTTATCAATTTCAATTCCATACGTCAGAACTAGATCGAGGGTATGGTTAAAACAGTGAGTGGGTTCACGTACACCCTGACTGAAGCCAATGGAGTCTAATAATGAGATAAACGCGGTAGCCAGGGAGTCATTATCAACGTCGACATGAATGTTAAAGTCGCCTACAATAATAACTTTATCTGATTTTAGAACTAAACTGGATAAAAACTCTGAGAATTCAGATACAAATTCAGAATACGGGCCAGGAGCACGGTACACAATAATAAATAAAAGTGGCTGCGAGGTTTTCCAGGTCGGATGTAAAAGACTAAGAACAAGGCTTTCAAAAGAATTATAATCTAGTTTAGGTTTAGGGCTGATTAACAGACTAGAGTTAAAAATGGCTGCAACTCCCCCTCCTCGGCCGCTGCCTCGAGGAATGTGGGTATTATTATGACTGGGAGGAGTGGATTCATTTAGACTGACATATTCATCAGGACACAGCCAGGTTTCAGTGAGACTGAGTAAATCAATATGATTATCTGATATTAATTCGTTTACTAACACTACTTTAGACGAAAGAGACCTGATATTTAACAGTCCGCATTTAATTCTCCTGTTTTGTCTTTCTGTCACAGAAGAGGTTTTAATTTTTATGAGGTTGTTTTGCACAACTCCTCTTTGTTTAATTTTAGATTTAAATAATTTAGGTGGTCGGGGGACAGACACCGTTGGTATAAAACTATGAAAACTATGGCTGGGTAAGTGAACTAGAAGCTCAGAGAGGCGTATAGGACTGCAGCTCTCTGTCCTGGTCTCAACTCTGGGTTGTCAGGGATTTAATCTGCTAATAAAATTTTCCAGGTTCCTAGAAATGAGAGCAGCTCCATCCAAAGTGGGATGAATGCCGTCTCTCCTAATGAGACCAGGTTTCCCCCAGAAAGTTTGCCAATTATTAACGAAACCCACATTGTTTGCTGGACACCACCTGGACAGCCAGCGATTAAATGATGACATGCGGCTAAACATGTCATCAGAGGTCAGATTAGGGAGGGGTCCAGAGAAAACTACGGAGTCCGACATCGTTTTTGCATATTCACACACCGAGGCAACATTAATTTTAGTGACCTCCGATTGGCATAACCGGGTGTCATTGCCGCCGACGTGAATAACAATCTTACTGAATCTACGTTTATCTTTAGCCAGCAGTTTTAAATTTGATTCGATGTCGCCCGCTCTGGCTCCAGGGATACATTTGACTATGGCCGCTGGTGTTGCTAACTTCACGTTCCGCAAAATAGAGCTGCCAATAACCAGAGTTTTATCGTCAGCGGGTGTGTCGCTGAGTGGGGAAAAGCGGTTGGAGACGTGAACAGGCTGGTGGTGAGCCGTGGGCTTCGGCTTGGAGCTACGCTTCTGGCGCACACTTATCCAACGACCCGGCTGAACGGGAGTTACCGGAGGACCGCTAGCAGGAGCTAAGGCTATGCTATGTGGCTCCGCACCGGCTACAGGGGACTGGCTAACTACCGCAGCTACTGAGTGATTTTCCATGGTGCAGAGCCGCGCTTCTAATTCACTAAGCCTCTCCTCCAACGCAACAAATAAGCTACACTTGTTACAATTACCACTGTCACTGAAGGAGGCAGAGGCATAACTGAACATGTGGCACACCGGGCAAGAGAGAGCAGAGGGAGAAGCCATCGCTAGCAGTAAAGCTAATGTAGCTACCAAGGCTAGTAACGTGCAAACAACAGCTAAGCGATTAGCGAGAAAGTCGTAGAAAGGAGGAGAGCTATGAGTGCTTAAACAGAACTAGTGTGGGTTAAGACTTGGAGTAGACGTTTTAAGCAACTGAAGTGAGAAAGCAGGCTAGTAGGATTCACCAGAGCAGCACAGAGACGCTGCCACAGAAACACCGGAAATGACACAACTTGCTTACCGCAATACGTCAGCACGTCAGCACGTCTCAACCATAATGTTTAAGATTTTACTATAATGTAACTCTAGTAATAAAAATTTTATCATATCCATGCACATGGACCAAAATGCATTTAATCAATATAAGATACATTCATTATACCCATACTTAGTACTTGCCTTTGATTTACTATAGATAAGGGTTGGATGCAAGACATCCTGTGACTGGTCAAAACACTTTGTTCATACCGTTGCTGCCGTGACATACCCAAAGCACACAATTTTTATAGTGTATGTGGGACATCCTGACATCACTGCACCTGGATTCCTCTGATGCGAGCTGACATTTTCTGTCTATACAGACTAATACATTATTTTATTAAAAAAATTAAACACCACCTAACATTATAATTTGCTGTTTTCCATCTGTAACTTCTACAACAACCTTTAATACTGATAACTCACTTGCTACTTGCTGGATCATGACTGTTATTACATACTGTATTAGAATCCTATTGTAATGATATCATGTACATATATATATAAATGTACTTACATCAAAATGTGTTACACACTATCCAGAGTACTGTCACTACAGACCTTCGTCTTTTACAATACATGGAAACACTTCAATTCCTAACACTATGACATAAAACATGTTGTTGTTAACATTATATACTTTCTTCCAAATATGTGTATGGAGAATTTGCATTTGTAACCAAGACTTGTTATGATTTGAAGTAATGTTTGATATTTTGAATATTTGTAATGGAAAGCCTAATCCATGTACAGGTCAAACACACAGCCTACTTCCAAAATCAGGACCTCCATGTGGCGGTTATCAACAAAAACAATGTCAGGTGTATTGGAGATGTTGGCAAAGATGTCATAATCTAGGTCAAACCAACCTGGCAACACTCAAGTTTTTATACATTGCAACGTTTGATGGTAAAGCTTTTTGCACAGCCTCAGATATTCGATCAACAATGCGATCATTACGAGCAATTTACAGAGCTTTGTAAGCATGACACCCATTTAGAACATGTGCAGTTGATTCAAGTTGTTCAGAATCATGGGTTAAACAAAATGGTTCATGCAGACTTGGGTACCAGGTTGACAGATTATACTTAGTTGGCAGTACCTGCAATCTTGCTTTGATGGTAAATTTTAAGACACCTTCACCAATAGCAACATTTCTGTACATTGAATATGAGGTAGAATGATCAACAAAATCGAGACAGACTAACTTTCCTTGCAGTCTTAGTCCACACCAATGTTCTTTGGCCTCTGTCTGTCAGAGCTAGTGTCTGCCTCCCCATTGCACTGGGCTTTGTAACAATGTCCCGCCTACAGCCTCCTCTGATTGGCTACACAGCACAAGTGATAGCCAGTCAACACTCTTGCCTGTGCATGCTTTCGCATCATGTCACATTGAGACACAGAGCTCTGACTGAGCAGGAGAGGCTCTGGTAAGCCAGCAATAATTTTGAAGGTTAGGTTAACAGAAACCAGACCGAAACGAAAGTTGCAATAAAAGTCCTCTATGCTGAAGTTTTAAAGTCACCACCACAACATTGTAGGTTCCATCTCAATGGTGACATGCTTGCCCAGAGGCAAAATTTCGACGTAACTGCCTGTTTAATTCACATCAAGTGCAATACAATTTTGCAAACAGCCTAAATGATTTAGCTTCTAAAAATAAATAGCACCAAGGCAAAAAAGACACACACAACCATGTGTGTGTGTGTGTGTGTGTGTGTGTGTGTGTGTGTGTGTGTGTGTGTGTTTGTCTGACTGTGTGTGTGTGTGTGTGTGTGTCTGTGTCTGTCTGTGTGTGTCATGCTTCTACTGTTATTATATACACATGATTATTGTCACATATGTATACTATCAGATATTAATATATACTTTCCACATGTTGTACCACAATAGCCAGAATCATAATTATAATATTATTACTTTCATTAATGTTGTTGTAAGCTACTGTCATTACCGTCTGTCATGCATCTCTCTCTGTCTCCCCTTCTGTCTCATTGGGTCCTAAGAACAGAGGGATTTTGTATGCTGAAAAGCCCTGTGAGGCAGATTGTGATTTGTGATATTGATTGCTTGATTGATTGATTGACTGATTGAATGGTGTCCTCGTCAGTAGTTTGGTTTTCAGAAGCCATCAAAGTTCTACTACCAAGTCATGGCTTCATTGCCAAAAATGACCTTACGTTTTATTGACATAATAGAACGCAACGCTCAGTGTCTACGTGAGCTGGCCGCTGAAATAGCGTGAAGCGGACGTCCCGAACAACGCTGCTCGCAGCTTTGATTAGGGCCCGAGCAACGGCGAAGTCGTCCGAGGACCCTATTGAAACCGTGCTGTTTATTATCATTATTAGGGCCCGAGCACCTAGCGTTGCGAGGACCCTATTGAAATGCAAGGATTTTTTATTATTAGTATTATTGTTATTCTTCCTCCAAATGAATTGCCTTTTTGGGAGGCTTAACATACACGAAAACTCATGAAACTTTGCACACATCTCAGAACTGGTGAAAAATTTTATATTTTAAGGGTCTCATGCGCTGGTTCCAAAAAGTGACTCAGTAGCACCCCCTACAAAAGTTTGAGGAAACAGCCCCTGAAGCTAGTTTAACCTACATGTATGAAACTTGGCAGGCTTATGTAATGCTTAGAGACGTACAAAAAAGCCTCTTGGAGGCATCCTCTAAACCCAACAGGAAGTTGGCCATTTTGAATTTACTGTGCAATTTTGATGCATTTTTGGCCATTTCCAGGAGTCCTAAATGAACGAACTTGTCCAAGAGATTTCATCCGATTGACTTCAAACCTTGGTCTGTCCCATCCCAAGACCTTGAAGATGAAAAGTTATCAAAAGCTTGAGTTTTCGTCAATGCGTGTGACTGTGGGATGACGTCAAAGTTCAGGGTCTCGCCACTAAACAGGAAGTAGTTTATAACTACAGGATACATGGTCCAATCTTGCCCAGACTTCACAGAATTGATGACAGTCCCGCCCTAAACACATCTACATGTCAATAATTAGAGATAAATATAGCGCCCCCTACTGGCAAGGGGAAATGTCATATTTTAGACTTTAATGTACATCTCCTACAGACTTGACCAGATCCACTTCAAACTTGGTGAAAAAAGTTACAAGATCATGATGATGCTTTATTGTGGAAACTGTGAGTTTTCATTGAAGGGCATGGCTATGGCCTGGCGGCGAACTTTGATGTTTCGGCGTGATGATAAACATTGCTGTAACTTGACTCCACATGGGAATATCTTGCCAAAACTTCACACATATGATGACAGTCCAGCCCTGAACACATCTACAGAGGAATTTTGACTCACCGCCATAGCGCCACTGGCAACAGAAAGCTGCTTTATACATTCTTTGATGTCCCGCTCCTAGCAGGTTAATCAGACCCACCTCAAACTTGCTGGTCTAAGTCCTTAGACCTTGATGATACTTAAAAATGAAGCTTTTGAGTTTTCATCAAACGCTGTCACTGTGGCGCCGCCTTGTTTGCCATCAAACACGATGTTGTTTTGAAGGGACAAGGGATGCTTGAAAACTCACCAAACGTGGCATACACATCACAGGTCACGAGTCCTGTTGTCTGATGTGATTTTTGTGCTTTGATGCAACAAGATGGCTCAACAGCGCCCCCTACAATGTTTCAATTAAGCAGCCCCCAAAGCTGGTTTGACCTGGATGTATGAAACTTGGTAGGCACCTGTAACACTCTATCACATACAAAAAGCCTCTTGGAACCATGCTCCACATCCATCCATATCCACTTGTGCCACTTTTGTGCATTTTTGCCCATTTCCAGGGCTTGTAAATTAATGAACTTGTCCTACAGATTTCATCAGATTGGCTCCAAATTTGGTGTATGTAAGCGTGACTATGTTGTGACCAAAAGTTATCACAGGATTTGCCCAATGTTGAATGGCGCGCCCACTGCTGAGTGTTGAGTCTTGAGGTCTCGTCATGAAAAACAAAATTACTGTAGCTCTGGCATAAATGGTCCAATCTCCACCAAACTTCACATGATTCATATTAGTCTCGCCCTGAACACATTTTCATTACCATATTGCCTGATAATCATAGCGCCACCTAGTGTCGAAAGGAAATACTTCTTATCAGACACTTATCTTTGGATTCACCTGAAATTTCAATGCTGTGGTCTTTATTTGATGTTCACAAACATGACATATCATTAGTGTCTACGTGTGCTGCAGAGGGTTTAATTTTGATGTCTTGCCATGAAACAGGAAATTGCTATAAATTTGGAGTAAATGGTCCAATGTCCACCAAACTTCACATGATTCATATTTGTCCCACCCTGAACACATTTATGTGACAATATTCCATTATAGTCATAGCACCACCTAGTGGTGAAAGGAAGTACTTCTTACCAGACACTTATCTTTGGATTCACCTGAAATTTCAGTGCTGTGGTCTATATTTGATGTATACAAACGTGACATATCATTAGTGTCTATGCGTGCTGCAGAGGGTTTATTTTTGATGTCTTGCCATGAAACAGGGAATTGCTATAAATTTGGAGTAAATGGTCCGTTGTCTACCAAACATGACATGATTCATATTTGTCCCACCCTGAACACATTTATATGACAATATTCCGTGCTAGTCATAGCGCCACCTAGTGGTGAAAGGAAGTACTTCTTACAAGACACTTATCTTTGGATTAACCTGAAATTTCAGTGCTGTGGTCTGTATTTGATGTACACAAACATGACACATAATTATTGTCTGCGCGTGCTGCAGAGGGTTTAATTTTGATGTCTCGCCATGAAACAGGAAATTGCTATAACATTGGTGTAAATGGTCTGATCTCCATCAAACTGTTTCCTGACACTCATAGTGCCAGGAAGTAGGAAATATGTCTCATCAAACACTTATCTTTTGATTTATCTGAAAGTTTAATGGTGTGGTGTATATTTGATGTATAAAAACATGTTGTATAATTAGTGCACTCTCCAACTCCCTCTAGTGAAAAGAGGAAGTGATACAAAATGTGAAATATGTCATTCCAGCACTGTATCAAGGATATGCCAAGTCACTCCTGTATGCGATGTCTAACTTTGACAGAAATGAACTGTCAGAAGGTGTCATGCCAGCCCCCTCGAGTTGTGTGAAGGTGCGAGGGCCTGTTCATTGCTGCTTGCAGCTTTAATTAGGGGGCCAAGCCCGCAGGGCTTGGGGAACGCGTATGCAAGTAGACGCGTTTCCCAGGACCAGCAGTGCTGGGAACCATATTGTTTTTGTTCGGATTTTTATTATTATTAGCGGGTCAAGCCCATGGGGCTTGGGGAACGCATATGCAAGCAGACGCGTTTCCCAGGACCAGCAGTGCTGGGAACCCTATTGTTTTTGTTCAGATTTTCATTATTATTATTATTATTATTATTAGAATTTTCTATTTTTATTTTTCCCCGGGTAAAGGTGGTGCTGCAGGCTAGACTGTGCAAAGAAGGGTGTTGCAATTTGGACGGTTGGTCCAGACCCTTGCACATACCTCAGACTCTAAAATTGACATATGTCCAACAGCAGGGGGCGCTATAACCAAGGTCAACATGTTTGGGTTTATAACTCCCACACGGTATGTCGCAAATTCAAAAACCACATATCCACAGATTCCCTGAGAAGGGATGAATCACCTGGGCTGGGCCACGCCCATTTCTGCCTCGAATTTTTTTTGCTAAATCACCAAAACTGGAAAACCTACTTTTTGCAACTCCTCCTTGGGGTTTCATCCCATCAGTGTGAAACTTGGCAGGTACAGTCTTCAGCTGGACCTGATCTTAAGTTATTAAAATAATTTTGTTCCGTCAAAATATGCGCAAATTATTAACGAATAACTTTTTCTTGCTAGCTATTAAAATGCGAACTGTTGCATATCTCGGTCAAAATAAATGCTAACAACACCAAATCTGAGATCTCTGGTTGGCATGTGACTGTGAGGTTATATCTCTTAAATGGCAACACCGATTCTTACGAGATTTGGTGGGTATGATGCTGGGTCACTGCTGAGGCCATATCTTGAAGTTAGTCACAACTGGTCAAAGTGGGCGTGGCTAATTACGAGATAAATGTTTTTGTTTTTTTCACACTGAGGGCTGTCAAATTCACAGGGTATATATAGAATAGCACACAGACCACCAATACCAAAAATTATGTGTCTACTCCACTTGGTGGCGCTGTAACAGAGGCAAAAGCATTTTGGCCTGTAACTTCCACATTTTAAATCACATCTTCATAAACTTTATAACCACGTGTTCCCTAAATACGGTCGCATCTTCTGACATAGTCCACGCCCACTCCCCCTGCATATTTCTCTTTGTAAGTCACTCCACATCAAAAACCTACTTTTTCGAACTCCTCCTAGCGTTTAAGCTCAATCTGTATGAAACTTTGCACATACAATCTCCAGACGAGCCTGATCAAAAGTTATCAAAAGAATTATGCTACCCAAAAAAATACAGTAGTTATAAATAAACATTTTTTTTCTGCTAGCTAAAGAACACATACCGTCGCATATTTTTGTTAAAGTAAAAGCTATCGACGTCAAACTCAAGTCACTTCTTTCAGAGGTCAACCAGAGGCTCTGTGCCAAATTTGGTGTAAATCGGCCAATAGGGGGCGCTATAAACAGAAAAATATCAAGTGACATGAAAGTTGATCGGAATCGCACGAAATTTGCTGAGTGTGATGCAGAGTCGCTCCTGAGGCAAGCCATAAAGCTTAGTGATGTTTTGTCGGGCCGACTTCCAAGGGCTCCGCAACACCCGGGGGCCGAGTCACGCAGGGAGGCTTGGCCCCCGTTCATAACTGCTTGCAGTTCTAGTTATTAGGGACCTCGGCAACTGTAGCAGCCAGTACACATCGCTCAAGCTTTCACTAGGTCACATGATTTCAAATGAATATGGATGTGTTGTTTGATCATCACACATGTCAAAGTTTCATTAGGTGACATGGCTTATGTCTACAAATGTCAAAATATAAGCTCAAACCACCTTCATAAGAACCCTTGACAGTTTTTAACATTGAGTTTGACTTATGATTCTGGCTATTGTGGTACAACATGTGGGAAGTATGTATTAATCTCTGATAGTATTCATATTTGACAATAATCATATGCATATAATAACAGTGGCAGAATGGCACACACAGAAGGACACGGACACATACACACACACACACACACACAGACACAGACACAGACACACACACACAGACACACACACTCCACTCCCTGTCCCCCCTTCTCTCTCTCTCTATCTCTCTCTCCTCTCTCTCTCCCCACTCTCTCCTCTTTCTCCCTTCTCTCCCTCTCTGCTTGTCGCTAACTCGGCCGTCTATGTCTGTCTGTCTGTGTGTGTCATACTTCTGCTGTTATTATACACATATGATTAGTGTCACATATGTCTTCAGTCAGATATTAATTCAACATTTGTAGGTCTTAGTATATATTTGTGTCTGTTTGCTGCACTTAGATCCTCACAACAGCCAGTGCACATAACTCAAGCTTTCACTAGGTCACATGATTTCAAATGAATATGGATGTGTTGTTTGATCATCACACATGTCAAAGTTTCATTAGGTCACATGGCTTATGTCTACAACCTGAGCTGGGGGGACGACGGCGAGCGGCCGAGGTCCCGCCCAACGCTGCTTCGCAGCTTTCATTAGGGACCTCGGCAACTGGCGAGGACCCTATTGTTCCTGTAATGTTTATTATTATTATTATTATTATTATTTGTTTCTTTCTTTCATCCGCCGCGACTTGAAACTGGAATTTGACCCCCTAAACATGCTCCAAAACTCACCAAAATTGGCACGCATGTCAGGACTGGCAAAAAATTTTATGCAATGAAAAAATTAATTCAAAAAGTGCCAAAATGGCCTCTCTAGCGCCACCTAGGCTTTTGTCACACTAAAATGGCCGCTGCAGCCAGTAGGAACGTCGTAGGAAGATCAAACGAAAACAGCCGTGTTCGGTTCATCAAGACCTACAAATCACGCACTCGCACCCATGACCTAAATCCAACAGGAAGTGAGGTATTTCCCTTCAAAGTAAGAGTTTTCCTCAAAAACAAGAAATTCCTTAAAAAATCAACTAGTCCTAAACCGTTTATCGTATCAGCTTCAAACTCGCACACATTAACGATCAACCTGTCCTTATCAATTATTGTGCGTCACTCATCAACCATTTGAATGGTTTGGATTTCCTGGCCTCTTCCATGTGATGTGCTCCAGAACCTCCTGACGATTTATTGTGCCACCTAGGCACACAAAAATGCCCGGTGTGACGGGTAGGAACCACTTAGAAAGTCCAAACCAAAACTGTCTCGTTCGTCTAATAAAGACCTACAAATGTCGCGCAGCAAACCCTGACCTAACTCCAACAGGAAGCGCACCGTTGTTGTTTGAATGTAAGATGACGTTTTTGACAAATTCTGTCACTCAAAAATTATTTGCTCCTACACCGTTTATCATAACTGCTTCAAACTTGCAAAAATTACAGATCTACCCCTGGTGAACATTACTTGCAAAGGATTTTATCCTAACTTGAACGGTTTGGATTTCAGGAGCGTTAGAAGGTGCAGAGCACAACTCCTCATGATGATCTCTGTAAGACAAGATAAGTGAGAACATGTTGTAAACTTGTGACTAAGGCACCTTTTGTTAATCCGGAGACATACAAGCTAGATATCACTGCGTTCAGAACAAATTTATCTATCTGGTGATGCTTTCAGATTGAAACTGTGACTCACGGTTTGGCATGTAAAAGGACTAGTTCAGGAGATTTTAAACCCATTCTGCTGTCTGCCTGTCAGCCACATGCAGTCCTTAATTAGCATAACAAAAGCTTCACTCTCACAGTCTGTGTCAGAGTGAAGTGTGTGTGTGTGTATGTGTGTGGTCACACACACAAGAAAGTATAACATTTACCAAATTGTCCAGCTCATGGTGCTGATTCCAAAAACTTTGAAAGAAATGCCTGATACCAAAAACCTGTGAATACAAGATGTCCTGGTGAAACTGTTTTACCTCATGAAGAATTGGAATACATGTAGTCCTGCTCAATTTCTCCACTGACATTAACTAGTACATATTTCAAATGAATATGGATGTGTTGTTTGATCATCACACTTTGTTATGTTTCCTTATGACTTATCAACATTGTGAGTGAAAATACAGTTCCATTACTGACAATGCTATATCTCAATATACAGGTTTCACAGCTAATTCATATTAAGCCTCCTTCATAAATGTTTACAACTTTGTTGTGTATACTTAAATATCTCAAAATTAATTAATCAATTTCCTAAAATGTAAATCCACTGTAACTATTGCTGCTGTAGTGTCAAATGCCACCTGCTGATTTTGTTATCATTAGTCATTAGTCAACTCATCTTGAAGTGCCTGGGCTGTCACCTAACTACATGGTCATTTATTAGCATAACAATGGCTTCACTCTGACAGATACATGTGTGTGTGTGTGTGTGTGTGTGTGTGTGTGTGTGTGTGTGTGTGTGTGTGTGTGTGTGTGTGCGTGTGTGCGTGTGTGTGTGTGTGTGTCTGTTTTGACTAAACCAATATTATATATTTTGTTTAGTTGAGTACTTTGATTATCAGAAATGTTACCAACAATTTTTCAAACCAGATAAATATGAAATATTAATAACAGTAACAGACCGTGTCAGTAGGTTGCAATGGCGGCGTAACTCCAGTTACCATAGACATTAAATGAAGGAGAAGAAGAAGAAGCAGACCGGCTTAGACGTCAGAGAATGAACGTTACTGTTGCTAGGCTAAGCTAACTCGTCATGGATCATGGTTATGCATTGTCGGTTGCTGCACCTTCTGACACCGCAGCTGTCCCGGTAAACAAGCCGGTAAAACGGAAACGTACGGGTCAACCAAGCGATCCCAGAAGAATCTGGGATAAGAAGAGGAGAGCTAAATGCAGGATAAATATTGGTGTGGCCTTTCCGAGATGGAGAGAGCTTCGTGAACATCTAGGACTACAATTCGATGCTGACCTCGCGTGTGTACTATACAGGTAAGCAAACATCTAGCTGATGTTATCAAAATATTAATAATTTCCACCAGTGTATTGCTGCACTGCTGCCTGCCGGGCCACCAGCGCTGCGGAGCGGTGTGGAGCGGAGGCTGGCTAACCACAACATCTAACGTTAACGATAGGTTTCTATAATGCTGAGCTGATGCCGGTAAATGAACTGCATTTATAAAAGAGGCAGAGGAATAGCTAAACATAAGACGCACTGAGCAAGAGAGAGCAGCAGAGCGGGAGAAGCCATCGCTTACTGTAAAACTAAGTAACTAGCAGTTTGCTCACATAACTAGCAGATTACTAACCGCTCAGCTAAAGTAAGTAGCATTTCTGAATAGAGTGTAAATAACTGAGGTTAGCGAGACAGTCGCTAAAAAAGAGAGCCATGACTTTAACACACGGAAAACCGGACATTATAATCAGTTTATTAAAACACCCCGGGCGGGACGTGAAAAGTGGACATGTCCGGGGAACAGAGGACGTTTGGTCAGCCTCAGTGACGTTACTACTGATAGTTTGCTCAGAGTTTGATGATCCGGTGTAACATTAGGTACCAGATCGGCTCGGGCTGCTACACCGGCCGACGGACCCCGTTTGCATAAAGTGAAACATAAAGTGAATATAACTCCAGTAATATATCTCGTCCATGAGCATCTCTCTGCTGCTGAAGCTCGCTCTGCCATAAAAACAGCCACGGTCGGTTTCAGTTACACAGAGTAAGGAACGTCTGTATCCGTTATATAACTACAACTCCCATGATCCCACGCTACTTCGTGACGTCATCCAACTCTGTCTTCTGTTATTGTTTTGGATTGAGACCCCTAGCGGCAGAAAATTACATATTGTACATTTAGTATTCTCTCTCTCTCTCTCTCTCTCTCTCTCTCTCTCTCTCTCTCTCTCTCTCTCTCTCTCTCTCTCGTTCTGTTACTGCATGTCAGTAACTCGGCTGACTGCATGTCAGAAACTCTTCTCCAGAGTCTTTGTGCTCCACTACCTCACAGGTTAACTTCCACACAGCACTGCTTGGATAGTGTGACGTGTGAGGTTGTGCTGCTGCTGTGGTGTCAAATGCCACCTGCTGATTATGTTATCATTACTTATTCGTCAACTCATCTTGAAGTGCCTGGGCTGTCACCTAACTACATGGTCATTAATTAGCTTTAAAATGGCTTCACTCTGACAGATACATGTGTGTGTGTGTGTGTGTGTGTGTGTGTGTGTGCGTGTGTGTGTGTGTGTGTGTGTGTGTGTGTGTGTCATTCCTAATGACTCTAAATAAATGCCTGATAGCAAAAACTTGTAAATACAAGATTCCCTGGTGTTACTTTTTGCGTCATTAAGAAAAGGAATCAAATCTGTAGCTACATCTGTGCTGTAGATCATACTGTCACTGTCCTCTATAATTCATGATTTTTCCATGGTAATGTTCTGTTGATGGTTAAAATTTTGTTGTAGTTATACATTGATATATTTGCAGTATAATGATTACATAGCAGACCAGGAGTACTGTCTTCACAGATTCTAGTTTTGTACAGTACATGCGGAACAGTTAAATTGTAACAGTATGACATACACCATTTTGCTGAGAACATACTTTATTTATCATGTCACTGTATTGTGAAAAATGACCACCTGAGCTGGGGGACGACGGCGAGGGGCCGAGGTCCCGCCCAGCGCTGCTTCGCAGCTTTAATTAGGGACCTCGGCCAACCGGGCGAGGGCCCTCTTGTTCCTGTAGCGTTTATTATTATTAGGGACCTCAGCCAACCGGGCGAGGCCCTATTGTTCCTGTAGTGTTTCTTATTATTAGGGACCTCGGCCAAACGGGCGAGGACCCTATTGTTCCTGTAATGTTTATTATTATTATTATTAGGGACCTCGGCAACCGGCGAGGGCCCTCTTGTTCCTGTAGTGTTTATTAGGGACCTCGGCAACCGGCGAGGGCCCTCTTGTTCCTGTAGTGTTTATTATTATTATTATTATTATTATTATTATTATTATTATTTCTTTCTCCCGCCGCCACTTTAAACTGGAATTTGACCCCCTAAACATGCTCCAAAACTCACAGAAATTGGCACGCATGTCAGGACTGGCGAAAAATTTTAGGTGATGAAAAAATTAATTTAAAAAGTGCCAAAATGGCCTCTCTAGCGCCACCTAGGCGTTCATCACACTAAAATGGCCGCTGTAGCCACTAGGAACGTCGTAGGAAGATCAAACCAAAACAGCCGTGTTCCTTTGATCAAGACCTATAAATCACGCACTCACACCCATGACCTAAATCCAACAGGAAGTGAGGTATTTCCCTTCAAAGTAAGAATTTTCCTCAAAAACAAGAAATTCCTTAAAAAATCAACTAGTCCTAAACCGTTTATTGTATCGGCTTCAAAATCGCACACATTAACCTTCAACTTGTCCTTATCAATTATTGTGCGTCACTCGTAATTCATTTGAATGGTTTGGATTTGCTGGCCTCAGACATGTGATGTGCCTCCAGAACCTCCTGACGATTTATTGTGCCACCTAGGCACACAAAAATGCCCGGTGTGATGGGTAGGAACCACTTAGAAAGACCAAACCAAAACTGTGTCGTTCGTCTCATAAAGACCTACAAATGTCGTGCAGCAACCCCTGACCTAACTCCAACAGGAAGCGCAGTGTTGTTGTTTGAATGTAAGATGACGTTTTTCACAAATTCTGTCGCTCCAAGATTTTTTGCTCCTACACCGTTTATCATAACTGCTTCAAACTTGCTAAAATTACAGATCTACCCCTGGTGAACATTACTTTCAAAGGATTTTGTCCTAACTTGAACGGTTTGGATTCCAGGAGCGTTAGAAGGTGCAGAGCACAACTCCTCATGATGATCTCTGTAAGAAAATTAAAGTGACAACATATCGTAAACTTGTGACTAAGGCACCTTTTATTAATCTGGAGGCATACAAACTTTATATCACTGTGTTCAGAACAAAATTATCTATCTGGTGATGCTTTCAGATTGAAACTGTGACTCACGGTTTGCATGTAAAAGGACTAGTTCAGGAGATTTTCAAGCCATTCTGCTGTCTGCTTGTCAGCCTCATGCAGTTCTTAATTAGCATAACAAAAGCAGTCTGTGTCAGAGTGAAGTGTGTGTGTGTATGTGTGTGTGTGGTCTCACACACATGAAAGTATAACATTTACCAAATTGTCCAGCTCATGTTTCAAATGAATATGGATGTGTTGTTTGATCATCACAAATGTCAAAGTTTCATTAGGTCACATGGCCTATGTCTACAACTGTCAAAATATAAGCTCAAACCACCTTCATATGAACCCTTTACAGTTTTTAACACTGAGTTTGAATTATGACTTATTAACATTATGAGTGAAAATACAGTAAAGTAAGTAAAATACACAAAAGCTTTCACTAGGTCACATGATTGTAAATGAATATGGATGTGTTGTTTGATCATCACACATGTCAAAGTTTCATTAGGTCAAATGGCTTCTGTCTACAAATGTCAAAATATAAGCTAAAACCACCCTCATAAGAACCCTTTACAGTTTTTAACATTGAGTTTGACTTATGATTCTGGCTATTGTGGTACAACATGTGGGAAGTATGTATTAATCTCTGATAGTATTCATATGTGACAATAATCATATGCATATAATAACAGTGGAAGAATGGCACACACAGAAGGACACACACACACACACACACACAGACACACACTCCACTCCCTGTCCCCCCCCCCTCTCTCTATCTCTCTCTCCTCTCTCTCTCCCCCCTCTCTCCTCTTTCTCCCTTCTCTCCCTCTCTGCATGTCGCTAACTCGGCCGTCTATGTCTGTCTGTCTGTGTGTGTCATACTTCTGCTGTTATTATACTCATATGATTAGTGTCACATTTGTATACAATTAGATATTAATTCAACATTTGTAGGTCTTAGTACACATCACTCAAGCTTTCACTAGGTGACGTGATTTCAAATGAATATGGATGTGTTGTTTGATCATCACACATTTCAAAGTTTCATTAGGTCACATGGCTTATGCCTACAACTTGAGCTGGGGGACGACGGCGAGCGGCCGAGGTCCCGCCCAACGCTGCTTCGCAGCTTTAATTATTATTTATTTTTTCCGCTGCCAGTTTAAACTGGAATTTGACCCCCTAAACATGCTCCAAAACTCACCAAAATTGGCACGCATGTCAGCACTGGCGAAAAATTTTATGAAATGAAAAAATTAATTCAAAAAGTGCCAAAATGGGCTCTCTAGCGCCACCTAGGCGTTTGTCACACTAAAATGGCCGCTGTAGCCAGTAGGAACGTCGTAGGAAGATCAAACCAAAACAGCTGTGTTCCTTTCATCAAGACCTACAAATCACGCACTCGCACCCATGACCTAAATCCAACAGGAAGTGAGGTATTTCCCTTCAAAGTAAGAGTTTTCCTCAAAAACAAGAAATTCCTTAAAAATTATACTACTTTCACACCGTTTATCGTATCGGCTTCAAAATCGCACAGATTATTCTTCAACGTGTCCTTATCAGATTGTCTTGGTAACTTCTACAATTTTTGAATGGTTTGGATTTGCTGGCCTCAGACAGGTGATGTGCTCCAGAACCTCCTGACGATTTATTGTGCCACCTAGGCACACACAAATGCCCGGTGTGATGGGTAGGAACCACTTAGAAAGACCAAACCAAAACTGTGTTGTTCATCTCATAAAGACCTACAAATGTCGCGCAGCAACCCCTGACCTAACTCCAACAGGAAGCGCACCAGTTTTGTTTGAATGTAAGATGACATTTTTCACAAATTCTATCGCTCAAAAATTATTTGCTCCTACACCGTTTATCATAACTGCTTCAAACTTGCAAAAATTGCAGATCTACTCCTGGTGAACATTACTTGCGAAGGACTTTGTCATAACTTGAACGGTTTGGATTTCTGAAGCGTTAGAAGGTGCAGAGCACAACTCCTCATGATGATCTCTGTAAGACAAGATAAGTGACAACATATCGTAAACTTGTGACTAAGGCACCTTTTATTAATCCGGAGGCATACAAGCTTTAGATCACTGCGTTCAGAACAAAATTATCTATCTGGTGATGCTTTCAGATTGAAACTGTGACTCACGGTTTGCATTTAAAAGGACTAGTTAAGGAGATTTTCAACCCATTCTGCTCTCTGCCTGTCAGCCACATGCAGTCCTTAATTAGCATAACAAAAGCTTCACTCTCACAGTCTGTGTCAGAGTGAAGTGTGTGTTAATGTGTGTGGTCACACACACAAGAAAGTATAATATTTACTAAACTGTCCAGCTCATGGCGCTCATTCCAAAAGCTTTGAAAGAAATGCCTGATATCAAAAACCTGTAAATACAAGATGTCCTGATGAAACTGTTTTACCTCATGAAGAATTGGAATACATGTAGTCCTGCTCAGTTTCTCCACTGACATTAACTAGTACATATTTGTGTTTGTTTGCAGCACTTAGATTCTCAAAGCAGCCAGGGCACATCACTAAAGCTTTCACAAGGTCACATGATTTCAACAGAATATGGATGTGTTGTTTGATCATCACACATGTCAAAGTTTCATTAGGTCAAATGGCTTATGTCTACAACTGTCAAAATATAAGCTCAAACCACCTTCATAAGAACCCTTTACAGTTTTTAACATTGAGTTTGACTTATGATTCTGGCTATTGTGGTACAACATGTGGGAAGTATGTATTAATCTGTGATAGTATTCATATGTGACAATAATCATATGCATATAATAACAGTGGTAGAATGGCACACACAGAAGGAGACGGACACACACACACACACACACACACACACACACACACACACACACGCAGAGACACACACACACACACACACCCCACTCCCTGTCCCCCCTCTCTTCTCGTCCTCTCTCTCCCCTCTCTCCTGTTTCTCCCTTCTCTCCCTCTCTGCATGTCGCTAACTCTACCGTCTATGTCTGTCTGTCTGTGTGTGTCATATTCCTACTGTTATTATACACATATGATTAGTGTCACATATGTATACAATCAGATATTAATTCAACATTTGTCGGTCTTAGTATATATTTGTGTCTCTTTGCTACACTTACAGTGGTGAGAAAAAGTATGTGAACCCTTTGGGATTTCTTGGATTTCTGTATAAATTGGCCAGAAAATGTGTTCCGACTTTAATGTAAGTCACAACAATACAATCGTACATTCTCCTAAAGTAATACTCCACAAAAAAAATATGTTTTGATTTTTGTTTACTGGGCACAAGATGTTAATATTCACATCACAGGGTGGAAAAAGTATGTGAAGCCCTAGGTCAATGACTTCTACAAGAGCTATTTTGACTCAGGTGTCATCCAACATGGAGTTCAATTAGTGTGACGAGTTTGCAGGAGTTGATTCAAGCTGTCCTGCCCTTTAAAAACTCACACTAGTTTTGAAATAGCTGTTCAGAAGAAGCATTGTCTGATGGGAACCATGCCCCGCACCAAAGAGCTTTCTGAAGACCTGCGAGCAAGAATTGTTGAGCTACATAAGGCTGGAAGGGGATACAAAAGTATCTCTAAAAGCCTTAATGTCCATGTCTCAACAGTTAGACAAATAATCTACAAATGGAGGGAGTTCAAGACAGTTGCCACTCTCCCCAGGCGTGGTCGTCCTGCAAAGATGACTGCAAGAGCACAGCGCAGAATGGTCAGTGAGGTGAGAAGGAATCCTCGAACATCAGCCAAAGCCTTACAAACTTCTCTGGCGCATGCAAACATTTCTGTTCATACCTCTACAATACGTAAATGTCTGAACAAGAATGGAGTTCATGGGAGGACACCACGGAGGAAACCTCTGCTGACAATAAAGAACATTGCTGCACGTCTCAAGTTTGCTAAAGACCACCTTGATGTTCCACAGCAGTTCTGGGACAACATTCTGTGGACCGATGAAACAAAAATTGAGTTATTTGGCAGGAACACACAACGCTATGTGTGGAGGAAAAGTGGCACGGCACACAAGCATCAGAACATCATCCCAACTGTGAAATATGGTGGAGGGAGCATCATGGTTTGGGGCTGTTTTGCAGCCTCAGGGCCTGGACGGATTGCTGTCATCAATGGAAAAATGAATTCCAAAATTTACCAAGACATTTTGCAGGAAAATATAAGACCATCGGTCCACCAACTGAAGCTCAAACGAGGATGGGTGATGCAACAAGACAACGACCCCAAACATACAAGTAAATCAACAACAGAATAGTTCAAACAGAAGAAATTACGCGTTCTGGAGTGGCCAAGTCAGAGTCCGGACCTCAACCCCATTGAGATGCTGTGGCATGACCTCAAGAGAGCCATACACACCAGACAACCAAAAAATATTGCTGAACTGAAACAATTCTGTGAAGAGGAATGGTCCAAAATTCCTCCTAGTCGTTGTGCAGGTCTGATCTGCAACTACAGAAAACGTTTGGTTGAGGTTATTGCTGCAAAAGGAGGCTCAACCAGCTACTAAATATTAAGGTTCACATACTTTTTCCACCCTGTGATGTGAATGTTTACATCTTATGCCCAATAAACAAAAATCAAAACATATTTTTTTTGTGGAGTATTACTATAGGAGAATGTACGATTGTATTGTTGTGACTTACATTAAAATCGGAACACATTTTATGGCCAATTTATGCAGAAATCCAAGAGATCCCAAAGGGTTCACATACTTTTTCTCGCCACTGTAGATCCTCACAACATCCAGTACACATCACTAAAGGTTTCACTAGGTGACATGATTTCAAATGAATATGGATGTGTTGTTTGATCATCACACATGTCAAAGTTTCATTAGGTCACATGGCTTATGTCTACAACTGTCAAAATATAAGCTCAAACCACCTTCATAAGAGCCCTTTACAGTTTTTAACATTGAGTTTGACTTATGATTCTGGCTATTGTGGTACAACATGTGGGAAGTATGTATTAATCTCTGATAGTATTCATATGTGACAATAATCATATGCATATAATAACAGTGGAAGAATGGCACACACAGAAGGACACGGAAACACACAGACACAGACACACAGACACAGACACAGACACACACACACACACTCCACTCCCTGTCCCCCCTCTCTCTCTCTCTATCTCTCTCTCCTCTCTCTCTCCCCCCTCTCTCCTCTTTCTCCCTTCTCTCCCTCTCTGCATGTCGCTAACTCGGCCGTCTATGTCTGTCTATCTGTGTGTATCATACTTCTGTTGTTATTATACACATATGATTAGGGTCACATATGTTTCCGATCAGATATTAATTCAACATTTGTAGGTCTTAGTACACATCACTCAAGCTTCACTAGGTGACATGATTTCAAATGAATATGGATGTGTTGTTTGATCATCATACATGTCAAAGTTTCATTAGGTCACATGGCTTATGTCCACAACCTGAGCTGGGGGGACGACAGCGAGCGGCCAAGGTCCCGCCCAACGCTGCTTCGCAGCTTTAATTAGGGACCTCGGCAACTGGCGAGGGCCCTATTGTTCCTGTAGTGTTTATTATTAGGGACCTCGGCAACTGGCGAGGACCCTATTGTTCCTGTAATGTTTATTATTATTATTATTATTATTATTATTATTATTATTAGGGACCTCGGCAACTGGCGAGGGCCCTCTTGTGCTTGTAGCGTTTATTATTATTATTATTATCATTATTATTATTATTATTATTTCTTTCTTCCGCCGCCAGTTTAAACTGGAATTTGACCCCCTAAACATGCTCCAAAACTCACCAAAATTGGCACGCATGTCAGGACTGGCGAAAAATTTTATGCAATGAAAAAATTAATTCAAAAAGTGCCAAAATGGGCTATCTAGCGCCACCTAGGCGTTTGTCACACTAAAATGGCCGCTGTAGCCAGTAGGAACGTCGTAGGAAGATCAAACCAAAACAGCCGTGTTCCTTTCATCAAGACCTACAAATCACGCACTCGCACCCATGACCTAAATCCAACAGGAAGTGAGGTATTTCACTTCGAAGTAAGAGTTTTCCTCAAAAACAAGAAATTCCTTAAAAAATCAACTAGTCCTAAACCGTTTATCGTATCGGCTTCAAACTCGCACACATTACCCATCAACCTGTCCTTATCAATTATTGTGCGTCACTCAGCAACCATTTGAATGGTTTGGATTTGCTGGCCTCAGACAGGTGATGTGCTCCAGAACCTCCTGACGATTTATTGTGCCACCTAGGCACACAAAAATGCCCGGTGTGACGGGTAGGAACCACTTAGAAAGACCAAACCAAAACTGTGTCGTTCGTCTCATAAAGACCTACAAATGTCGCGCAGCAACCCCTGACCTAACTCCAACAGGAAGCGCAGTGTTGTTGTTTGAATGTAAGATGGCGTTTTTCACAAATTCTGTCGCTCAAAAATTATTTGCTCCTACACTGTTTATCATAACTGCTTCAAACTTGCAAAAATTACAGATCTACCCCTGGTGAACATTACTTGCAAAGGATTTTGTCCTAACTTGAACGGTTTGGATTTCAGGAGCGTTAGAAGGTGCAGAGCACAACTCTTCATGATGATCTCTGTAAGACAAGATAAGTGACAACATGTCGTAAACTTGTGACTAAGGCACCTTTTGTTAATCCGGAGGCATACAAACTGGATATCACTGCGTTCAGAACAAAATTGGTGATTCTTTCAGATTGAAACTGTGACTCACGGTTTGGCATGTAAAAGGACTAGTTCAGGAGATTTTCAACCCATTCTGCTGTCTGCCTAGCCACATGCAGTTCTTAATTAGCATAACAAAAGCTGTGTGTGTGTGTATGTGTGTGGTCTCACACACATGAAAGTATAACATCTACTAAATTGTCCAGCACATGGTGCTGATTCCAAAAACTTTGAAAGAAATGCCTGATACCAAAAACCTGTAAATACAAGATGTCCTGGTGAAACTGTTTTACCTCATGAAGAATTGGAATACATGTAGTCCTGCTCAGTTTCTCCACTGACATTAACTAGTACATATTTCAAATGAATATGGATGTGTTGTTTGATCATCACACTTTGTTATGTTTCCTTATGAAATCAACATTATGAGTGAAAATACAGTTCCATTACTGACAATGCTATATCTCAACACACAGGTTTCACAGCTAATTCATATTAAGCCTTGATCACAAATGTTTACAACTTTGTTGTGTATACTTGAATATCTCAAAATTAATTAATCAATTTCCTAAAATGTAAATCCACTGTAAACTATTGCTGCTGTGGTGTCAAATGCCACCTGCTGATTTTGTTATCATTAGTCATTAGTCAACTCATCTTGAAGTGCCTGGGCTGTCACCTAAGTACATGGTCATTAATTAGCATAACAATGGCTTCACTCTGACAGATGTGTGTGTGTGTGTGTGTGTGTGTGTGTGTGTTTTTGTGTGTGTGTGTGTGTGTGTGTCTGTTTTGACTAAACCAATATTATATATTTTGTTTAGTTGAGTACTTTGATTATCAGAAATGTTACCAACAATTTCTCAAACCAGATAAATATGAAATATTAATAACAGTAACGGACCGTGTCAGTAGGTCACAATGGCGGCGTAACTCCAGTTACCATAGACATTAAATGAGGAGAAGAAGAAGAAGCAGACCGGCTGAGACTTCAGAGAATGAACGTTACTGTTGCTAGGCTAAGCTAACTCGTCATGGATCATGGTTATGCATTGACGGTTACTGCACCTTCTGACACCGAAGCTGTCCCGGTAAACAACCTGGTAAAACGGAAACGTACGGGTCAACCAAGCGATCCCAGAAGAATCTGGGATAAGAAGAGGAGAGCTAAATCCTGGATAAATATTGGTGTGGCCTTTCCGAGATGGAGAGAGCTTCGTGAACATCTAGGACTACAATTCGATGCCGACCTCGCGTGTGTACTATACAGGTAAGCAAACATCTGGCTGATGTTATCAAAATATTAATAATTTCCACCAGTGTATTGAAGCACTGCTGCCTGCCGAGCAACAAGCGCTGCAGAGCGCTGTGGAGCGGAGGCTGGCTAACCACAACATCTAACGTTAACGATAGGTTTCTATAATGCTGAGCTGATGCCGGTAAATGAACTGCATTTATAAAAGAGGCAGAGGAATAGCTAAACATAAGACGCACTGAGCAAGAGAGAGCAGCAGAGAGGGAGAAGCCATCGCTAACTGTAAAACTAAGTAACTAGCAGTTTGCTCACATAACTAGCAGATTGCTAACCGCTCAGCTAAAGCAAGTAGCATTTCTGAATAGAGTGTAAATAACTGAGGTTAGCGAGACAGTCGCTAAAAAAGAGAGCCATGACTTTAACACACGGAAAACAGGACATTATAATCAGTTTATTAAAACACCCGGGCGGGACGTGAAAAGTGGACATGTCCGGGGAACAGAGGACGTTTGGTCAGCCTAAGTGACGTTACTACTGATGGTTAGATCAGAGTTTGATGATCCGGTGTAACGTTAGGTACCAGATCGGCTCGGGCTGCTACACCGGCCGACGGACCCCGTTTGCATAAAGTGAAACATAAAGTGAATATAACTCCAGTAATATATCTCGTCCATGAGCATTTCTCTGCTGCTGAAGCTCGCTCTGCCATAAAAACTGCCACGGTCAGTTTCAGTTACACAGAGTGAGGAACGTCTGTATCCGTTATATAACTACAACTCCCATGATCCCACGCTACTTCGTGACGTCATCCAACTCCGTCTTCTGTTATTGTTTTGGTTTGAGACCCCTAGCGGCAGAAAATTACATATTGTACGTTTAATATTCTCTCTCTCTCTCTCTCTCTCGTTCTGTTACTGCATGTCAGTAACTCTTCTCCAGAGTCTTTGTGCTCCACTACCTCACAGGTTATCTTCCACACAGCACTGCTTGGATAGTGTGACGTGTGAGGTTGTGCTGCTGCTGTGGTGTCAAATGCCACCTGCTGATTATGTTATCATTAGTTATTAGTCAACTCATCTTGAAGTGCCTGGGCTGTCACCTAACTACATGGTCATTAATTAGCATAAAAATGGCTTCACTCTGACAGATACATGTGTGTGTGTGTGTGTGTGTGTGTGTGTGTGTGTGTGTGTGTGTGTGTGTGTGTGTCATTCCTAATGACTCTAAATAAATGCCTGATAGCAAAAACTTGTAAATACAAGATTCCCTGGTGTTACTTTTTGCGTCATTAAGAATAGGAATCAAATCTGTAGCTACATCTGTGCTGCAGATCATACTGTCACTGATTTTTCCATGGTAATGTTCTGTTGATGGTTAAAATTTTGTTTGTAGTTATACATTGATATATTTGCAGTATAATGATTACATAGCAGACCAGGAGTACTGTCTTCACAGATTCTAGTTTTGTACAGTACATGCGGAACAGTTAAATTGTAACAGTATGACAGACACCATTTTGCTGAGAACATACTTTATTTATCATGTCACTGTATTGTGAAAAATGACCACCTGAGCTGGGGGACGACGGCGAGGGGCCGAGGTCCCGCCCAACGCTGCTTCGCAGCTTTAATTAGGGACCTCGGCAACTGGCAAGGACCCTATTGTTCCTGTAATGTTTATTATTATTATTATTATTATTATTATTATTATTATTTCTTTCTCCCGCCGCCACTTTAAACTGGAATTTGACCCCCTAAACATGCTCCAAAACTCACCAAAATTGGCACGCATGTCAGCACTGGCGAAAAATTTTATGAAATGAAAAAATTAATTCAAAAAGTGCCAAAATGGGCTCTCTAGCGCCACCTAGGCGTTTGTCACACTAAAATGGCTGCTGTAGCCAGTAGGAACGTCGTAGGAAGATCAAACCAAAACAGCTGTCTTCCTTTCATCAAGACCTACAAATCACGCACTCGCACCCATGACCTAAATCCAACAGGAAGTGAGGTATTTCCCTTCAAAGTAAGAGTTTTCCTCAAAAACAAGAAATTCCTTAAAAATTATACTACTTTCACACCGTTTATCGTATCGGCTTCAAAATCGCACAGATTATTCTTCAACGTGTCCTTATCAGATTGTCTTGGTAACTTCTACAGTTTTCGAATGGTTTGGATTTGCTGGCCTCAGACAGGTGATGTGCTCCAGCACCTCCTGACGATTTATTGTGCCACCTAGGCACACAAAAATGCCCGATGTGATGGGTAGGAACCACTTAGAAAGACCAAACCAAAACTGTGTCGTTCGTCTCATAAAGACCTACAAATGTCGTGCAGCAACCCCTGACCTAACTCCAACAGGAAGCGCACCGTTGTTGTTTGAATGTAAGATGCAATTTTGACAAATTCTGTCGCTCAAAAATTATTTGCTCCTACACCGTTTATCACAACTGCTTCAAACTTGCAAAAATTACAGATCTACCCCTGGTGAACATTACTTGCAAAGGATTTTGTCATAACTTGAACTGTTTGGATTGCTAGAGCGTTAGAAGGTGCAGAGCACAACTCCTCATGATGATCTGTGTAACAAAAGATGGGTGACAACACACCGTAAACTTGTGACTAAGGCACCTTTTATTAATCCGGAGGCATACAAAATGTATATCACTGCGTTCAGAACAAAATTATCTATCTGGTGATGCTTTCAGATTGAAACTGTGACTCACGGTTTGGGATGTAAAAGGACTAGTTCAGGAGATTTTCAACCCATTCTGCTCTCTGCCTGTCAGCCACATGCAGTCCTTAATTAGCATAACAAAAGGTTCACTCTCACAGTCTGTGTCAGAGTGAAGTGTGTGTTAATGTGTGTGGTCACATACACAAGAAAGTATAATATTTACTAAACTGTCCAGCTCATGGCGCTCATTCCAAAAGCTTTGAAAGAAATGCCTGATATCAAAAACCTGTAAATACAAGATGTCCTGATGAAACTGTTTTACCTCATGAAGAATTGGAATACATGTAGTCCTGCTCAGTTTCTCCACTGACATTAACTAGTATATATTTGTGTTTGTTTGCTGCACTTAGATTCTCAAAGCAGCCAGGACACATCGCTCAAGCTTTCACTAGGTCACATGATTTCAAATGAATATGGATGTGTTGTTTGATCATCACACAAGTCAAAGTTTCATGAGGTGACATGGCTTATGTCTATAACTTTCAAAATATAAGCTCAAACCACCTTCATAAGAACCCTTTACAGTTTTTAACATTGAGTTTGACTTATGATTCTGGCTATTGTGGTACAACATGTGGGAAGTATGTTTTAATCTCTGATAGTATTCATATGTGACAATAATCATATGCATATAATAACAGTGGAAGAATGGCACACACAGAAGTACACGGACACACACAGACACACACACACACACACACACACACACACACACACAGACACAGACACACACACTCCACTCCCTGTCCCCCCTCTCTCTCTCTCTATCTCTCTCTCCTCTCTCTCTCCCCCCTCTCTCCTCTTTCTCCCTTCTCTCCCTCTCTGCATGTCGCTAACTCGGCCGACTATGTCTGTCTGTCTGTGTGTGTCATACTTCTGCTGTTATTATACACATATGATTAGTGTCACATATGTATACAATCAGATATTAATTCAACATTTGTAGGTCTTAGTACACATCACTCAAGGTTTCACTAGGTGACATGATTTCAAATGAATATGGAAGTATTGTTTGATCATCACACATGTCAAAGTTTCATTAGGTCAAATGGCTTATGTCTACAAATGTCAAATTATAAGCTAAAACCACCTTCATAAGAACCCTTTACAGTTTTTAACATTGAGTTTGACTTATGATTCTGGCTATTGTGGTACAACATGTGGGAAGTATGTATTAATCTCTGATAGTATTCATATGTGACAATAATCATATGCATATAATAACAGTGGAAGAATGGCACACACAGAAGGACACGGACACACACAGACACACACAGACAGACACACACACACACACACACACACACACACAGAGACACAGACACACACACACACACACTCCATTCCCTGTCCCCCCTCTCTCTCTCTATCTCTCTCTCCTCTCTCTCTCCCCCCTCTCTCCTCTTTCTCCCTTCTCTCCCTCTCTGCATGTCGCTAACTCGGCCGACTATGTCTGTCTGTCTGTGTGTGTCATACTTCTGCTGTTATTATACACATATGATTAGTGTCACATATGTATACAATCAGATATTAATTCAACATTTGTAGGTCTTAGTACACATCACTCAAGGTTTCACTAGGTGACATGATTTCAAATGAATATGGATGTGTTGTTTGATCATCACGCATGTCAAAGTTTCATTAGGTGACATGGTTTATGTCTACAACCTGAGCTGGGGGGACGACGGCGAGCGGCCGAGGTCCCGCCCAACGCTGCTTCGCAGCTTTAATTATAGTTATTATTTCTTTATTCCGCCGCCACTTTAAACTGGAATTTGACCCCCTAAACATACTCCAAAACTCACCAAAATTGGCACGCATGTCAGGACTGGCGAAAAATTTTATGCAATGAAAAAATTAATTCAGAAAGTGCCAAAATGGGCTCTCTAGCGCCACCTAGGCGTTTGTCACACTAAAATGGCCGCTGTAGCCAGTAGGAACGTCGTAGGAAGATCAAACCAGAACAGCTGTGTTCCTTTGATCAAGACCTACAACTCACACACTCGCACCCATGACCTAAATCCAACAGGAAGTGAGGTATTTCCCTTCAAAGTAAGAGTTTTCCTCAAAAACAAGAAATTCCTTAAAAATTATACTACTTTCACACCGTTTATCGTATCGGCTTCAAAATCGCTCAGATTATTCTTCAACGTGTCCTTATCAGATTGTCTTGGTAACTTCTACAGTTTTCGAATGGTTTGGATTTGCTGGCCTCAGACAGGTGATGTGCTCCAGAACCTCCTGACGATTTATTGTGCCACCTAGGCACACAAAAATGCCCGGTGTGATGGGTAGGAACCACTTAGAAAGACCAAACCAAAACTGTGTCGTTCGTCTCATAAAGACCTACAAATGTCGCGCAGCAACCCGTGACCTAACTCCAACAGGAAGCGCAGTGTTGTTGTTTGAATGTAAGATGGCGTTTTTCACTATTTCTGTCGCTCAAAAATTATTTGCTCCTACACCGTTTATCATAACTGCTTCAAACTTGCAAAAATTACAGATCTACCCCTGGTGAACATTACTTTCAAAGGATTTTGTCATAACTTGAACGGTTTGGATTTCAAGAGCGTTAGAAGGCGCAGAGCACAACTCCTCATGATGATCTCTGTAAGACAAGATAAGTGACAACATGTCGTAAACTTGTGACTAAGGCACCTTTTATTCATCTGGAGGCATACAAAATGTATATCACTGCGTTCAGAACAAAATTATCTATCTGGTGATGCTTTCAGATTGAAACTGTGACTCACGGTTTGGGATGTAAAAGGACTAGTTCAGGAGATTTTCAACCCATTCTGCTCTCTGCCTGTCAGCCACATGCAGTCCTTAATTAGCATAACAAAAGGTTCACTCTCACAGTCTGTGTCAGAGTGAAGTGTGTGTTAATGTGTGTGGTCACACATACAAGAAAGTATAATATTTACTAAACTGTCCAGCTCATGGCGCTCATTCCAAAAGCTTTGAAAGAAATGCCTGATATCAAAAACCTGTAAATACAAGATGTCCTGATGAAACTGTTTTACCTCATGAAGAATTGGAATACATGTAGTCCTGCTCAGTTTCTCCACTGACATTAACTAGTACATATTTGTGTTTGTTTGCTGCACTTAGATTCTCAAAGCAGCCAGGACAATCGCTCAAGCTTTCACTAGGTCACATGATTTCAAATGAATATGGATGTGTTGTTTGATCATCACACAAGTCAAAGTTTCATGAGGTGACATGGCTTATGTCTATAACTTTCAAAATATAAGCTCAAACCACCTTCATAAGAACCCTTTACAGTTTTTAACATTGAGTTTGACTTATGATTCTGGCTATTGTGGTACAACATGTGGGAAGTATGTATTAATCTCTGATAGTAGTCATATGTGACAATAATCATATGCATATAATAACAGTGGAAGAATGGCACACACAGAAGGACACGGACACACACAGACACACACAGACACACACACACAGAGACACAGACACACACACACACACTCCACTCCCTGTCCCCCCTCTCTCTCTCTCTATCTCTCTCTCCTCTCTCTCTCCCCCCTCTCTCCTCTTTCTCCCTTCTCTCCCTCTCTGCATGTCGCTAACTCGGCCGTCTATGTCTGTCTGTCTGTGTGTGTCATACTTCTGCTGTTATTATACACATATGATTAGTGTCACATATGTATACAATCGGATATTAATTCAACATTTGTCGGTCTTAGTATATATTTGTGTCTCTGCTGCACTTAGATCCTCACAACAGCCAGTACACATCACTCAAGCTTTCACTAGGGCACATGATTTCAAATTAATATGGGTATAAATATGTGTTGTATGATTGTCACACATGTCAAAGTTTCACCAGGTCACATGGCTTATGTTTACAACTTGAGCTGGGGGACGACGGCGAGGAGCCGAGGTCCCGCCCAACGCTGCTTCGCAGCTTTAATTCTTTCTTTCTTTTTTCCGCCGCCACTTTAAACTGGAATTTGACCCCCTAAACATGCTCTAAAACTCACCAAAATTGGCACGCATGTCAGGACTGGAAAAAATGTTTAGGAAATGAAAAAAGTAATTCAAAAAGTGCCAAAATGGCCTCTCTAGCGCTACCTAGCCGTTTAGGCACACTAAAATGGCCGCTGCGGCTTGTAGGAATGACAAACCAAACCAAAACTGGCGTGTTTGTATCATTGAGACCTACAAATCACGTGCTCCACATCTGATCTAAACCCAACAGGAAGTGAGCTATTTCACTTTCAAAGTAAGATTTCGCCTGAAAAATGCTCTTTTTAAAAATTCCTTTAAAAATCAACTTGTCCAAGACCATTTATCATATCAACTTCAAACTCGCAACCCTGACAGATCAACCCATGGGTAACAAATCTTATTCACGACTTTTTCATTACTCGAACGGTTTGGATTTTCTGGGCTGTCAAAGAATCAAACAGGATGTGCAGTATTGCCCTTTCAATGTAAGATGATGTTTTTCACAAATTCTGTCTCTCAAAACTTATTTGCTCCTACATCGTTTATCCTAGCGGTTTCAAACTTGCACACATTACAGCTCTACCTCTGGTGAACATTACTTGTGAAAGACTTTGTCATTACTGGGAACGGTTTGGATTTTAGAATAGTTCTAAAGTGCAGCACACAAATCCTCATGATGATCTCCTTAAGAAAAGATGAGGGCCAACACATCATAAACTTGTGACTAAGGTCACATTTTTGAGTCCATAGACATAAAAGCTGTATATTTCTACATTCAGAACAAGTTTATCTATCTGGTGATGCCTTCAGATTGAAGATTGGACCCACGGTTTGTGAACTGGGAAGACTTGTTTGAGAGATTTTCTATACATTCTGGTCTCACTCTGTCTGCCTGTCAGCTGCATGCAGTCCTTAATTAGCATAACAAAAGCTTCACTCTGACAGACACAAACGTGTGTGTGTGAGTGTGTGTTTAGTGTATAAACTCAGGCAATGTTTCTCGGGAATATCAGTTTTTATGCATTTCAACTTATTTTGTAATGTTAGATTGAAAAGAAAATATAGATTTCACCCAGTTAAGGACTCATTGCATCCTCAAGATGGCTGACGGTATAACTTTTTAATGGTTTTATATTTTAAGATTTTTCTTTTTTGGTTATGTTATTTCACTTCTTTCCCACCATGTTACATTAAAAAAATAAAATTACTTAATGAAGCCTTTACAGGCCGGTTTCTGTGATTTACCACTCATTTTTATACAAAAAACACACCACAAAAGTGAAATAATTTGTGTTTATAATAAGCTGTAGGGATATTTTTTAATTCTTAATACTGCCTGAGGTCAGTCAATTTTCGTGCAGAATATCAGTTCATATGCATTTTTGCTTATTGTACAGTGTAAGATTAAATTAAAATACTTATTGAGTCCCCTATTCAATTCCATGTAATTTTTTTTTAGAACAATGGGTTAACCCTTGTCTGAAACAGTTATTGAAAAAGTTTGAAGTTGAAAAAAATTCAGTCCAGCCTCTTGTTAACTGAAATTATTTCACCTTTGGGGTATTCTTTCTTGTATAAAAATGAGTGATACATCACAAAAACTGGCCTGTAAAGGGTTAATTAAATATATATATTTTTTAATTTAACAGTTATGGTTATACCTTCAGCCATCAGGAGGACACAATGAGTCCTTAATTGGATGAAAGATTTATTTTGTTTTCAATCTAACACTACAAAGAAAGTAAAAATGCATAATAACTAATATTTCCCAGAAACATTGCCTGAGCTCAGACAGTTGTAATGATTTTAAAAAAAATCCCCCTCTAACTAGAGAATATTCAATTTTTTAGGCTGTTTTTTTGTTTTGTTGTTTTTTTGGTATAAAAATGAATGGTACATCACAGAAACTGGACTGTAAAGGGTTAATTAACTAATTTTATTTTTGTCATGTAACAGTCATGGTGGGAGAGAAGTTAAATAACATAACCAAAAAAGAAAAATCTTAAAATATAAAACCATTAAAAAGTTATACCTTCAGTCATCATGAGGACGCAATGAGTCCTTAATGGGTAAAAGTTATAATTTTTTTCAATCCAACACCACAAAAAAAAGTACAAATGCATAAAAACTGATATTCCCTATAAATATTGCCTGACCTTAGCCTTTGTGCTCCACTGTCTCGCAGGTTAACTTCTATCACAGTGGTGCCTGGATAGTGTGACGTGTGAGGTTGTGCTGCTGCTGTGGTGTCAAATGTCTCCTGCTGATTTTGTTATCATTAGCCATTAGTCAACTCATCTTGAAGTGCCTGGGCTGTCACCTAACTTAGCATTAATGAGCATAACAATAGCTTCACTCTGACAGGTGTGTGTGTGTGTGTGTGTGTGTGTGTGTGTGTGTGTGTGTGTGTGTGTGTGTGTGTTTGTGTGTTTGTGTGTGTGTGTGTGTGGTTACAATCTTCAAAAGGACAGATTACAGCAGCAGAATCTCCATTTGAAACAGAATCTGCACATTATATATCAGTCTTTTCCATCTCCCACATACTACTACAGCCTTTATTACTGATAATACTGTTGCTACTTTTGTGATTATGATTATTGTGATTATTATTATTACAATAAATACATATTGTAACATACTGTAATCTCATACACACATAGTGCTCAGTAATTCTAGCACATGTAGATCCTGTTACTGCATGTCACTAACCTGGCCGTACTGCATGTCAGTAACTCGGCCTCTTCCCCAGAGCCTTTGTGCGCCACTGTCTCGCAGGTTAACTTCTATCACAGCAGTGCCTAGTGTGACGTGTGAGGTTGTGCTGCTGCTATGGTCCTGCCAAATACCTCCTGCTGCTGCTGTTATCATAAGTCATACTGTACTTCTACTGGGCTGTCAAAATTGCTCAAAAATGACGTTTGAATATTCCTTCTAAATATAACTCATAGGTTCATCGAAATTTCATTCGAATTTTTTCCGCAGGAAACATACTTGTATATGTATTAATACAAGGAAACATAACTACTTGTAGGTATTTCAATATAAATGTATTTGAAAACATTTACATTCCTACACATTAAAACACATAAAACAATTATCTATAACATCACGTTATAAACGACCGCGGACCTCTCGCTCGCCCTCCGTCATGCCACACCACCCGCGGAAGTGCTGCGAATAGCCTCGAAGTGCCGAGAACTTTACTTTCGGCGCCCATGTTAACCGATTGTGTCATCCACACCGGCTGCACCACGCCGCATCACAGTTCTACTACCAAGTCATGGGTTCATTGCCACAAATGACTTTGCGTTCTATTGACATTGCTTGCGTTCTATTGAAAATGCTTGTTATATCGACA
Organism: Epinephelus awoara; assembly: GCA_035609425.1. Lineage (NCBI taxonomy): Eukaryota > Metazoa > Chordata > Actinopteri > Perciformes > Serranidae > Epinephelus > Epinephelus awoara. Next base: position 371,007 of record CM069304.1, on the reverse strand, counting down.
TTTCGACTATTACGGATAGGCTGATTCACACTGTCTATGTGAACTGGAGGCCGGCAGTGAGGGTCCGAGGTCCCGAACAATGCTGCTTGCAGCTTTAATTGATGCTGTTTTTGAAGTATGAATAAGTCAATAAGTAATTTATTCCATTGAAATATCATTGATGTATTATAGCAAAGTGATTAATCTTTTTATAAATGACAAAAGGCACATCTGCCTAATTTTTGCTGTGGTATTGTGATACTACTCAGAACCGTGATACCTTCACTGGTATCGTACCGTGGGTCCCAATTTTGGTACCGTAACAACACTATTATTTTATGTTTTTTACATTTCAAGTTGGAAAGATTAAACTGTTTTGTTAAATAACTATTTTTTGCATAATGAGAATTGAGAAAATAAAGCAACTTATGTTCTTAATTCATTTTTTTCTTCCTCAAAAATTATCGATAAGAGTACCGTTAAAATACCAGATTGATAAGCAGTACCGATAAGAGTAGTAGTACCATTAAAATCTACTACTACTACTACTACCATCCCTACTCGGCACTCCTTGAATGAACAAGGCTTCTTTGTAGTAGCTGGATTTCCCAGAGTTATAGGAGCGATTGACTGCACCCATGTGCAGCTTGTACCCCCCGCAGACACTGAGCATGTGTACAGAAATCGCAAACACACGCATTCATTGAATGTGCAGTGCTTTTGTGATGCCAAATGCCAATCCTGAAGAGCAGGTACCGTTGTTTGGATCGCACTGGAGGAGCACTGCTGTACAGGCCAGAAAAAGTGGCCAAGATTGTAGGGACCTACTGCATGCTACATAACATCGCCAAGCAACACGGGCTGGAGCATAATGCCACGCTAGAGGAGAACGCCGACCTGCCTTGATGGTGCACCGCAACCGGCTCTGGGTCAGGTGGGAAAAGCTTGAGGTAAAGCAGGCTCACGGCTTATGTGTGTGCCACTTTCTTTTTCATTTTAACCCACACCATGATCTTTTCCTAACCCTAACCAAGTGTTTTTTGCACCTAAACTGAACCAGACCTTAACCACAGGGCATCATGATGATTTTGGAACAACGGCACTTCGGAACAATGGGTTTAATATGGTCGGAACAATGGAAAGTCGGACCAATGGGCAGACCCCGCAGTGGTGCAGACACACAGCAATCTCATTTGAAGTCACTTCTTGTGAGCTGTTTGGTATATGCATTTATTTTTCTATTTTCTTTCAATAATATCTAATGCAGAAATACGCCTTGAGTAAACATATGCTGTAGATTAGAATACAAGTGCTAGTGTGATCCAATAAACTGCAGAGCACAGCAAAGTTAATAAAATCAACAGTTATTGAAAAAAGATGATTGAAATCACTTTCTAGATTCCAAACATTATTATCAAACGAAATACACAGTCTCATTAACGTCTAATGTCTTATGTTAAGCCACGCAAAATCATATTAGAGACACATTGTTTCAGTCACAAAATATATTAGGCTATAGCCCTAATATTGTTCGTGGCAAAAAAAACAAAACTAAACAGTTCTTTATCGTATAGCCTATTTAACAGAAAATGAATATTCATAGCCAATATAAGAAAACTTAAACGTGACAGTTGAGTATATTATTTGTGTTTCCTTTTACGCAGGTGGAACTTGCCCGCCGTGCGCACTTCTCCTCCCTCTCCGGTCCCTGGCTGTTGGCCAGAGGCATCTCATCTACTGTGCCCCCATCTGTTTAATTTTATTATACGCCAATTTTTCTTTTGTTCTTCTTCTGATGCCTTGATATCTTTTTTTCACTTCATCCACTGTTCGCATCGTTTTACCAACAGCATTTACTTTTTCCACAGATTTCTTCCTATATAACATTACTTTGTGAGACAATCAGGTTTCTTTGCTATAGTTCATTTAAGTGTTTATTGGCCTTATCTACCAATGCCTCTAATTCCATAGGGTCGAATTTCACTTTGCGCTTTCTCTCCAAACTCACCATGCTGCAAACCTTGAAACACACAAAACCCTCATTTAAATAGAGTGTCTTCAACACGTTTGCACCTGTTGTCATTTACGCATTCACTCTTAGTACATCATCCGCAAACCGTGGTTCAGCCCCACACGCAAAATTCTAGATTGCGCACGCAAATTAGCACATGCAAATTGGGATCTTAGTAGATCCGGCCCTACACACAAATTGGGATCTTAGTAGATCCGGCCCTAAGACTGTATGATGTTTAAAGGGCCAGTTCACCCAAATATTATAAAACAAAACAGGTTTGGAGTTACCCAACGTTTTTCGACACTTTTCACTGGAATTTATTTCTACTAATTAAATAATTTCAATGAAATCAGCTGTCTGTTTGTTTAGTGAATTATTCCAAATATAAGTGTTTCTAGAAAGACCAGTTAATGTAAGACACAAATGTAGTAATTTACTTGGCTCCCAAATTATGGCGTATATCACAAATAATGCACCACAAAGTGAATACATGTTTTGATTATTTATTTTTTTAATTATGCTCACTTAGGATATCCAAGCTGGGAAAATAAATGTGGTGATAAATTTCTGTTTGATACGTTTTTTTCATTGGCTAGTGCATGAAGGTTGTGGTCAATATATGTCTGTGTCTGTCAGCATGATCATAGTCCAAACTGTACTTACTTCTGAAAACAGAAAATCCCTGTGACTATGGCAAGTGAGACAAGATCCGAAGTGATCCAGATAAAGTTGTAAGCATTCTGGCTCTGCAAGAGACGAAAAGCAATTTCCGGTCAGCACCACTGGAGGTCATCATTAACATGCATGTCTGAAGCAAGGCACAAGGCCCACACTGACTAAGGAAAACGCTGCTTCTCAGTTCAGATCTGTGCCCTTGTCTCAACCTGTCCCACACTCTTTCCCAGGGTCCTGTTGTTCTCTAATGACGCGCTGAGCTAAAGTCTGCCGCAGAGCTCCCTCATATTTCTCTGTGTCCCTGCCCTTGGGTCTTGCTGGGCCCTCGTCAGTCTCTGTCCTTTCGTCTTGCTGTGTGACCTTGTCTGCGTGTGTGTGGTGTCAAATGAGAGACAGAAAGAGGAGAGGTGTTTACCATGAGCCAGATGGGGTAAGGCACCTTTCGGAGGACTTGGGGGGCGTCAGAGGACACAGAAGGCACCCCGCTACACCACAGAATGGAGTAGAGCCAGGGTTCATTCACTGGGTAGACAGTCACACTCACATTATTGGCCAGATACTCCCTGAGGAAAGGAAAAATACATGTCAACTCACCTTTCACTCCTTATCTCCTTTTACTCACTGCACAGAAAATATTTTAACTTTTTTGCTCATTCAGTTATGAATCGTATAGAGAAGGGCCTTAAAAGAGATTTAGCATCGCACTCCTCTAGGATTGTCTGATTTGTGACACACATAAAAAAGGGTTCAAAATAGATGTAGCAGAACCAAATATTTTTAGATTTTATTAATCACTAGAGACACTTAGGCATCCAGCAGCTTGTACGACAAACAAAACACACAAAGGGATAAAGACTATAAACGTGAGAAGAAAACATGCAGCAGTGAAATAATAAACTTTGTCTATTGTTGTTTGTGTGCTGTGTGTTGTGTGTCAATGTAAACACAGTTTTCATGCACTCTGAGCCTAAAATGAATTTCCTGTAAAGGACAATAAAGTTTATTTGATTGATTTGATTTGATTGTGGGGCGTCGGTGGCTTAGTGGTAGAGCAGGTGCCCCATGTACAAGGCTGTGGCCCTTTGCTAGGGCGGCACGGTGGTGTGGTGGTTAGCACCGTCGCCTCACAGCAAGAGGGTTGCCGGTTTGATCCCGGGTGTGGGAGACCTTCTGTGTGGAGTTTGCATGTTCTCCCCGTGTCAGCGTGGGTTCTCTCCGGGTACTCCGGCTTCCTCCCACAGTCCAAAGACATGCAATTTGGGGACTAGGTTAATTGATTACTCTAAATTGTCCATAGGTGTGAGTGTGAATGGTTGTCTGTCTCTATGTGTCAGCCCTGCGATGGTCTGGCGAACTGTCCAGGGTGTACCCTGCCTCTCGCCCAATGTCAGCTGGGATAGGCTCCAGCCCCCCCGCGACCCTCACGAGGATGAAGCGGTTAGAAGAAGAAGATGATTTGATTGAATAGTGTGGCCACCAGTAAGGAGTTGCACATATACTGTTTTTCCCCACACAATTGTTGGCTTGGTGTGTCAGCCGGGACAGCAGGGATTTGCCTGTCAATAACAACAGGGCTACCCTCTTGAAGGTGTGTCTTTAACTGACAACAGCTTGTCATTAGTGATGACATTTAAAAGCAGTGGGCTGATCCATGGATAATGCTAGGATTGCGACCCATCCCGTATAATACAGAATCTGAATCAGAATCAGAATCTTTATTGTCATTGTAAAAGTACATCATTGTAAAATTGTATGCATTCCCGTTTAGTGCAAAAAATAAAGCAAACTATCTTAACTATCTATCTATATATATATATCCTGTATTGAAAAATAAAATGTACTGTCCCTTACTGATTCAATGCGGGATGCAATTTGTCCTGTCTTTCTGTGCACACCCTACTGTACTACAGAAACTATGTCAAAAGCCTCATTGGCCTTACTTCTTCTAAATTAACCTAATAGTTAATTTTGACAGACCAAAAATTTTGCCCATGTGTGTGATGAATGAAGTGTCTGATACTCAAAATCTCCTGGGGGTGGACCCCCAGACCACTCTCTTGATATCTTTTCCCCATGCATGGGGCCACTATGAAGGTGTACCTTATTTTTACACACTGAAGGTAGCAACCCTAGCTAAAGTTACCCCTGGCACAAGTATAAATGCTCACAACAGCTTAGGCCACTTGCATAGACCATGGTGTAGGCACCGCATAGAGCACAACTATATATTTGCCTAATCTCCTTTGTGATTTTTTATAACTGTCCTTTTTGCAAAGCAGTAGATGCTTGCTCTTACTGTATGTCTTTGTGGCTGGCCTTGCTGTAATGAAGAGTCAGGCTTGTTATTCCCCTGAGCCTTATCTCTTCCACTGACAGCTTCTCATTAGCGGTCTGCTGAAGCCCTCGCACCCTCCCCCTATCTGTGTCGGGGGTCCACGTCACCTGGCACAAACACATATGACAAGAAAAGACCTTGGTCAGACAAAATGCAGTGCGTGCTTCAAATCCAGAGATGTTTCACTTTTATTATAAAAAAGTGCAACTTGTACAGTAGAATTTACAATAGAGTTACCAACTCTCAGGCACCTGGTGTGAGTTGCATGCTTTCAGGCTCTGTCTCATGCTCTCATGACACCAAGGCAAGTCTCACACCAGAACACTATGACAGCAACAACCTGTACTTAATGTAGAGGTGCCTCTCTTTACATCAAGCCATATAGTAGGTATGATGGCCTCTGGCCCGATGTTTTTTCTTATGAGCTATGAGGTCTTTCTGTAATTTTTTTAAGCACATATATTTGTGTGTAACACAATATTATATTTCTTGTTTACATGTGCTTTTCTTAAAGATGACATTTAAGAAAAGCATTAGCTTGAAACATCATTTTTGGATATGCTAATAAATTGCTCCTACGTGAGCAACAGTGTGCAGAACATTCTTTAAGTTGCTCATGTGCTCATGATTTACTGGGGGTACCGAACTACAAGCAGCACCTTCAGGTAAACAAAGGATTATTATGGAGGGACCTACAGTCCTCACCCTCTTCTGGGAAATTCCTGCTTTCTGCACAGCCCAGAATGTGTCCATGAACCAGCTGCGGTGGCGTGGGTGCTCTGGTGGAGGCTTGCGGACATTTAGCAATGCAGAGGCGTTGCTCCTGGCTGCCAGACGCAGCATTTCCACCAGACTGCAAACCGTCTGGTTGCCTATCCTGCTCCGGTCCCTTCCTGTTAGGGTCTCTACTGTCCAATAGGGGTCACTCTTCAAACAAAAGGGAGCAGAGAGCGAGAGACAGAAATGTAACATGATTTTCCTCTGCAGCACAGTTACAGATTTCTTTTTTTTTTTTTTTTTACAGTTGCTAATAATTGTTTCCCTCAACTTAAGATACTTTTTCTCTTAACATAGCAACACACCTGAGTCGCACAATTAGCCAAATGCATTTTCTGCTTAAAACCACATTTTGTTCATTAAATACCAAAAACATTCTCTACATACACCAGCTTTATCAACACACAGCAAGCCTGACTCAATTAATCATTCCCTTAAAGTACATTTTTCTATCCAAGAGGACCATAAGAGTCAGACCTCACACAGCAACGTTCAAAATACTAACAGTTAATGACATTACAAAAACTGTATTACTGTTCATGTTTCAGCTCTGCTTGCATACAACAGACAATATGAAGTCCATTGTTTTGTTAAAATACGGTTTCCTTTTGTTGTAAACCACTCTATTTTTTTAGTGTTGAATTTGTGCATTTTGGCAATGTACTATCTACTTTGTACTACTATCTATGTACTACTATGTGAATAAGTCATTTTTACTTTGCAGAATGTACAATTAAAATAAAATGATAAGTGACAGAATTATTGTGTAGTGAAGCTCAATTAGCAACATGGAACTGCTGCCAGTGATCAACCAAAAATAGAACATATCTGGCCTTTGGTTCCAAATGTGTAAAATTTAAATACACAAACACAGTAAAAAGCCAGCATCTGGACAACTCTCAACTGCTTGAGGACAGGTGAAGGACGCTTCGGTGCAGCAATGCAGAAATGGGGCCTTGCGGACAATGCCCACTGCAAATGCAGGGATCAATTACAAACTGTAGAACATATAATAAGCAGCTGCCAAATATACCGGCCACCGAATGGCGATCATGGTTTTATCAACCTGGATGACGATACAATGGACTGGCTTGCATCAATGGAGCTGTTGGGACTTCAGCCACATGCTTTAAACAATAGAGGGGTCTTGACAAAACCAGCCAGCCTAAGAACAAAAGAAACGCGCCAAGCTTTCATCGGTCCGGTAGCTATAAAAGTGTAAATCACATTTGAAACTCCTGCTCCCCATTGGGCCACAGCAGCCAGGTTCAGGTGGAGCCAGAAGGAATCCCCTATGACGTCACTGAGACTTTAATTGCCGCTGCGCGCTGACGCTCTTCGCATTCCCCGAGTGACAAGTTGCTGGAAGGAAGTCAAAGCTTTCTGTGTGCAAGTTACTGCTAGGGAGCATCTCAAACGTTTGAATTTAACCGACCTGGGCCACCCTTTTTATTTCTTGACTTGCTGGACGAGGAAAGACACTTTTCTTTTGTTTTTAACACTCCACGGAGCACCAGTGGAATGCCGCGCAACCCCGCCGTTCCTCAGCATCTGCAGATCTTGGAGAACCCCTTTTTCTCCCGAGGAAGACGGAGCCACCAAGGCCCCGTTTCTTCAACCGAGTCGACTCAGCTGATCCCTCTTCTGCCACACTGAGGACAGCATCTGGCCATGCACTCATCCCACAGCAACAGACGGGACACACACGTCGTCGCGCCTGCGACCCAAGTAAGAGTGCTTCAGTCTGGGCAGAGACTTTAGATATAGCGTGTGATTTAAGAGTGACCTTAACTGTGATTTTGTGAACTTTGATGACCGCCGTGTCCCTTTCTTTGATAACCTAATCATTAATTGCTGCTTGTTGTTGTGCTCGCCAGAGCAAATTGATTGTAAGCTCACAATACGCCGCATTCCTATCTGTAACAAAGACCAGTGGACGGTAGGCTGACCCAGTTAGTCTACTAGCCTCTGAGGGATAGGAAAGTGACCATTGTGTTCCTCCACGGCCACTTTTACCTCGCGCTGATTACTTGCCTTTAGCAAATCCCTACAGAGCTGACGGTCTACGCCAGAAGAAGTAGTAAAAAGGCACAGAGAGAAAGAGAAAAACACAAAATTACACAGTTTCAAGCGGTCCTGGTCCAGATACTCCCCTATCCTCTTCATCTCTCTCATCCAGCAATGGACAGTAACGAAGCACATTTACTTAAATACTGTACTCAAGTACAGTTTTTGAGTATCTGCACTTTACTTGAGCATTGTTTTATGGAAACTTATTTCTTTGACTCCACGACATTTACAAGACAAATACGGTACTTTTGACTCCACTACATTTCTATGAGGGCTCTCGTAACTCGTAACATTTGCTGTGAAATCAGCAGATTACTCTTTTTTTCTATAATGCAAAAGTCCATAAACTGTGATCATGCAGTTCTGTGTGTGGTTTGTATGTCAAAGTGGTGGCCCGTGCCTCTACCTTTTGCATGTGCTACTCAGATTGGATAGCTCATCGGTGGTTACAGGTAGAGAGGCTACTACTATGGCTAACGGCAGATTTCCCCTTTTGTCCCTTTGTTTGTGTTTCTACGGGCATTTCTGTAGGCTTTGGAGCATATTCAACAGGCTTTTAATTCTACAGATTCTACAAGCAAGTGCTATTCCACTCTCTTGTCCAGAATTACTTTTTTCTCTCTCTGCTCCTCTGTATTGTTCTGTGTCATCATGGAACAAAATCAGTCCAAAAAGTCCCCTTTTTACTGTTTATGTTGATATAATTGAACCCACCTGGCTGAGACACCTGGCTCTGTCTCAGATTGACTCTGGAATCAGTTGTGGTTGATCTATTTTAAACCTCAGATAAGTTGTTTCTCAATGTTTCAATCATCTGTTCATTAAAAAGGGTTATCAGGTACTTCAATATCAATTTTGAGCTTCTGCTAATGTAGAAATAGAGGCTTTACACTGAATGCATATTGTGTGAAACAACATGAATTGTGTTAATAGTGTGGTCCACAACAGGCAGTGCTGTTTGTGTTTAGAGTTTTGAAAATTTGTCTGAAGACTGGACAAAAAGATGCTAGTGATTGCAAAAAACTGTAATACGACATGAAGAGATATTTGCATATTCTAAATTAAGTAGGCCTGTATGCAGCTAACTTAGATATAGAGTTTTACATTGTTTATATCTCTCTGCCTTTGCATCACTATATTAAAAAACCTAAGTGTGTGCTCATCCATTACAAAGACGTTTAAGTGTAAGGAATTAGTCATAGAGATCTCGATCTTCAAAATCAGCACTCTTCCAGTACAGTTAAATGTTACCTCAATATGACATGTCAAGATGTTGCCAGTGGAAAAGCTAAATACATTTTATACCTCTTCTAATATGTTGTATGTACTAATATGTACTGTTAAAACTGTAGGTTTTACAAAATTCTACAGTCACATTCTGCACATATTGCATAATTTCTCAGGGACTCCCTCAGAAGTCCCACTGATTTTCACACACCTGAGTGTGTGAAATTTGTTCTCCGCATTTGACCCATCCCCTGAGGAAGCGGTGAGCAGCAGCGGTGCCATGCTCGGGAATCATGAGTTGTTTTTGAAAGACTTTATTTGTAGTAACAGAATAATCTGAAAGACTTTATTTGTAGTAACAGAATATGGTAAAGAATGTGGGGTCATAGAAGGGGGACATGCATTAAATAGCTGTGCAGGGATCTGCATGAACATATCAGGATGAGTTAAGGTAAAATGGATTTCGGTACCTCCAAAAACCACTGGCCTGCATTTAGAGATCGAATCTCTGTCCAGTTGAAGGAAGAGGCATCATCATACTGTCTGGCTGGAAAGACCTTACTAACATCTGTGGTTCTTCTCAACGTGCGGTCTCGCATAAGGAAGGGAACAGCATCCACACTGCAAGAAACAAAATCAAGAAAATGTTGTACTTTGGAACTTTGGTTGTGGTTTAGTATATTTTGTAAAATGAAATATCATAATAATCTAACATCAAAACAGCAGAGGTGAAATGTGCTGATGATCACCTCACATTGCGAGGTTTAGCTGCATCTGTGTTCTTATGTGCACTGTAAATGTTTCTACCAAACAACCCATATGTTTATCAGCTGTGGGATGTATGAATTTAAGAGCATACCATCACTTCATTTAATATGTACAACCCAGTAAGGATGGGAGTTGATAAGATTTTATTAATACCAATGCCATTATCGATTCGGTTAATCAGTCAAATTCTTCATCGATTCTTTTACTGATTCCTGATCAATTTTCTGTGTGATAAAATGTGGGCCTACACAGATTTTAAGCATCAGTGCAACTGTTTTATGGGTAGATGGGTCAAACAAAACTTAACTCTCACCCAGATGACAGCAGTTTGTGTCCCCTAAAAAAACAAAAGTCACTGTTTATTTAACCCAACGGAACTCAATAACTTCTGTATGTCAATTATGTACTTCCATCAGTAATGTGAGTATTTATGCACCATTAGGTATTTACTTTAACCCAAAACATGATATTTTTTCTAAACCTAACTAAGTAGTTTTGTTACCTAAAACTAGCCGCGACTGCTTGACAATGTTAACTACATGTTTCACCCAGGAGACAGCAGTGCCACATATACAGACACTGAAGGGTCTAATAAGATGTCAAAGGCTGTTGTTGCCATCAGTACCACACACTGAGGGGTGTGTCACAGCTTTGGTATTTAATGACCTGGGATGAGAACGTGTTATTATTACGAAGGATATTTACTTTCAGTAACAAATGTGTTGCTTGGTTGGGAAGCAGTGGCACTTGTCATAGATTGTCAAATACATGGCATTACCAGAATTTAAGCCACTGTTGCTTAAAATGACATTTCAGCATACTGCTGGTGTTTCCACACTTACTTAGAAATAATTTTACAGAAACATTACAAGCAGCTCTGCTGTCATCTTTTGTTGTGAATGAAGCCACACTTCAGACCATTTCTTCATCTCCATCATGACTACATCATGTTGCAAGTTTCCAGCAATGTAGACACACGAGTTTGACATCATTGTTTGCAATGGGCAAGTGTTACAAAAACATGCTGGCATCGATAAAAGGAACTGTCAAGCTTGGAGCATACGATTCTGGTCGTTTGGACAATTTGAACCAGTTGTCAACTGGGACTGATTCTCAATTCCCATCCCTATAACCCAGGATCAAAATGTTATTAATGTGTGGCTAATAACCTGATAGTGACGTCTGCCTCCAGGGAGCCAGCCCCATGCTGCAGGGCTCTGTTAAAGGACACCATGGTGTTTTCTGGGGCCAGCTAGAGCAGAGAGGAGACTACTGTTAGTCACTATGTGAAGAAAACCTGCATAAAGGGGAAGTGATAGATTTATTATAGGACATTTAATATGGTAGAATTATTAATTGAAAATACATTTGTGTGAAATGATTACTACTTCTTGACTACTTCTTTATGATGCATATCTACACCACACACATTGAAATTCGTTGTGGCACAACACTAGTTTTTTCTTGATTCCTGAGGATTTAAACCTATAACATTGTCAAAGAGAGAATTATACTGGAACTGGAAATCAATAAACAAAACAAGCATTGCACAATGGAAAAACTTACTTATGGATCACATCTCTATGGAAAACATCTCCACCCCCATCCAACACACCCCTCTCTATTTGGTCACCACATCCGCATCTCTGTGTGTGTGTGTGTGTGTGTGTGTGTGGTAACTGTACAACCTATTTACCTGAGTGTCTCACCACCAGCAGTATTAATTTTGTTTTTATTTCTTTACCAGGACAGGAGCTTGCGCAGTGTGCGGCAGACTTCCCTGGTGGTGGTGTCCCCCTCACTCCGTTTAATTTGGTGTGGCACGTGGTGGTTTGGTTTGTAGTCATTTTTCTTTGGTTTAAGTTGTCCCTTATTTTTGCTTTAGTCTGTCCGCCGAGCTAAGTACTAGCCCTGTTCCTGTCATTTTGCTATTTTCTACCGCAATAACCAGTGTGGTCTTTATTTTGACACCCAGGCCATATATCTATCTACATCCTTGTGTTCTTTTAAAACTTAGTGGATTTTTAATCAATAAACATTTATTATTATTTTTGGAAGTCCCTCTCACGTCCTATATTTTTAGTGTAACAAATCTGTGTGACCTTCTGTTAATAAGGGTACTGCTCAGAGTGTATTTTCTGGGGTGCAATTCTCCAGGTGGCGTTGTCGGGACTTAGTGGACAGTTTCCCTCTGCCCTCCATTTGGCCTCACCTGCCTCTATGCTATCCTATTTTGCTGCATTACAACCTGTAATTTAAATGGATTTAATTTGGATTTTGGTCCTACACAAAATGGTGAAATAGGAAAACCCAAAACTTCCTAAAAAAATAAAAATCTGAAAAGTGGTGTGTACATTTATCTCCTTTGCGATGAAGCCCCGAAGTAAGCTACTAATAACCTAAACAAGTCACATAATTAGTTAGGTAAAGTCCACCTGTTTTCAACCAAGTGTCACAAAATCTTAGTACATATACCTGTTCTAAAAGGCTCCAGAGTGTGCAGCACCACTAAGCAACAGGTACAAACTGATCATTTACTTCACAGTTGGTGGGCGTATTCCTGGGGACCTAAGGATGTGCATAGATGAATTTGGTGCGATTTAGACACGCTACAATGCACAATGAACTTTGAATAAACAAGTGAACAGCTTCTGCAGCTTTGTGCAGCAGGGTGCGGGGCTACAGACCTCTGCAGAAAGCAGACTGTGAACAGAGCATGTTTCTATGTGTATTTCACTGTGTTTCTGACCTCCAAATAGCAGCGAACTTTGGTGTGTTTCTTTGCCATATCAACTTATAACCAGGGGTGAGAGGAGGCTGGTATAGTCTGGTACTCTGTACCACAAACAGATTAAGTACCGATGTGCAATACCAGGAAGAGGGGACAGTAGTTGTCTGCCTAAAGCAGTTCAGTAAAGTTAGAAAGATAAACATGGACTTGAACTTCCTGGATCAAAATCTCAAGCGAAATGTTGTTAAAACACAAACAACGCTTCTTTCTAACCATGACAACAAGCTACATCATCAAAACAATCCTTGCTCTGAGCTGGACAAATAATGTTTTGTCTGTGAGCACAGCCTGCTCTGAGACGAGTACACAGGGACTTTACAAAGTACAACACCTTAAAAAAAAATAAAATAAAAAATAATAACTTCACTCTTATAGTAGTGTGGTTCCCCCTAAATCAGTTCACACATCAGTGGTTTCCTGTTGATTATACTACATTACTTAGTTTGAAAAAAATGTGGTTTTGCATAATTTCGGAGAAAGGAGGTGATGAAGGTACAATGTACTTAAATGTACTTATGCCTGGTACACACTACACAACATTTCTCACCATTCTGACAGTCATTATGTCACATTACACGATTGTGGAGTCATAAAATCGTGCCGTGACTTTGCCAACAGATATGATACACAACATGATGGTCCATCCCAATCATCCCTGGTCATCTTTCATGATGTGTGTGATGTCATTGGGTTATTTCTGTCCTATTTTTTATAATTATTACTATTTCAGTCACTGTGTCTGTTCAGGGGCCAGCTGAAATGTGATAGTAATGTAGATGCCAGCAGATGGCAAGTGCTACATTTGAAGTACATACTGTCACGCCCTGGCCAGATAGTTGAGTTACCTTATTCCCAGTGTTCTTTGTCTTCTACTTCCTGTTTTATTTTGATAGTTACCTCTTGTCTTGGTCCTTCACTTCCTGCCTTTGTGTGTCTCCCTCTTGTGTGATTACCTGCCCTGCCCCAATGTGCTGTAGCTGTGTCTCATTGTCTCCCCTTCACCAGAGTAACTAACCTCTTTTCCTTGACCTCAATGGAAAATGTCACGAGGTCAAGGGAAGATGTGAAGGAGAATTCATAAGGACTTAGGAAAAGAATCCAACTGCACTTACACTGGGCTACGTAATGATGCGATGGCAGATGTTATTGACATGGGTCTGCTGTGGTGAAACTACAATGTTCTGAAGATGGACTACAATAATGCGCCCGTACGTTCTCATTGTGTTGTTTCATGCAGGATATATAAACGTGGACAACACGGTGAAAGATATTATTAATTTCTAAGGTCGGAATTGAATTAAAAAAAGGAATATAGGCTACCAGCCACAAACTGAAACAAAATGATTTAAAAGAGGGCACTGAGTTTTCTAACCTAAGTAGTAAAATTAATTTATTTATTAATGATATTACTAAAGGCTGGCAATACAACGCTCAAATGAATTAACGACTGATGCAAACTGTTTTAAAACAGGATAAACAAATATTAAATGCATTATTTTGTTTTTCCGTGTGAATAAAAAATTAATGGAAATCCACATGCTTTTTTCATTTTCTTCTTCAAATGGACAACTGGATTAGAAATTAGACCACAACCAGTAACCAACTTGTGTTTGGCCTTTATTGTTTATGTGCCCCTACTGCATAGATAGATAGATAAATAATGATATTAATAATAAAAGTGAAAAATAATAATAAAAGTGAGGCTGCTTAAATGCGTACAGTGTCTCTCTTTAAGGGGAAAGCCCTTAGTATTTAATAACTTCAAGCAGATATCTTTTAACATTACAGTCTTTTGTATAGTGCCCTATTCTCTCTTTTTGTTATGATCCTTCCACTGTAGCTCAGCGACCAGCTCTTATCATGGCTGCCACTTAGATACTTCCGGGTCATTTCACTCAGTTAGGAACCTTCCTAAACAAAAAAGACTATTCGACTGCAGCCTTAGTCTCAGTGTTCCCTTCCTTCTGTGCCAGTTCGTGTCATTCCTTGTGACAGTGTTCCAGCATTTTGTTCCCTTGTGTGAGTAATTAGCCATAAAGTTCCCAGACCTGGGGCCTGTTGTTCGAAAGTAGAATTAACCAATCCAGGATAAGTGGAAAGGCTGGACAAATTCCCCTAAATCCATCCTGGCTTCATTGGTTGTTCAAACGCCAAGCCAGGCTGAGGAGGCACAGCTTTGTCAAGCCAGGTCTAACTCATTTGGATAAGTCTGCATCCTTGGCTTTCTTAAATAGACCCCTAGATTGATCACAGATTCACCGATGCAGCAATGGAGAGGACGCGTGCTGCATACTTCTCACCCAGTGAGCAGCGTCTCATCATGGACACTTATGAAGAGGTATAACATATAATATTATAATACTGAATGTGTAAGTAATCTAAAAATATACACTTGCTGCGCAAATTAATCTGTCATAATTACAATTAAAGTTCCTTCCACAAATTAACAGTTGTACACTTCACCTTAAAGATGAGCAGTGGATATAATATTACTCGGGAACCAACTGCTGATTTCACACCAGTGGAAGAGCTCGCCCTGGATCAGAACTGAGCAGGCCGATGATGGAGGGGATACAGGGGGGGACAGCTACAGACTCTGTCCCACTCACAGAAACCGCCCTCTTCATACAAGGTACATTATTCCAGTATACTGTACATGGAATCAATCATTTTATTCATTCATTAATCAGCCATTAGTGTTATGTGGACTGTATGACTTTGGATTGTCTTGCAGTGTCAGGTGACACACCGACCCTTCTGGAGCCACCGGAAGATGACCCAGTGAGTGTTATTCATTAGAGGCATTTGCTTGACATGTCTTGCGAGTTTACATTAGGTCAATACAAATTCTATTTAATGTGGCAGGGTGAGGGCACATCTGCAGCAGAGGATGCAGCCGATGAGGAGGAGACACTTTCTCTGGACTCCAGAAGGTTTGAGGTTTGAGATTTAGCCTTAAATGTATGAGAAGTCAGTGATGTGGTGCTCATAGAAAATATATTTGTAACAGGACACAGATGAACAGCCTGACAGCCTGCCTGGAAATGTAGTGAGTATTGCCTGAAGGACATCCACGGTGTCCACAATTGCTGTGCTAACAGATATGTGTTTTACAGAATTCACAAACTGTCAGACAGCTATCCCTGGCAGATGTCAAGCTCCAGTGTGAAAAGAGAAAGCTGCTGGACGTGGAGCTTGACAGACAAAAGAAAGACCTTAAGGAAACTGGACTTTTGGAAATTAAGAAACTACAGAAAGAAGTTAAGTGACTTTAATGCACATTGTAAGCATGACTGTGATGCAGTGTATTAATATTATTTCTCTCTTTCTCTCCACAGCTCAAAGCAGACAGTGACTGATTTTAGTATTTTTCATTTAAATAAAATGAGGGCAAAGAATATTGTGGTTTCATCTTCATGTTTTCATTCATTGATGTAAAGTACACTGGAGTTATTGGTCCAGTTAACTGGGAATATAATTTGGGAAGGTCATACACTTATGAAACCTAATAACCACTAATTGTGTGAAGGCCAAATACACCTACTTGTATGTTTATTCCAACAATTAATCCTTTTATTGGTAAGGATATGTGCATGTCAAAGTATGCTTGGGCTATGACAAAAAGAATGTTTTAAATGTTAATTTTTTTTTATTATTGTAGGCTTAATGTATTTTGTTAAAAAAAAAAAAAAGACAAATACGTACATAAGAACATGAAATGATGGTAAAACACATTGATTTCCAATCGGAGTGTGTAACGACTGTTGTCGTAATTTCTTATGTTTCTGTATATTTTCCTGCACGTGTTCTCTGTGCTCTGTTTTTTCATATGTAAATAGGTGTGTGCCACAGCCCAGCGGTGATTGGTGCATTGGATCTGCGCTCGTTTCTGATTGGCTGCCGGCAAGGGCGTTCGCGTTTTTAAAGGGCCAAGATGGCAGTCACTGCGAGCTAGCAGGCAGACCTCACCTTCCTCTTCTCCCAACCGGCCACACAAGTCGTTGTTTCATATTGTAGTTGAACAGCCTTTTGATCTTTTGTATATTGCATAGTAGGGGTGGACTGCCATTTCTGTTGCAAACCTTTTTTCTCCTGTTTATTTAGTTAGGGAGGTAAGGTTTTTGTCATTTAATTCTTATTATTTGGTTAGGTTACCTACTCCCTAAATAGAATTGTTTTGTTAGTTATTTTGGCCTTAGTCCACCCTGAAGTAATTATTTCATTTTGTTATCCAAATATTGTAAAATAAACTTGTGCTCTTGAGCGTTCCACACATCTTTTTTTATTGTGGCTACTTGGGACTTGGGGAAGATGGGGCCTTTCATGTTGTGTCTCAGGCACCCCTAGACTGGGCATAACATGAATTGGGGGCTCGTCCGGGATAGAACATCCATGAGGTGATGTAAATGTGAGTTTTTGTGTGTATCTCGTGGCCTTTTGTGTGTAGAGATCATCTCTTTTGTTAAATCATTTGTGGTTGTTGCTCTGGGTTTAGTTGAAACTTCAGTTTTGAGCACCCTGACTAGGTAGTCATCGGGCAGGTAAGATCTTGCCACTTTGTTATTTTGCCTTTTTTATTTTTGGTGGTAATCCTGAGTGGGGGCATGCTTCAGTACATTGCAGTTGGCTATTTCTATGGTCTTCTGCGATGCACTGAGTTCAGCGTTTAAAGCCGCCTCGAGCTCGGCAGGCCACTGAAGACTAGCTAGGTTAGTTAACTGTCTGAATTGGTTCGTCAGGGTTGGGGTGCCTCAAAAACTTGTTTCCTAGTTTTTGCCACTTTACAGAGCAACTTGATTTTGTTTTGTTTGAGATGACTAGTTTGTGTTTGGTCACGGTTTTGTGTAGCTGTGATAAATACTTGGTTTGTGACCGTTACAGTGGTGGTAACTGCACTTGGGTTACTTGTGGGTTGCTGCTTAGGTGTAAGTTGGCAACATTTGTGTAGTGGTTGACTACATTGTGACCATTTTGTTCTGTGGTTGTTGCAGTCCACTTTTTGGTGTGGTCACTTGTGTGTTACTGCTTTTTGAGTATTTGTTATAGCAAATTCGTTGTGGCCTTGTTTTGTGGTTTGGGATGTAGTCACCCCCCACAGATCACTGGATCTTTGAGTGGTGGGTGTGGCTTCCCAACTCATTAGGTCCATTTGTGTTGCTGGTTTCCGGCATCCATCGCAGTAACTTGTGTGTGGTTGAAGACCATTTGGTGTCCATTTTGTATTGTGGTAGTGGCAGTTCACTTTTGTTGGATCTTTGTGTTGCTGTCTGTATGGAAGCAACTTTGTAGCTGGGCTATGTGTGATGATCCTTTTGGTATGTGGCTGTTGCACTCCACTGTCGTGTTGGTCACCTGTGTTACTGTTTTTGGTGTTGGTAATGCAGCAACTTTGTTTGGCTTTGGGTTTCTTTTCACCTCATGGTTGTAGCCATTTTGCACCATGTGGCACCTACTGATTTGGCTACCTGTGCAGCTGCTGCTAATTTTTAAACTCAGTGGCAGCAGCTTTGTTGGCCCTGTATGATTTTTATATCTTCTTTGATCCAAATATGACTCAAG
This sequence comes from Epinephelus awoara, assembly GCA_035609425.1. NCBI lineage: Eukaryota > Metazoa > Chordata > Actinopteri > Perciformes > Serranidae > Epinephelus > Epinephelus awoara. The sequence goes on along the minus strand of CM069304.1, from coordinate 352,812 downwards.
GTGACACCTTATCAGTGCTTTTAATCTGTTTTAGTTGTTTATCTTAACATACAGCCTTAGTAAGTAGCACTCCTTTACATTTCAATGAATAAATAGCATTTGTCAGTGAACTATGGGGTGTTTTTAACCGTAATGTATTTACTGTATTTAACTGTCTCAGTACTTGTGATTGACAGTGTGACAAATTATTTATTCATTGTTTTAAGGGTGGGGGTGTTACGGCTGTGTATGTGTTCCTTGCTGCTGTCCCTTTTCCCTCCTTGTAGATCTGCCCAGGTGTGCTGCATTAGTTAACGAGGTGCAGCACACCTGGTATGGAGGAGGTGCTGAAGAGCTCCTGTGCCAGCAGCATAGGAGGAGGCTCTGGTGTGGGGACTGCTGGTCCTGCTGCCTCTCACCATGGGGTTTTTGTTGTCTCTTTTGTCTGTTTTCATTCGAATAAATTCCATGGATTTGAATGTTTTATAGGTGTTTATGTGTTTATTACTGGGTCAGTGTTAGGAGTTTTGTTCGCCCCAGAGGGCCGCCTAAAGGTGGGGCGTAACAAATGGGGGCTCGTCCGGGATTTGAACCCGGGACCTCTCGCAGGGGCTTTTCATGTTGTGTCTCAGGCACCCCTAGACTGGGCATAACAGAGTGACAGCTGACTGGACAGATAAGGCACCAGGCTAAACTAAGCCTGGTTGTTAGCCTGGTCGGGACCAGGCTGAGTGCACAGAATAAATCTCCATGGCAACATATGTGCCTCTGCTTTCGAACAACCGAATCAACGCTAAATTAAGTCAGGATAACCAACATATCCCCGCTTAATCCCTTATCTAGGTTTCGTACAACAGGGCTCAGAGGCCCGTCGTTCGAAAGTAGAATGAACCAATCCAGCATAAGTGGAAAAGCGAGGCTGGACAAATTCCCCTAAGTCCATCCTGGCTTCATTGGTTGTTCGAACACCAAGCCAGGATGAGGAGGCGCGGCTTTGTCAAGCCAGGTGTAACTTATTCAGGTGAGTGCGCGTCCACGGCTTTCTTAAATAGACCACGAGATCGATCACAGATTTACCGATGCAGCAATGGAGAGGACGCGTGCTGCCTACTTCTCACCCAGTGAGCAGCGTCTCATCATGGACACTTATGAAGAGGTAAAACATATAATCACAAAGAAAGGAAACACTGCAGCGATAATAAAGCAGAGAGAGAGTGCGTGGCAAACAATTGCGGACCGACTGAATGCGTAAGTAATCTAAAAATATACACTTGCTGCGGAAATGAATCTGTCATAATTACAAGTAAAGTTCCTTTCACAAATTAACAGTTGTACACTTCACCTTAAAGGTGAGCAGTGGATATAATATTACTCGGGAACCAACTGCTGATTTCACACCAGCAGAAGAGCTCTCCCTGGATCAGAACCGGCTACAGACTCTGTCCCACCCACAGAAACCGCTCTCTTCACACAAGGTACATTATTCCAGTGTACTGTACAAGGAATCAGTCATTTTATTCATTCATTAATCAACCAGTGGTGTTCTGTGGACTGTCTGACTTTGTCTTGCAGTGTAAGACAAATTGACAAATTAAAAGAAAAACCTTAAGGAAATTGGGATTAGAAATTAAGAAACTAGAGAAAGAAGTGATTTTAATGCACATTGTAAGCATGACTGTGATGCAATGTATTAATCAATATTATTTCTCTCTTTCTCTCCACAGCTCAAAGCAGACAGTGATTGATTTTAGTATTTTTCATTTAAATAAAATGAGGTCAAAGAATATTGTGGTTTCATCTTCATGTTTCATTCATTGATGTAAAGTACACTGGAGTTATTGGTCCAGTTAACTGGGAATATAATTTGGGAAGGTCCTACAGTTATGAAACCTAATAACCACTAATTGTGTTAATGCCAAATACACCTACTTGTATGTTTATTCTGACAATTAATCCTTTTATTGGTAAAGATATGTGCATGTTAAAGTATGATTGGGCTATGACAAAAATAATGTTTTAAATGTTTTTTGTTTTTTATTGTAGGCTTAATGTATTTTGTTCAAAAATGAGGCAAAGACGTACATGAGAACATGAAATGACAGTAAAACACATTGATTTCCGATCGCAGTGACAGCTGAATGGACAAATAAGGCACCAGGCTAAACTAAGCCTGGTTGTTATCCTGGTCGGGACCAGGCTAAGTGCACAGAATAAATATCCATGGCAACATATGTGCCTCTGCTTTCGAACAACCGAATCAACGCTAAATTAAGCCAGGATAACCAACATATCCCGGCTTAATCCCTTATCTAGGTTTTGAACAACAGGCCCCAGGTCTATACCTTGTCTTATTATTAAACCAACAAAATAACCTTATGTTATTTATCTTATTTACACGACAGCATGTCGTTTCTGTCTCTACACGACAGAGTTCCGCCCCAATGCGCGCGCACACACACACACACACACACACACACACACACACACACACACAGGTGGGCACACTAGAGGGCGTCTCAGGCCGCATTTTCCTGTCTGTCTGAGACAATTAAAACCGAGCCCGGCCACACACTCAATGGAATGGAGCCTGTGTTGCGTTCAGGCGTTGTCACGTAAATAACAAATTCCAGCACTTGAATAGGCCATAGCACAACACAGCAGCATGTCAAGTGAGCCGAACTTGAACCAAATCCGAGCAAAGTTTTTGCTGTAAACCATGGGGAAACACTAGCAGTACATACATAGCAATAGCTGAGATGTGGCAGTCTGTACACCACCAATTCCTTTTTGCACAAATCACATCACTTATCTAGGCATCAACATTTCCCCCAGAGTTGTATTCTCAATGATCCTGAATCAACCCAGACTTAACTGGTTTAAATCTCAAGATTCAATCATCTCAAAATTCTACTGGAAAAAGAAAATACTGAGAATTAAATTAACCATCCAACAAAAATCCAAAACACAAGGTGGACTGGAAGCTCCACTTTTTAACCACTAGGCCTACTCTCTGGTTAACCAGCTTCAATACATATTCAAATGGATTCACCCTAACCCATCAGAAAGCATATGGCTAGATATCGAACAAACACTTAAAGCAACTCTTACCTTTCTTGCATTTCACACAGCACTTAGAAAAAAATTATTATGGAGAAAAGTTTATATCCACGAGTGGTGGTGGGCATTTAGGTTAGCATTTTAACCTTAACAAAGAAAAGCGTAAAATTTCCAGAAAGTAAGTGTTGCTTTAACACAAACATATCTCATTTCTCAGTCAGACAATGCCATTCATGTTTCAAAACATTAACACTAGCAGCAACTATAACGTTTCACCAAATCACAAACACCCCCCTTACACCATCAAAATATACTCCCATTTGGAATAACCCTGATTTTGTAATTAACAAGAAACCACTCAACTTCCACAAATCCCTGGTTTCATTTTTACACTTGTTCCAGAGGTATGGCATCAGGAGGGAACACTTTTTGGAATATAACTCAAATCATCCATCCAAACAAAACTTAACACTATGATCACTACCCTAATTCAGGAGGTGGTCAGGCCTGCAAAGGCTTCTTCATTCCCAGGGCCTAATGAAGCCCCCTACTGGGTTTATATACTGTTATCCTTAATTTTTTCTGGAAACAGCTAAGAATAGTTTGGGAGAAACAAATTATCCCAAGAGCATAGGGCAGGGAGTGTCCTCATTCCTTTTTTTTTGGTAAGATTTAATTTAAACTTTCACATCCACAAAAAAATCCACAATAACAACACATATTTACCCCCACCCACAATATGCTCAACCTCAACACCCTTGTAGCAGGGCAAGTCAAATAAAATGTCAAACAAACAAACATATACATTCGTCATATAACTCAAATTTCTCTCTATCGAGTACCCCCATACTCATACCTCATCAAAAAAAAAACTTCCACTACAACATTTCCCAAGAGACTATTCAGTAGGTGGCATCTTTAACATACCAGCCAAATATAACACACAACCCCAAACCCAGTTTAATTATAAAGGCCATCTTTTCTTTTCCTTTTACATTCTCAATATTTCGAACACTTTTGCCCATATAATTTCAAATTGAGTTAATTTGTTCTTTTGAGTCGCTACTGCCTTTTCTATGTTCAAATAATAACACAGCTCTCTTTTCCAGTGTAACAACGAAGGAGCGTATATAGATTTGTTTGATTATCAGTTTTTTCAGTATAATTGATGAAAAAATTTAATTTAATCCATATATGTGGATACCTCACTATATCCTGTGACCTATCTTGAAATAAACAGAATGATGGATCAAAATTTAATTTCACCCCCCATTTACCTGTTTCTGAATCAAATATAATTTTCTCTAATTTGCTCTGCTACCCAAATGTATGTAAATCAAACGACTGAATTAAACTTTTAAATTGCATATATCTGTAGAATAGCCCAAATTTATTTTGCAGATATTTCCAAGACATAAATGTATTTCCATTCATTATATCATTAATGGTTTCTATACCTCTATCCTTCCATAATATCCAGTTTAATGACGTGTTTTGAAGAACTATCCAAGGATTATTTAATAAAAGAGTATTTTTTGGAACAGATATCAACTCATTCATCGCATTCTTCATTTTTCTCCAAATTGCTGCTAAATTTTTAACTATAAAATTGACCGAACTAATGTCTTTATCCTTAAAAATATATATAACAAAAAAGGTTTTGTGGATAGACGAGCATTTTCTATGTGGATCCATTGTTCTTCTATTGTATTTTTTACTATATGTCGTAAATAAAATGCTTGAGTAGCTAGATTATATAATTCTAAATCTGGAAGGTCAAAGCCTCCTTCCGCCTTTGGAAGATGTAAAACCCTCCTTTTGATTCTATGGTTTTTATTTTTCCATATAAAGTCTGTAATAATGGAATATGCCTTATTAAAAATATTTTAGGCGGAGTAATTGGTACTGTTGAAAACAGAAATGAAAACTTTGGAAGCCGCTTCATTTTAAATAAGTTGATTCTTCCAGTAAAATTTATAGGAAGATTCATCCATTTAATAAAATCAGATTTCATATTATTAAGTAACAACATAAAATGTTCTTTATATATCTGTTGCTTATTGTCACTTATTATACATCCTAAATATTTAATGCTACTTTTCCACTTAAATGATTGTTGTAAACCCTGTGTGGTAATTTTGTGCTTCCCTGCTGCCAATATTTCTGTGTTTTCCACATCCATTTTATAACCTGAGGCTATTGAATATTCAGAAAAAAATTTAAACAAAGAAGTTATAAATTTCTCAAAATTTGTTAAGAAAATCAAAATATCATCTGCAAATAAATTAAGTTTATATTGTTGTTTACCTATATTGACACCTGTAACTTTCGGGTCTTGTCTGATCTTCTCTGCCAGCAGTTCTAGTGCTAGAACTCAATTCAAATAAACACAAGAAGTTTGTGCTCTAGAAAAGGATCAGCACTCAGTGAATAACCTCCTAAGCCCTATGGTAAGCTATTATGGCAAGGCTTAACTACAGACCAATGAGCAGTGATAACTAACATGTCTATGGGTTCATCAGGTGGGAACCTCCTTTCACCAGTGTTTCGTCAAGTTGGTCCCACGACACCTCCAGGAGGCTATACAGTGATCTCTGGCATCCCAGAGACACTCCCCTAATGCCAGGTCTCACTGCTCTCCACACCAACCCAATAACCTCCTTTACCTTACTTACACATGGCTTTCTCAGCCCAAACAGCACTGCCACCTACAAGAAACCCAGGCTCCGGACATGCAAGCTCCAGGTAGAAGCAATGCTGCTACTACCTTTCCTAGCACATTCACCATACTCTATTTCACACGCTACATAGCATAACTACAATATAAGCAAAAGTTAAAGGAGATAAATAAACTTACAGGGTCAGCAAACACACTCACCTTGCAGCATGGCCTCAAACAAAAGGGATTCAAATAGGCCACTCCCTCACTTAAATAACCTTCCTCTTCCTGGATTTCCTCCTTACTTACACATGGCTTTCTCAGCCCAAACAGCACAGCCACCTTCAACCAAACCTAGGCTCCGTACATGCGAGCTCCAGGCAGAAGTAGTGCTGATACTACCTTTCCTAGCACATTCACCATACTCTATTTCACACGCTACATAGCATAACTACAGTATAAGCTAAAGTTAAAGGAGATAAATAAACTTACAGGGTCAGCAAACACACTCACCTTGCAGCATGGCCTCAAACAAAATAGATTCAAATAGGCCACTCCAACACTTAAATAACCTTCCTCTTCCTGGATTTCCTCCTTACTTACACATGGCTTTCTCAGCCCAAACAGCACTGCCACCTTCAACCAAACCCAGGCTCCGTACCTGCGAGCTCCAGGCAGATGTAGTGCTGATACTACCTTTCCTAGCACATTCACCATACTCTATTTCACACGCTACATAGCATAACTACAATATAAGCTAAAGTTAAAGGAGATAAATAAACTCACAGGATCAGCAAACACACTCACTTTGCAGCATGGTCTCAAACAAAAGGGATTCAAATAGGCCACTCCCACACTTAAATAACCTTGCTCTTCCTGGATTTCCTCCTGAGAGGAAGTGGATCTCTCCACCAGATCTCAAGGAGTTATGTGCCCTGCTTAGTAGTTCCCCCTGCTGGCCCCCAACTGACATTATTTCTTCTGTAATAAATGACCTGGCTGGTTCTTGCTGCTTCATCTGACATTTCCCTCACTGTCTTCTTCAAACTCTGTCCCCGCACTCCGAGTTCCCCCAGGAGCGAGACAGCTGATCTTGCTATGAATCCCCTACACCCCACTTCCACTGGACAAATCCTAGTCTTCCATCCTCGCTGCTCAGCTTCTGCTCCTAAATCTGCATATCTAAGCTTTTTTCTTTCATAGGCTTCTTCCACTGAGTCTTCCCAAGGAACTGTCAGCTCAATTAAATAAACTATCTGTTGACTCAATTACCACAACACTATGTCAGGCCTCTGCTTGGTACAAACTATTTCCTGGGGAACAACAAGCTTTCCCCCTAAATCTACTTGCATTTCCCAATCACAAGCACCTTCTAGGCTGCCACGCCCCTGTCTCCTTACTAACTTACCCCTTCTGTATTTCTCTCCCTCACGGACAAACTGAATTGCTAAACTCCTATCCTTAACACCTTCTGAATTCACCTGTCTTTGTTTCCCTTCGACTCCTGCAACTAAACATTTCAACACCTGGTTATGTCGCCATGTATATCGGCCTTGTGACAAGCTAACTTTACATCCTGACAAAATATGCTTTAAGGTTGCGGTACGTGAACACAATGGGCATGATGGGTCCTCATTTACCCACAGTTTTAGGTTCTGGGGGGTTGGTAACACATCGTATGTAGCCCCTACCAGGAATCTAATACGATTCTCCTCCATACTCCACAGGTCCCGCCAACTAAGCTTCCTCTTCTCTACACTTTCCCAATTCAACCACTGTCCCTGTTTAGCCTGGGCCACTACCTTTGTACCCCTTAATATCTCCTCCTGTCTGCGTATCTGTTCCACAACCAGCTTTCGTTTGTCTTTGAGACCTGCTGTATTCCATACCGGTTTGCCTGAGCCAAGCCCCAGGCCTCCACGGCCAAACTGAACATTACCTACAATCTCTGCATGCCTAAGAGCTGCCTCTGCCTCTTGAACTGCCGATCTTGGGTTCTACTTCCTCCCCTTGGTTGGATTTGGAACCACACTCCTAACTACCATGTCCTTACTCCCAGATAACAACAGCTCTGTCCTGACCTTGGTACATTTAAATTCCTCTGTTAAACTAGATAATGGCAGCTGGCCTATCCCTTTTTCCATACAATGCAACACTACTGAGGCACCTAGGAGCGCCCAACCACTTCCTAATATAGGAGCAAACCGACCTTTCAATTCTCTTCACAACGGACATTGGAATTTCAATGACAATGGCCACATTAACCTAGGATATAGCCCACATTGCAAACACCACAGCTTCAACTTTCCTGGAAGTTCTGATTTATCTATTCTATCCAATCCTTCAGCCACATCTTTTCTAAATTTCACCACCTGTTCCTTATAATTCAACTCCACATTGTACCACCTACCTAAGCTCTTTACTGACTTTTCCCTAATTGTTGGGATGTCCTCATCATCTATGACAAACTTCCTATCACTTAACTTCCCTCTACATATCGAGATGCTTCTAGATTTACTAGGCTTGATCTTCATGCTGGCCCACTTCAGGTTCTTATTTAACTTCTCTACTAGCCTCTTGTACATGGCATTGTTGTGGTCACCAGTGTCATGTCATCCATGTAAGCCCTAACTGGTGGAAGATGCAACCCGTTCTGCCGTCTCTCTCCACCTACCACCCACTTAGAAGCCCTGATGATTACTTCCATCGCCATAGTAAATGCCAATGGAGAAATTGTACACCCTGCCATGATGCCTATTTCTAGCCTCTGCCAACCTGTTGTGAAGCCTACTTAGACACAACTTAATATCCTGAAAGTATGCTTTCACTAAGTTGACAACCACCTGTGGCACTCTGAAATAGTCAAACGCACTCCAAATGAGGCTGTGGGGTACTAAACCAAACGCATTTGCAAGATCTAAAAATATTACATGTAGGTCCCCTTTGTTAATCTTCGCTGCCTGAATCTGGTGCCAGATCATGCTAGTATGCTCTAAACACCCTGAAAAACCTGGTATTCCTGCCTTCTGCACCATGGTATCAATTAAGCAATTCCTTTCTAAGTAGCTAGCTAATCTCTGCGCAACTACACTGAAGAAAATTTTCCCCTCCACATTCAAGAGAGAAATCATCCGGAAGTGGCTAAGGTCCACAGACTCCTTCTCCTTAGGAATGAGGACACCCCCTGCCCTACGCCATGCTCTTGGTATAATTTGTTTTTCCCAAACTATTCTTACCTGTTTCCACAAAAATTTAAGGATATCAGGCGCGCTTTTATAAACCCGGTAGGGGACTCCATTAGGCCCTGGGGCCGAGGAAGCCTTTGCACGTGGGCAGTCTTGTCTAGTGCCCCTCTCTAATGTAAAATTCTCAGACAATAAATTATTAGTATAAATCTTATCAGTGGGATATTTATATAATAATTTTACAAAGTCTATGACCTCATCTGGTAAATTATATTTTTCTAAAACTTTAAAGAAAAAAGACCACTCAAGGCGGTCAAAAGCTTTTTCATCATCAACAGCCATCACTGATAAATCTAAATTGTGCTTTTTTGTAGGTTGTATTATACTAAAACATGTTCTTGTATTTGTTTGTAAATGCCTATTTTTAACAAAGCCTGTTTGGTTAATATGTATTATATCTGGTAAAACCTTTGCTAATTTATTGCTTATTAGTTTAGTTAATATTTTGTTGTCACAATTAATCAAAGTTCTAGGTCTAAAATCCTTCCACAGAAGGATTTAAATGTGTTGTTAATAAGTTTATTATTCCTGATTAATGCATTTGAATCTTTATCTTTCAGAATGATTGTTGGTTTGGCCTGTATTCGTTTTATTAGTGCTGTAGTTGTTTGGCTTTCTTTAAAAGTAATAAATCATAGTCTTGTTTGAGTACTGACAATTTACCTTCAGAGTCTTGTAAAAGAATTTTATTAGATTTTTCCAAAACTGCAATCTCTTTTTCTTTTTGTTTGATTTGTGTATCTAATTCATTCTTTTTCTTGGCAGAGAAGGAAATCATCATTCCTCTGATATATGCCTTAAAAGCATCCCAGATTATTTCAGGAGGTGGTTTATCCTTTTGGTCACCCTCCACATTTGTAATGATAAAGTCATTTATTTTGTCATTGACATACTTTATAAACTCTGCATCCTGTAAATGTGCTCTGTTCATTCTCCATATTCGATTGCTCTGCTTATTTTCGGTTGGTCCAATATGACAAGATACTGGTGAATGATCCGATATAAACAATTCCATAAATTTTTGAACCCAATAAATGCAGATTTTGAAATAAAAATGTAATCAATCCTTGAATAGCTCTTCTTGCTCTGTGAATAATATGTATAGTCTTTTGTTGTCGGGTATAATAATCTCCAAGTGTCTTCTAAATTATTTGTTGAAATAAAATTTTTCAACTTTTTTGGAGGGTCTTTAAAATTCCTTTTTTTTAAGCTGTGTCTATCATGTTTATCAAAAGTAATATTAAAGTCCCCTCCTAAAATTATGGTTCCTGTCTGATTATTATCTAATATATTCTGAATTTTATCTAAAAAAATTAAATTTGCCCCTGGGGGGTATATACAAAGAAAAAAAAGGTAAAAGGTAAGTTTTTGTTAATCAGAATTCCTACTCCCCTACTATTGCTACAGTAGGTGGCGGCATAAGCCTCTCCCACCCAATCTCTCTTCAAATATTCAATTTCTCCTTTTATAAAATGTAATTCTTGTAAGAAGACAATATCAGAAGAAAGACTTTTTAAGTTTGCTAAAAATTTGTGTTTTTTTATACCATTGTGTAAACCGTGGACATTCCATGTTATGCACTGGATTTTATTAGTTAAAGGAGCTATATGTAAGAAATATAAAGCAAACAGTCGTAAACTCATCCTAATACGTCACAGAGACTAAGGAATAATGTTCATATAACATACTGATCTCACTGACAACAATAGTCCGGCCAGAATATTCGCATTTAAAAAACAAATTACAGTCTGCAAATCATGTTTATGTTTTGGATTTGTGTTTTTTTTACATACAGCGCCTTTAATATAGATAAATAATCTAAATTTACTACCATATCTTAAAGAAAGTAAAAATCACATATTTTTACAAACAAGAATGAAGGTGCTGAGCGAACATTTAACAATCGACACACATAAAACATAAAATAAAGAATAATTACTGTAAGGCACACAAACTTTTTAGGGTCTTTAAACTCCTCTTCTTCACCCATTGTGCCCAATCCTGCAAATCCTAAAATTGCTATTTTTAAGGAGGTATCCCGAGGTATCTTCTCTCCCCCATAAGTAATAATAATACATGAATATAAATAAATGATAATGATGACTATCGTAACAATAATAATAATAATTTCTAATTATCGCTACCATCATCACAAAATTCTCTTAGAAAATTAAAAAAATATTACAAACAAAATCAAAGAAATAATAAAAACAAAAATAAATCTTGCCAAAAATAATTTTTTAAAATTAAATTTTTACACAATAAATTTCCCCCCAAAAAGTAAAATTGTCAAGTGTAAAAAAAAAAGTTATAGTTCTGGCTACTGTGGTACAATATGTTGAAAGTATATATTAGTATCTGGCAGTATACATGTGATAATAATCATATGTGTATAACAGTACAAGTATGACTAATGATTCTGTGAGTTAATCTTTTCTATCTCCCTTAACTTTAGCTCATATTGGAGTTATGATAAGGTGGCAGTGCTGTTTGGGCTGAGAAAGCCATGAGTAATGTAAGGTAAAGGAGGTTGTTGGGTTGGTGCGGGGAACAGTGAGAGCTGGCATTAGGGGAGTGTCTCTGGGATGCCAGAGATCACTGTCTAGCCTCCCGGAGGTGTCGTGGGACCAACTATATGAAACACTGGTGAAAGGAGGTTCCCATCTGATGACCCCAAAGACATGCTAGTTATCACTGCTCATTGGTCTGTATAGTTAGGCTTATGAGGTTATTCACTGAGTGCTGATCCTTTATCTAGAGCACACATTTCTTGTGTTTATAACTAGATCTCCCCATTCATCCTCAGAACTAACAAACATATCTTCCTCAAAAAACAAACGTATCTCTAAAATATATAGAATAATTTCACAATCAGAGAAAACACTAACCGTACCATCAGTAAAATGGGAATTAGATCTATCCATTACTCCTGATGCCAACTTCTGGACCCAAATCTGTAAAAACACCTACTTCATGACTAAAAATGTCATTTCAATTCAACAATATAAGATACTTCAAAGAACTCACTACACTGGGCAAAAAAAATTTAAAATGGGATATGGATCAGAAACCTGTTCACACTGCACACAAAACATCCTTGATAGCTATGTTCACGCCACCTGGCACTGCACAGTTAAACACTTCTGGAAAGACATCACCAAGTCATTATCCCTTTTCCTGGGCTGCCACATCCCTTTATTCCCCTCTGTATGCTTACTTGGAGACATTTCAACAACCAACCTGAATAATGAAAACAATAAACTATTTCTTGTGGCTCTATCACCAAGAAAACTATCCCCATGAACTGGAAATCAAGGAACACCATACACATTACACTTTGGAAAAACGTACTTCTAGATGACTTCTCTATGGAAAATCTACCGTCCAACAGCCAAAACACTGCACTAGCTCCACACTCTATCAGGTCATCTTTCATTTCTTTCCTACAATCCTGATCCTGTTGCCCTTCTTGCCTGAGAACCAACCATAACTTAAACACATCTAGATCTGTATTAACATCTACTATACTCAGTGACGGACTGGCCATCTGGCATTTGGGCAAATGCCAGAACGGCCGTAGCTATAAGCTATACTCGTGGAGAGTTAAAAATTTGCGAAAATATCAGATTTATTTACAAAAAAGTGTTTACCCGGCGGCGACAGACCAAGCACCTCTGCAGCAAGTGCAGCTAGCAGTACGGCCTCTGCCTTAGAGAAGAGCAAACTCCTTTGCAGCCTGCTAACTACTTAAAGGTAAGGCATAACAATAATAATAATAAATAATAACTTAATTTGTATAGCACCTTTCAAAACGGAGCTACAACGCGCTTAACAATAAAAACAGTTACACAATAAAAACAATTAGTACATAAAACAATAAAACATCAAATAATTTAAAAACAGTTACAATAATTAATTACCATCAATTAAGAAAAGACCATATGATAAGTGATGATGATGAGTCTTAAGAAGAGATTTAAAAGAAGACACTGAGAGACACATATTTATTTTTATACTCTAGCTGTGCAGTGCTCTTGTCATGTTTTGGTGAAGCTATTGTAATATGCATTGTGGCTGCTGTAACATTTATTATGGCTTATAACACATAGGGTCCTTCTTGTTTCTGTTGTAACTAGTGCTTTTGATAGAGCTACTGAAATGTGCACTATGGCTGTGCAGTGCTCTTTTCATGTTTTGGTGAAGCTGTTGTAATATGCATTGTGGCTGCTGTAACATTTATCATGGCTTTTAACACATAGGGTCCTTCTTGTTTCTATTGTGACTAGTGCTTTTGATAGAGCTATTGAAATGTGCACTGTGGCTGTGCAGTGCTCTTTTCATGTTTTGGTGAAGCTATTGTAATATGCATTGTGGTTGATGTAAGATTTATATTTCTGTTGTTATAGTTTGGTTGTGCTGTATTCTGTCCAAGAGGGGGCGTCTCTGGTTAATGGTGGAAGCAGGCTAAGCCTTTAGGATGAAGTTGTGTGGTGTTTGATTTCAGATTTTTGTGTTTTGGTAGACATAGAGCTAGTATTATTAACTGAGGTTATTAGTCTGGCCTTTGAACATGCCTGAATTTATGGGGGGTCTGCTGTTGCCTTATTATCTTGTATACTGTGCATTGTTGTCTACTGTACCAGTGCGATTGTAGTGAGTTGATTGCATGGTGTACGTTCTGAATTTCTGCATTCTCATCATATGGTTAGCTTTCCACATGCTCCCATGCAAGCCACAAATCAATTTTATCATTCATAATGACTGTGTCTGTATATCTCCTCTTCTATTGTGCATCAAGGCAGTGAGTGTTTGAGTTACCGTGGTAGTTGTGTCTGTATGGCGCTCTGAAACGTTCCGCCAGTGGTAGTGTTTTTTATGTTAGTATGTGTAAAATCATCAATCATAGTACCTAGTAATATGTGGGAGGGGGGATATGAGACACCACGCCTGTTCTTTCCCAAATAAGGAACTGATGATCTGAAATGACGTAAAAATGCATATTTTTTTGTAAAATAATATGAAAATTTTTCACCCCTGGCTGGCTGATGGTCCCAGTCCGTCACTGACTATACTCTCACCTAAATCTGCACACACACACACACACAGTGTTTCACCTACATGCATGGAAATTGGGGGGCTCATAGAACATGCCAAGACGCACAAAAAAAATCCTCTTGAATTTTTGACGTTTGAACGAACTCATCAACGATTTCATCGGATCTACTTCAAATTTGGTACAGATCATCCTGAGAACATGCTGATCAAAAGTCATTAAAAGATTTTCTCTATGTCAAGGGGCGTGGTTGCTAGGGCGTGACAAATTTTGGCTACTTTCGTTTTCTCAGTGTCGAATTTTGACCGGCTCTCACGCCCACATGAGCAGCAGCTTCAAACTTGCCAGACTTGATAATGGCTCCGCCCCAAACGCCCCGATATGTTAATATCCCACCTTACTCATAGCGCCCCCCGGTGGTAACAGGAAGTGACCAGTTTTTATTTTAACATGTATTGATGCCACAAATTTGACCGCATCAACTTCATTCCACTTCTAATGCTTGCAGAACAAGTTGGTGAAGCTACCTTATGAACGCTGTGAAGCTACTTCTAATGGTGTCCGTGTGGCAGCGTGGCGACTATCGATCCCTCGCCACTAAATACAGTATGTTTGGCTTTTTGATGGCTTCAACGACCTCATCTCCTCATGAAAATGACAGGTCAAGAATGGCTAGCTCTTACATCTGATAGGGGCGTCTCCCATGGGGGGGACAAAATGCCTCTATAGCGCCCATTTGAAATTTTCAAAAACCCCTCCCCAAAGGGTTTTTTTTGGAGTAGGAAGGAGGAATTGGTACATATGTGTATGTCACCCAGACGCACAAAAAAGTCTCTGCTACCAATGGTCTACTCCAAACGACCATTTTGATGTAAACTTTTCATTTTGGTGGCGATTTTGTGATTTCGACACCTTGTATTTTAACGAACTCCTACAGATTTTGTCCAATCAACTTCTGATTTGGTACAGATCACCCTAAGACCATGCTGATCAAAAGTTATTAAAAGCTTTTCTCTATGTCAAGGGGCGTGGCAGCTATGGTGCCTCCCTCTCCACCAAATACGTCTGGCTTTTTGATGGCTTCAATAATCTCATATCCTCCTGAAAATTGATACACAGGTTAAGAATGGCAAGCCCATAGGGGTTGTTTTGGAGTAGGAAGATGAAACGTGATGCCACGTCAGGGTGAACTTACTCTGAGTTTTCACATAACCGCTTCAGTAATGCGTGCTGCATTCCCTGAATGAAGCTGCATCACGTGCGCATGTCCCTCTCACTTCTGCCTACTTTTTTCCTGCCATCTACTTTTTTCCTAAATCTACTTTTTCAAACTGACCAAACTGCATGAAACTTGGCACCTAGACTCACAAGATGGACCTAATCTAAAGTTATCAAAAGAATTTTGCCCAGTAAGAAAATGTACGAAATATTGATAATAATAACAAATTTTTATAGCTAGCTATGAAAACGCGAACTGTTCCATATCTTTGTCAAATTAATTGTTATAAAACCCAAACCTGAAATCCTTAGTAAGCATGTGACTGTGAGGGTGTGAACCAAAGTTGGTGAACATTGGCCACTAGGGAGCACTATAAGCAAGGGAAGTTTATATCTCCTAAACGGCTTACCAGATTTTTATGAATTTTGGTCTGTATGATGTAGGGCCCTTCCTGAGGACATATGTTGAAGGTGGTCATGACTAGTCGAAGTAGGCATGGTTTATTACAAGATAAATAAAACAAACATTTATTTCAGCTGAACTATTGTACTAAGCGCTGTTAAATGTATAGAGTACATGTAGACTAGGACACAGACCTCCCTTACAAACAACTACGCAGATACTCCACTAGGTGGTGCTGTAACAGACACAAACACATTTTTTCCTGTAACTTCCACATTTTAAATCACATATTCATAAACTTTATATCCATGTATTCCCTAAATAGAGCTGGATTTGCTGACATAGGCCCCGCCCACTTCCGCCACACATTTCCTTCGCTAAGTCGCTACACATCCAAAACCTACTTTTTTGAACTCCTCCAACAGATTTTTTCTAAACTGCATGAAGCTTGGCACGTCAAATGTCGAGATGAGCCTCATCTAAAGTTATCAAAAGAATTTTCCCCGGTCAAAAAATGTGCAAATTTTTAACAACAAACCAGAAATATCACGTTTTGTAAAAGTTGATCGGATTTGTCCGGAAATTGGTGAGCATGATGTGGGGACGGTCCTGAGGCCAGTCACCAAGTTTGGTAATGATTGGTCAAAGTGGATGTGACTTATTGCAACAAACACATTCAGCCTTTAGTACTTCCAATGCACTTCCCATTACGGTGAATACTGCAGTTCAGACGTTGGCCTGTGTCCTGACACTCGCCCCGAGCCCGTCATCCTTTGGGGCCGACTATCGTGGGCTCCATAGGGCGTGGAGGCCGAATTGTACGGGGAGGCTTGAACCCTGTTAATAACTGCTTGCAGTTCTAGTTAATAATTGTTATTAATAATTAATAATTACTTCTGATAGCCATTTTAATACTTTGAACCATGAGTTCTTGACAAATGGTCAAGAGTCTCAACATAGGTGTGTGACTGTTGCCTACCAAGGTGATATTTGTGCTGAATGTGGGCAATGCCTGATGTGATAGACAAAGCAAGCTAGCTTGCAAGCTAATATTAATTAGCTTCACCAGTCAAGGTTTGCAAAATTGAACTCCACGTGATGTGAGGATTGGAATTTGCTTTGCTACTGGAAGCAAATTTTTATTCGCCCTTCTCCTCCCACTGAATGGGAGTGGAAGCTAACTGTACCCTAAAATGGAACTTTTGGGTCACTCATCAATAATAACCTGGCATAAATAGTAAAGGGGATGAATACTTTTGCACACACCACGTATTCAGTTAATGTCCTGATTGACCAGACACATTTATGCAAATTTCAGTAGGTAAATGGGTGCTCATGATTGGAGCAGAGTACAACCTTTAGAGCTCTGTTGAGGGTGGAGCCTGTGTGAAATAGAATAGCACTACATATATAATAGTAAGAAAAATGTGGGGGTTTTTTTTGGTTGTTTTACATTATATTATTATATATTTAAACCATTATGCCATAGATTTCCATAAAACATTATGTAAAACAGTAACTGTAAAACAGAGTGCTAAAAGTTAAACTTCATTTACTTAACAATTTGTTTTGTCTGTATGCAATTCCATGGTACACTCAGAGTAAAGAATGTTGCCATATTATAATACAAGACTGTAAATACATAATATGAATATTGCATTAACACAATCTTTGTATCACCATAGGATACAATGCACGTTTTCTAATCATTGAGCTCCGATTGATTGGACTTAACTCCTAACCCAGCCTCACAAAGTCATACTGTAAAATTACAATCTATACTGCAACATTGTTAGACTTCTGAGAATACAAAAATGTTATCTATTTTGTAGCAAAACTCACAAAAATTGCACTGAAAAGTAAAATGACAAACATTACACTGTGAAAGGACATATATATTACTGTAAAAGAGGTAACAACGCATTCTTATTATTATTTTTGTGTGAGACCACTTGGTGATTAACATGTGGCATTTTGAAGTATTTTCCAGGTAAATAAAGTGTACTAAATGATGCAGTTTGTGCTCTGTTGTTGAACCATGATCTTCAAGTTTTCAGAATTGTGTGCATAGTTTCATTTTTGGTGTGTATGCAATGGAGAAATCTGCTGCTTCTAATTTACAACACGTATATCACATTAACTTGCATTTTCAGTGAAAATGTATTTGTAAGTCTCCACCTATTTGTGTGGATTCATTAAGATTGTTTTACTGTGGTGTTCCACACAAAATATGTAAGTGCAGGATGCATGGATTCAGAAAGTGTCATATATGTGACTAATGTCTCATAAAACAATATGCTGAGGGATTTTGTATCGGCAAATCAGTAACCAAGCCTCTAATTTGCATTTCGTAAATCATCATTTGTAAACAAACACAAACATTTGTACAAATATATTGTCAAATTTTCACTCAAATCTGGATGTAAATCTCAGTGGATTTGTACGGATCCTTTTGAGACTGTTTGTGTCACACAAAATCCACAAGCATCCACAAATGCTGTCCTGTAGATGATGGTAAGCAACATTAATGGATGCCAAGTGCTGAACTAAACAGAAGAAAACAGCCTGTCAGAAGCACTAGTTGCTAACTGGTTTCTACCATACAGGAGTATGTCCTCTTATGACTGTTTTCATTAACGTACCTTTTATCATGGAGATGTTTTTTTGTTCAAACTTTATTGATAATGAAAAGTCAGTCATTGCCATAACTTAGCAAACATGACAAGAAGACAGCATCTGAGCTCAGCCTTCAGAGCTGACAGGGCATTTGCTGCAAGCTCGTGAGTCAAGGCCCACTGCTTTTTGCGCCAACCCAGATGTAGGAAGCGAGATTAGTGACTTAGAGAGGTATGTTGAGCCTAAAGTCAGGGTTTTTCATGTTAAGAGGGTGGCTCCCTTTTTACATGGACAGATCCCATGGTAACTTATGCTGCACTGCTTGCCTGGTCTGGACCAGTTTATGTTCATTGTTTTAGCTTGAAACTGGCTAAAAAGTGCCTTTCACTTTTCACCACCTTTGGAAAAAGGGTCTTTTTATAGTCAAAAGTCAATCTTTGTCTGAAACACAAATATCAAATATCAGCTGCGGTAAAACATTGTAAATGCATCTTATTTAACTAAATGAGCCATAAGGTTAACAAAGACATGCAGTTACAGTACTTTACTGTAAGCCAAGCCTATGTATTGGTATCTTGTTTTAACTAAACAACTAGATATGTTTTTAGTGTTGTCTGGGCAATTTGACCACACTGGCTCTAAAAGATGCCTTCTATAAAATCACAGGTAGCACTAACTACATTATGAATTGTTATGTGTTTGCTTAGGCCTGATTTGCTGAAGTCTGTTTCACACTGCTGGTACTGCTATTACAGCTCATAGAACACCAGTTTTAAAAGCTCAGTAGTCTATTGGTATTCACAGATAATATTCAATCAATAAAATTCTTTCATTTTTGATTTTCCTAAAAATGAAAGTTATTTCCACGTATCCTTCATATAATAATTGCAGCAATAGTGTTGCTTTTTTACTACACATGTCATTTGACTTCAATTTATAGGAAAAAGCATGGAGCTTCAAGAGGAGAGCCTCCTTAAAGGAAAGAGACTATTGTGTGTCTATGGGTAATTACACATCTGAGCGTACAAAAATGACCTGCAGGGTTCCTCAGGGCTCCACTCTGGGACCTCTTCTGTTTAACATCTACATGCCTCCACTGGCTCAGATTATGGAAAACAAAATATGTTAACCTAATTATGAAGATGAACATTGGAAGTGCCACAATTTTATTCAGTTAAACAAACACTAAAGTGAGGTAAATGTCTTTGTGGAGTCAAAGAGGAGCAGTTAAAAGTAAGCCCTGTCAAGACAGTAATGATGTGAGCCTACTATCAACACATCAAGGATGAAAGGACTTAGGCCCCGTTTATACGACAACGATTTCAACTGAAAACAGTAAACTTTAGTTGCCTTTTGGCCGACTGCTTACACAACAGTGGCATTTGGGGTGCCTGAAAATGCAACTTTTTGGAAACGGCAGCGTCTCTGTTGTCATGTAAACTTGCAATATGCAGTGCCTCTGAAAACGGAGACTTTTCACATATGCGCATTATGGTTCCAGTCACTCGGCATGCCGACCGTCACAACAACGCCGAGCTCTGTTTGTGCTGCTCACCCTGTTGATTTGAAGTGAAGCATAGATCTGTTACTGTAGCAACTCAACCTCGTTGTCCATCCAGACAAAGTTATCTGTGCATGCTTTCACCATTGTGTCTTCTTTGTTTTGATTTGTAATCACTGCGTTGTAGAGGAAGGCGCTTCAGTGCAGGCCATGGCATCATGGCGTGGTGTTGCTTTGCAAATTTACACTGCCACCCATTGGCCTGGCGTGCATACTACAGCGCTTCCAGTAGATTTTGCGGCTCTGTGTGAATGTGGATTGTGTCAATAACGTCGTCATATAAATGCAAAGGATTTTTAAAATGCAAAGGACAGACTTTTCCGTTGTCGTCTAAACAGCACCTTAGCAGGATCTGGAAAAACTTTGTATGTTGATCAGACAGCTGCAGCTGATTCAGAATGCCACTGCTCAAGTCTTCACAAAAATCAAAAAAGTATTTCACATCACTCCAGTTCTGAGGTTCAAAATACTACCATTGGTTTAAAAAACACTGAATGGTTTAAGGCCCGAATACATTTCTGATCCTCTGCTACACTATAAACCATCCAGACCTCTCAGGTCTTCTGGCACAGGTCTGCTTTTGTGTCCCCAGAGTCAAGCAGTGTTTAGTTTTATACACCACTTATCTGGAACAAACTTCCAGAAAACTGCAGGTCTACTGCCACTCTCAATTCATTGGAATCAAGGCAGAGGTCTTATCTGTTTGCTGCTGCTTTTAATTAAATCAAATATTTCTTTATTTGTTACAGTGCACTGTGACTTTTATCCTTGTATTTCATACCTATCTTAGTATACTATGTTATACTCTCTAGCTCGTTAATGGTGTTATTATTATATTTAAACGTCCTTTTATAATATTATATAATAATAATATTATATAATATTAATCCAAAAACATCACATAGAAAAGGAAAACAATGAAAACACTTTTCTGTGCAGTGAGTACTTTTACTCATACTAAATGCAATTGGTTAATAGCTTAACTTGTAACTTGTCGCAACCCCTTCTGTTTGGTCATCTTAAAATGATCTTTTATATCAGCATTTCCATCATGCACACCTGAAAATGTACTCATGCAAGGAAAGGATCCTCCACCTGAATTTATCTTGTGGCACGCATGGTTCTATGTATGCCCTGAAAACAATTATAACCTTATAAGTTTTATCTTAACTGTGCTAAATAACTGGGACAATTTGGTATGGGATGTGGACATTTTAGTGTTTAACAGATGTTTGTCAGGGCTCTGCACACCCAGCTTGAAAATGGGACAATTCCAGCCCAAGTAGGACGTCTTGTCACTGTACCTTTGAGGTGACTTTTCCTGTACAGTAACGTACAGTGGAAGTACTTATATAATCAAAGATATGAACATTTGAGCACAAATTCATTGCGCTTCTCAGCAAACCAAGAACAGTTTTATAAAATTAGGATCAATGTCACATATTTACCAAGACTTACTTAATATATGATGTGTATTATGATGTTGTTTTAATTTGGTATTAAAAAAACGTGAGAAGGAATTACGGTTCAAGGGCCTTACTTAAGTAAAGTTATGGCTTGTTTTTTAATTTGCAACATATTCCCTCAGCTGAGAATATGTTTCGCACATACATTGACTTCTGACTATAAAAATACCCTATTTCCTGACAAGTTAATTAGTGAAAGATGCTTTTTAGCCAATTTCAAGCAAGAACTCTGAACATAAACTGGTCAGGACCAGATTAGGTCTGCGGCATAAGTTACCATGGTAATCTAGCCAAGTTAAAAGACAGCCACTTTTGTAACATGGAAAACCCTTGCTTTAGGGTTAACATACCTCGCTGAGCAACTGATATCGCTTTGTAATACAACCCGGGTTTGTGCAAAAAGCAGTTGGCTTCAACTTGGCATCTTGCAGCAGATGCCCTGCCAGCTCCAAAGGGCGAGCTCAGGTGGTATCTACTCATCATCTTTCCTAAGTTATGGCTATGAGTGAATTTTAGCACAGACTCAGTGTGGATAAAAAAAAAAAAACATCTTCACAATAAAAGGCACATTATCTAGAAAAGTAATGAGAGGACTTACTCCTTGTTGGCGGCAGCTAGTTAGCAACTCCTGCTTCTGACAAACAACAGCTGTTTTCTTCTGTTTACTTTAGAATAATTGGCATCCATTAATGTTGCTTTCCACCATCTACAGGAGAGCACTTTGTCTCCCCTGTTTGTTTATTTTGTGCGATACACAAACAGTCTCAAAAGGATCCATACAAAATCATTGAGATTCACATCCAGATCTGAGTAAAAATATGACAATATATTTGTACAAATGTTTGTGTTCATTCATAAATGATGACTTAACAGATGTGTATTAGAGGTTTGGTTGCATCTGCATTCATTTGTGTGTTGTGTTTTACGAGATGAGTCACAATTATTAACACTTGTTTGTGCTCCTTGCATTTGTGGATTTTGTGTGAAACACCACGGTAAAACAATCTCAAATGAATTCACACAAGTAGGTGGAGATTCACAAATACATTTTCATGCTAAGTCAATTATCAAATGATGATATGTTGTAATTTAGAAGCAAAACAGATGCAGATTTACAGATACATATCACTGCATTTTTTTGTGCATTGTGTTTTACATGTAACGTGTAACATGAGACTGTTTTAACTCCATACAAGTAGTCGATCAAGAATAAGAAACACTGACTTTTTAGCTTACTTAATGTGTAAGTCCATGGTATAGGCAGTCTGAAAAGTGTTCACCTTGATGAAGACTGTGAAACCCACTAATTATTAATAATGCACGTATTAATAAAGTGGCCTCAGATGCTTTCAGACTGCCAACCTACACCACTGACCTTACATTACGTAAGTAAGCCTGTCAGTCATTGTCACTGCTTCTAAGTTTGCTCTCTGCTTTGCAATAAATAACTCCTTACAATAGAGGCAAGAAAATCTAAAGAGTTCTGATGTCCAATGAATTAATCTCCATATTTCTGATAATGGTCTTTAACTAGTTTCAATGCTATTTCAGCTTTATTGAATCATGTGTTTCTAGCAGAAGGTGATCAATCAGTGTCAAGTCTATAAAATCTCTGTCCATCACTATAGGTATGTAAATGTTTCCCAGCTGAGAGATGTGAGTATTATGTGATAAAAACAATATACATATGTCTGTGATTTATTGAAAATCTACATACAGATGAAATACACTGCAGAGAGGTTAAAACCAGGTGGCTTTTGGGATTTATATGTATGTGCATACTGTAGATGGACAGGAATGTGTGTGTGTGTGTGTGTGTGTGTGTGTGTGTGTGTGTGTGTGTGTGTGTGTGTGTGTGTGTGTGTGTGTGTGTGTGTGTGTTATTAAAGAGAAGGAAAACATAGCTCTGAACATTACTGTGCATTTGTTTATAGCTAGTTATCTGAAACTGCATTTGCTTGCCCTGCTGTGAAATCATGGTCTACTCTGTTGTTGCTTCTCATACTCACTGAGCCTGACAGCAGAGGGCTCATGTAGTGTAGATCGATACCACTCTGCTGTATGAAATATAGTGAGTCATCCACACATTCAGTCCATGTGTAATGTAAAAATATCAATCAATCCATCAGTGGAATCATAAACATATTTTAAAGGTGACATTGAAAAGTCTCTGCAGTGACATGTTTTCACAGACCTGGCTTAGACAGTGATGTCTGGGAAAGCACCAACTTACCATAGGAGCTCCTCGTCGACCAATGATGTCTGGTCGAGGTCCGAGGCTGTGGCGATCCATAATGCAGGGGCAGGTGAATGTTAATGGTGCCAAATAGAGAGCCAGGAGTATGATGATGTAAATCAGCAAAACCAACACCTGGGAATCTAAAAGGAAGAGGGGGTTTTATGGGTCACTTTATTAATCTTCTGTTCCTCTAGGGAAGGGGCCTTCCTCAAAAACATAAATTATTTTATTTGATATCATCTCCTTATGGTGCTGTAAAGTATAGCTTTATTCATGATACAGTTCATAAAAATGATCTTCTCCAATCCTCATCACTCTGTATAAACCAAGAACGCAAACCCCATTATCTGCCCAGTGGCTGATGACAAGGATCTTTACTTGAAATACATTTCACCACTTACTAGATCTCTCTCTGCGGACCACATATCCAGCTACCAACCAGCTGATAGCTGTGACTGTTGCCAGGGCTCCGATGTGCAGGAATGGTGCTGTAGACTGGTAACCAAAACACAAATATAAAACTGATGTTAACTGGTAGTTACTTATCAAAGAGAGTAGGCCTGCAACAGAGTACAACATGTGGGTAGGGTAATTACTAAATTTTTGAGAAATAGGTAAAAGTGTGATGATCACAGCTCTTTCTTGGTGTGTTACAGGAGAAATAGAGTTAATTAGATTTTGTCTGTTCTCTCAAACAAAAAATGTGTGCGCTGTACTAGGGGCTGATATGGTGGTTGATCAGTACTACTTTATTGGGAAAAAGAATGTTGGACTATTTCTTGGCTGGGAGCAGTGACTTCACTTCTTTATGCAAAGCTTAACTAACTGGTTTTTGCTTCATATTCAAGGGTCCAGTGTGCAGGATTTAGGGGGATTTATTGGCGGAAATTAATATCATACAATTTTTATGTTTTCTTTAGTGTATAATCACCTAAAAATAAGAATTGTTGTGTTTTTGTTATGTTAAAATAAGCCATTTATATATAAATGGCTTATATATATTTGGAGTGGTCCTCTTCCGCCATGTTGAGCTACAGCAGCCCAGAACAAACTAACCAAACACTGCCTCCAGATAAGGCATTCGCGTTTTTAAATTTTTAAATAGCCACTACTTTGGCTTTGGCACACAAGTGGTTAACACCTCCAGGTCACACGTGATGTCATTCACCCAAAACAGCAGCGTCAGGCAGCAGGCGCACTTGACAACAGGCAGGCTTGACAACAGCAAGCTGTTCAGCTGTCTTTGGGATGTCACAAAAAAAGATTTCCATGTTTTTCCCCCCAAGCAATCAAAGAGGTAATGGGAATAGAAATTATGTAAAAATATATAATTTCGAAAGAGTGTTGCAGCTGGAACTACTAGAGGGAAGTAGCTAACATTAGCTAGCTAGCAGCTAGTTGATATTACATGGGAAAAAAACGATCTGTTATTATTAGCATCTGTCTGTAAGGTGTAGAGTAAGAGTTAATGCAAAGACCTAATTGTACATGATGACTGAAGAAAAAAAAAGAAAAACAAGATGTAAAGTCAAGTGTAGAGTGCAAGTTAAGACAGATATACTGTACAAGACAAATGTTTGAAGTTAAACTAAAGACAAATTAACAAGGAAAAAAGATGTAAAGAGTACATTAATAAAAGTTAAGTACAAGAAGCAAAGACAATAGGTAGAGTTAAGAACAGTTAAAGCAGAGACCTAACCTGAGACCTGTAAGAGATACAAATATTATGTTAAAGAGTGTGTTATGTTAAAGAATAAATACATATGAGTATGTAAAGAGCATTAAATGTACAAAGTAAAACAATGTAAATACTGAACATGACAAGATGTTTACTGTTGCTGAATGGTTGCTGTTGGTATGTTCAACATGATGAATATGGCATTTTTGTGCCTGGGCTATTGAGGGAAGTTTGTGAAAATTGCTAGCCTATTTGTTATTAACTGGTAACCATGAAATGCCTTAATTCAATTCAGTCCAGAAGAGCAGGTACCTGTAGGGTATGTGGAGAATGTTTCTATGTCTAAAAATGTCGGCGCGCGCTCTGCGCGCACATCTGCTTAACTCTTCTGGGCTAAGCCCCGGATGTGTCAAAATCCTAGAGACGCCCCTGGCTACCGGACACCACTGTCCCACAGCCTGCCCCATCGTGACGCCCCCCAATCCATCAGTGGTCTGCGCCTCGTATGTGGTGCGTTAAAAACTGTGGAATGTGTGTGGAGAGTGAACTAAATGTGGTTTAGGAGGCCAGGCCAGTGTAGGCCCAGCCCAAAGGCTGGAGGGATGGATGACAGGGGCTAGAAGGTGGCGCCAACCAGACCCCGGCGCCGCGAGGCCCCCAGCGCCCATGGACAGCGGGCCAGGCGGGCCCCAAGGAAACCCAACAGGCCCCCACCCAACCCCGCCCCCCAAGCAACTGCAGCGCCAGGCCCCTACAATGGTCCCGACCTGGGTCACACTGCCCGCAGCAAATCGACCCCCAGCAGAAGGACGAGGCGCGCCACCAGGGAGCACGGATGACGAGCCCCACCCAGCCCCCCCGAACCATGACGCGCAGGAGCACAGGCCAACCCGCAACCCCGCCAGTACCCCCCCAGACCCAAAGCCAGACCCCCAGCCCATCCGACCCGCCCCCCCACTGCCGGCCGCACACCAACAGGCAGACCCACACCGCGCAGCACCAAAACACCCCCCGCGGGCAGCACCCAGTCCCCACACCAGGCCCCCCAGCCCGGGGGAGGACCCCGGGCCCGCCCGAGGCCGGGGCGGAAACAGCCCCCCAAGGGGGACCGGCCACGCCGCCCCCGGCCCAGGGAGCACGAGGTGACCCCGCCCCCCCCAGGCACGCAGGGCGAGCAATCCAGACGCCCCTGCCCCCATCGAGGATCCTGTTGATGAGGCCCACATTGTCCAGAGGGCCTTCAAACCACCACCAGCCCCAGGGGTCTTCCAGGACAAGACAAACCCATTGATACAGACGAACTCGTACCTGTGGGAGAGGTACTGGTTCAGCAGGCAAAGCATGGTGTATCTATGCAGTTTGCTGGAACCACACATTATAAAGATCACACGCCGCAGCCAGTCTCTGACCACTGTGCAGTCAGTCTGTATTGCACTGAGGTTTTTTGCTCATGGTACATTCCTGTACAGTGTTGGTGATGCTGAGAGGCTAAGTAAGGCAATTGTTTGCAGAGAGGTAAAAAGGGTGTATTTTCTGTTCATTTTGATTATTTCTAGCATCACCATACATCATGCAAAAGGGATTGAGATGATCACATTAACATATGGTTATCTTTTATATTCATGAATTAACCATGACACAAAGCAACCAAATTAAAATGGGACACACACCATTGTGGTCTGTCTGTTCCTCATCCTATAGCACATTTCATACATTTCCTTATTTTGATAAAATCAGGGAGAGAGCTTAAAATTGACTCCCAAATGATGAGAAATAGATAACTGATTCACTCTCACCTGCATTCACTTAATAGGTTTCCTCAAATCCACTGAATTGATGGATTTCCTAAATGTAATTTTCTACAATTAATAGATAAATGTCAGGTGATTATTTCCTATAAACTGATCATTTCGGAAATGTTATAATCTACAATCAATTATGTGATAAATGCGATGATTCACATAAAATAGTTTGATTAAATGCATCATCTTAAATTTACATAGGAATCAGTAGATAAATGTAAAAAATAGTCTTTCACTAATATTAATTTACACATTTGGTTAATTTCATTAGGCATACTTAAATTGTTAAATAATTGTTCTTATCTACATATATTTTGTCCCTTTGATGCGGTATTTATATAACATGATATTATGCTGAAATGCTGAATTTTCTTTGTCACTTACCCCTTTAGCCTGTCGGCAATATTCTGCCACGCCACCTCCCTTGCTTTATCAATTGCTGCAGTATTGCCTTTTTTCGTAATTATGTCCTTATAGTCCCCATAAACTTCCATAAGGAGAGTTTGCTTCGCCGCAGAAAAAGCCTCTGCTCGCTCCTTTCCTTTGCTTTTAGACATTTTGCAACCTTTTTGGCACTCGACTAGTGTGGGCTTTTTATTTTCCCTGGGCGCGTGCATGAGTTGAGACTTAACAGATGAGGCTTGAATTAGCGTCAATTGGAGCCAGCTGATTTCACCTGATGAAACGAGTTGCCGCTGGATTGGGAGTTGCCATTTAGTCAAACTTCAAGATTACACCTTAGTCTGGATATTCTGAGTTGCGTTGATGGAATACCCCCCTATGCACATCACCTGTAAACATCACTTGTAAACATGGCCTGTAAATGCTGGCTGTAAATATTGTTTGTAAACATCACCTGTAAACATCGCCTGTAAACTGTGACTGTAAACATCACCTGTAAATTTTGCCTGTAAACTTTGTCTGTAAACATTGCCTGTACACATCACCTGTAAACATCACTTGCAAACACCTGTAAACATTTTCTGTAAACATTGCCTGTAACTATCTCCTGTAATCGTGGTCTGTAAACATAGCCTGTAAATGTCGCCTGTACACATCGCCTGTAAACATTTCCAGTAAACTTGGCCTATAAACTTTGTATGTAAACATTGTCTGTACACATCACCTCTAAACATCCCTTGCAAACATCACCTGTAAACATTTTCTGTAAACATCCTCTTCAAACACTGTCTGTAAACATTGTAAACAATGCCTGTCACCATTGCCTTAAATCATGGTCTGTAAACATAGCCTGTAAATGTCGCCTGTAAACATCGCCTGTGAATATGGCCTGTAAACATGGCCTGCAGTGTTGGGGAAGTTACTTTTAAAAAGTAGTGTTTGCTCGTTACTCGTTACTTTTTTTTACTAACAAATCCGAGTTTCCCACTGGTATTTACCACTTTGGTGATAAATATTAAAAAGTGAGAGTTAATTTGTGTTAACTAGGCTACATGAATTTGTTACATGACAGATTATTAACTTACTACTAATAGCCTATTTGCCAGACCTGCTGCATCACTGAATGAGGAAAATATTAATATTCACAGACACTATCTTTGAACAAATAGTGTCATATAAAAAAAATGTCCGGCCACTGTAGCTTCGGCCATTTCATTGGGTCGGTGACCCACTGACCCAACATTAAGTACGGGTCAGGAAACCTCACTCCGTTGCTAATTGTTAGCTTATTACAATAAGCTAACCTGTCTTCGGTTGACAAACCGTTAAAATAATCCGAGGAGGCGTGTGTATCTTCCATATTCCTCATACGATTCTTGATTTTGGCGCTCCTGTCTGTACTGTTGACATGGGAACTGTCACAGTTCCTGCCTAGTGCGCAGCTGAGGCAGACAGGCAATGTCACAGTCAAATCTGTCCCCGGGAAAAATAAGTAAGCCCAACTGACTAAGTAACTACGTTACCATATTTTCAGTAGTAACGCATTACACTACGTTTTACCCAATAAAAGTAGTTACGTTACTGTAACGCGTTACTTTGTAACGCATTACACACAACACTGGTGGCCTGTGTACATTGCATATAAACATTAGCTGTGTTCGAAATCGCACCCTATCACAGATATAGTGCACTATATAGTGTGTTCGCCATTTTGTAGTGTTGTTCGAATTCTCCGCTGTTAATTTCATTCACTATATAGTGGACTATAAAATACCCACAATGCACAGCAAATGTGAGTGAACAAACGATGTACCCTACATTTTACTCCTGTATACCACAATGCAATGCGGTCGTCTTTTGCCAGAGGAGAAGAACAACAACAACCGCAAAGAGAAAAGAAATGAATAGCATGCTAGCCGGTAACGTTAGCTCACGAGCTAACAATAGCCACTTAGCCCGCACGAGCCAGGTAGCTTGTAGCTCGTGCACTATCGTGGGCTATTACAGCTCAAAATGCAGACACACAACTGTAGCTGACAAAACCAAATCCAGATGCCCCATCGATTCAGCGGCATGTCATCCCCTCTCTCTCTCTGCCCCTCTTTCACACTGAATATCCTGTCTACCACGTATAAACAAAAAGCCAGAAAAAAAAACATCACCTGTGGCGGTGGCGATGCCACAAGTTACATCAACGCACTTCATGGACCGAACTAGTTCAGCTCAGTGAGCACGGGAGGGGATTGTTTAGCAACATCATGTTCTGTGATGCTTTGCTTGGGTCGTGTTCTTTATGTTCATGTTTGATTTTTGCATTAAAGCAACACTTACCTTTCTGGAAATTTTACACTTTTCTTTTTTTTAGGTTAAAATGCTATTAATAAGTTGATGGCACACTAAAATGTAAGTGAATTCCACCAGAAATAAAAACTCATAATTATACCATTCTCACAATGATTCCAAGAAAACTCTGACCAATCATTGCATTCGGTCTGAATGCAATGATTGGTCAGAGTTTTCTCCTGTCTTGTCTGTCTTCCTCACATGGAGGCCTCCAACTGATGTAACCGCTCGCGTAACATTTCTAACAGACATTAGAAACCGCTGCAGAGATCTAACGCTACAACCGAGAGAGCACAGGATGTGTAGCAAGCTTGGCCTGCTACATCGAGCTAGCCCTGAGATGACCGTGGTGGACCCTGGAGCTGTCCCGACGGGGAGACGCTGACAGTGCTGTGACAGGACGTGGAAACGGGGGAAGCGCGGAGGGATTAGCTCTAGGCTAAGAGCTAACCCCATCAAACCAGCTGTTCCCAGCATTCTTCTGGTGAAGGTCCGCTAGCTTGACACGAAAATGGACGAAAATGGATTACATGCGACTGTGGAGATCCTCTCACTGAGGAGTGAGGGACTGCTGCGTCCTTGTGTTTACTGAGACATGGATGAATGGTAACATATCACACTCGCTAACGGCGCTAACACTACATAGAGCAGACAGGGAGGCTGCATCATCTAGTAAGCTCCGTGGTGGCGGTCTGGCAATATACACAAACAATTCATGGTGCTGTGATGTAAAGAGGATCTCCCAGTTCTGCTCTCAGGATGTGGAGTTTTTGACTGTGAAATGTCGACCCTTTTCATCTTACTGTTGCACTCTGTGTTCTTTCTTACATGTTGCACAATTTGTTTTTAAATGTCTTGTTTCTTTTTGCTTGGGGTATGTGAAATGTCATTTCGTTTTTGTGCTGCGCATAAAAATAAAAAAGAAGTTCAGTTCATTTCATAACATTATATATGACAACACAGCATCCAGTTGCTAATGGCTAACGTTAGCCTGCTGTAGCCTGGCCTCTGAAACATTAACGTTATCTTCCTTGTGTGTTTCCACTTACTAGTAACGTTAACGCTACTATCTAATGTTAGCACTGTAACCTTATTCTAAAACTCAGGCACCACCTAGCGTGAGCAGTGTTGCTCGCACTGTTGCAAAGACCAAATTGACCATGGGGATCAGAGATAATCAATAAAATGTAGGCTGTAAAGCTACCAGTATATCTCTATGTATATGTAGAATGAGAAAGTGTGTGGACACTCTACTAAATAAATGAGTCAAAAGACTGAGCAACAATTATCAGATTTATCTTCAGAAAAAACAAATAGTAATGCAAATAATTATACTAGAATGCACAGTACAAGTACAAACAACTCACAGTAAATGATACCAATATGCACAGTATCAGTTCAAACAACAGTAGACACGTAAGGGGTAATGTATAGTGAGCCGGTGACTGTTGAAAAATAACTACCGATAGGGGAATGGAACCTCGACGCACAACAGAGTTATTTTTCAACAGTCATCGGCTCACTATACATTCTCACACAGACACTCACGACTAAAACATTCAAATGTTACAACTGGCATCAATATTATTCAACTGCTGGCAGAGTGTGTTGACAGAGGAGAGGCGTTCACCAGACAAACGGGAGCTGTGGCGGCGGCAGGGGGGTGGGGGTAATCACTGTCCTAGGGCTGCCATAGAATGGCAACGAGGATGTCAGCCGACCAACACTCGCTACCCGCTCCCTGGTTGCTGCAATTTGCAATGCTGGCCAGCTGGGAATGAACTAGCAGCCAGTATAGTACAGTCCTCTCTCGGCTAGCTAACATTTAGCCGTGTTGCTTACTGATCCATTTAAAAGAAAGTTAGCTGGACACAGGTGTTGTTGATCAAGCTCCAAGTTTCCTTACGCTCCCACCAGCGGATCCAGCTTCGGAGGCCGAGGACTTCCCCACAGATGCTGTGCCCGACACGCTGCCTCCCCAGGTCGTTCGGCCGTCGAAGAAGCATGTGAGTCCGACCAGCTGCATCTCCTCCGCCATCCACATCCCACCCGGCTCGTCTCTCCACAACTTACGCAACGAGTACAGTTCACCTGCGGTTTCCACTGCCTCTCCCAGCTCACTCCTACGGTCAGAGAGAAGAGGACGCGGCGACTTCAGAACAACCCACCGCCGTCGCAGCAATTCCTGCCAGAGTACTTCAGCCTCCCCGCCATCACGGTGAAAATGCTGGTCGCTCTTCCCGACGGCAGTCCCAGCATCACCACGCTCCGGCGAGGTCTCCCGAAGGCCGGCCCCCTTCCAAAATTACCGACTGGACCGTGGCAACTCCAGAAAACACTCCGTGACAAAAGCATCCCCTTCCATCGCACCGACAATAAAGCAAATTTTCAATATCCTCATGGTCGCCTGTCATGGCCGCCGCTTCCGCATGACGTCATCACGCACACCCCGACGACGCGCCATGACAGCCTCACTCCAGCTAAAGGGACAGTCTGCCTGCATCCTCAGGTCATGCAGCCAAAATCTCAGCAACAACGGCAGGGACGTCGACCTTCGAGACCAAGAATCACCACAGCTCCTGGCACATCTCCTACATCGGACGAAGCACGTGGCGTTGAAATTCCTGGACCTCTCACATCATGTCCGGGTTTGCCCCAGCACCAGCTGTCCATTCCCACATGGGACGATGGCCCCTTTAACCCCACCCTCCAGCACCAGCAACAACAGCAGCTGGCCATGGCCGGGGTTTCTGGCCTTGGGCCACCAGCGCCCCTCGCAGCCCACCGATAGCTTCTACAGCAACCAGCCTTAGCTGGGAATTCTAGCTATGGGGTGCTAGCACCCCCCCGCTGCATCACAGTACACCCAACAGCCGGGTTTCTCTGGGGTTTCTGGCACCGGGATGCCAGCACCCCCCACAGCCATTCCTCCCACTCGTCATCTTGGCACTCCAGTTTCCCGTCCTTCTCCGGTTCCAGCACACCTACGCAAACAAATCATTGACGGTAATTATATCGATCTGGCTCTTCTCCTCATGCCATCCTTGCACCAACCACCCGGCGACAGGTGTCTTGAAGACCTTGGCGGTTGCCTCCACCTGAAGGGGAAGCAGTCCAACCGTTCCAGAGAACTCACACCAACTGAATTCGCATATGCCTTCTCTCTTTATAGAGATGTCCTGTGCTCACTCTTTCCTGGCCGTCGCCAAGAACTGGACGACTATATGTCTAATATCCTTAACCTGGCCCTCCGTTTTGGTGGCAACGGTTTTTACCAATATCACATTCACTTCGCTTCCGAAGCCGCAGCTCGTCTCAATCAATTCAACAAAGCTACTTACTGGGGCACTCTTGACACAGAACTGTATTGCTGCATCTTCGCTGCCCGTGCGGCCCCAGCTTCCTCCTGCTCCGTTCCAACCCGTGCAGAACCTCGTCCCAGCCAGCCAAGAGTGTCTGCTCTCTCCCGCTTATTGTCAGCAGCCCCGCCACCACCCCTTCTAACGACGCCTGCATCATCCACCCTTTCCGCCACCCTCCCGGTCACCAAGGGCATTGACACTAAGGGCAGACCCATCATGCATCAAAAGGGTCGTTCCATCTGCAACAGCTTCAACGATGCAGGTTGCAACATATCGCAGTGCCGCTACCTCCATGTTTGCTCCTACTGTGGAGGCGGACACGCCCGTCCAGCATGCCCTCACAACCCAACTTCACTTAAACCAGGTGAGCACCTATCGACACCTATAACCATCCCTGCCTTGGCCATGGCACTTCGCAATCACTCAGATCCAGCCTTCGTGAACTTCCTTGTAAATGGTTTCAGGAACGGTTTTCACCCCGGTCTATCTATACTACCATCCTCGTCATTTGAATGCAAGAACCTGCAGTCTGCCACAAACGAACCAGAGACAGTCGACCGTTTGGTTGCCAAGGAAGTCAGTGACGGTTTCATGATAGGTCCATTCGCTCATCCTCCTTTTCCGGATTTCCGTATCAGCCCCCTCGGCTTCACAACCAGAAAGTGTTCAGGAAAGAAACGCATAATCTTTCGGCTCCCCATGGCAGCACCATTCCCAGCATCAATAGCTTAATTCCGAGCGAAGACTTCTCCCTCCACTACACCACCATCAACCATGCCATTGCCCTCATCAAAATCGCTGGCAGGGGATCATGGCTTTCGAAGGCAGACATCACAAGTGCCTTCAAAGTTCTTCCCATTCACCCAGAGTTCTGACGATTCTTCGGCATCCGCTGGCGCGGTGCATAATACTTCGCAGTCAGGCTCACCTTTGGTTGCAAAAGCAGCCCCAAAATCTTTGACATCTTGTCAGAAACCCTCTGCTGGATCCTGTCCAACAAACACGGCATTCCATTCCTCGTCCATCTCTTAGACGATTTCCTCGTCATTACCCCCTCTTCATCGCCACCGGCTTCTGGCCTGGTCACCCTGACCTCAGTCTTTTCTGACCTAGGGGTTCCACTGTCAGTGGAGAAAACTGAAGGCCCCTCTACTTCCCTCGAGTTCCTCGGAATTACACTGGACACCAATTTGTTTCAGGCCTCTCTTCCCGTTGAGAACCTAAACCACATCAGTCTCCTAATATCCAATTTCCTCCTTGCTCCTCGCTGCACCAAACGCCAACTGCTCTCCCTTTTGGGTCACCTCAACTTCGCCATGCGCATCATTCCCCAGGGGTGGGCGTTCATCTCTCACCTGTTGTCAATTGCTTCTCCCATCCTATCTCTTCTGGCCTCTTCTGGACCGTTCAAGCCGTGCCGAACTCCGCCTTTGGCTTCACCTGCTTACAAATTGGAACGGGATCACCTTCTTTTATGATGATCACCTGACCCATCCGCAGGACATCCATCTCTTCACCGATGCTGCTCCCTCAACCTGTTTTGGGGGCTTCTATAATGGAAAGTGGTTCGCAGCAAAATGGCCCCTGGAGGTCTCCAACGAATGCCAGATCGCTTCCTCAGCTCTATTCGAAATTTACCCCATCATAGCTGCTGCCGTTCTGTGGGGCCACGAATGGTCTCGCAAGTCCATCCTCATACATTCAGACAACCTCGCCGTCTTCGACATCATAAACAAAGGTCGTTCCAACTCTCCATCCATCATGCCGTTCATGCGCCGCCTAGTCTGGCATTCCGTTACCCATCAATACATTCTCTGTGCTGCCCATGTTCCCGGTCACTCCAATGCCATCGCTGACTCTCTCGTTTCAGAAGTTCAGAAGCTTGGCTCCTCATGCAGATGCCCATCCAACACCAGTTGTTTGATTTGTTGCCGCTGAATTCATTCGAGACCCTGACTAGTTACCTGTCATTCAGAAAGTCTCAAAGCGCTTCATCCACAGATCCACTTTTTGTCTCGGAAGTCGGACATGTCGTCACTCGATTCTGGTTCCAACATCACCTCATTACTCTCCTTATCCGGTGTTTCCCCTTTGCAGTACTCAGGTCATTCATTCAGGATCGGAGCTGCCACTTCAGCCTCCCGCAATGGCGTCCCAGAACACCTCATTAAAATCATGGGTCGTTAGTCTTCTCAAACTTATCATCGTTACATCCGTTCAGACCTCAAAGATCTCAGATCTGCTCAAACCCTTCTCAATAAGAAACTGGAGGTTTTTGGAGGTCCGTCGTTGCCCGGGCGCTTTGGCGGATTCCCTAAGCCTCCCCACAACGCTTCACCTTCCGAAGAACAACATTTCGCAGTTTCGTGTTGTTTAGTTTAGTTTAGTTTCATTTGTTATTCAATAAATCATTACATGCATTGCTTTGATGGTGTGGTCCTTACTAGTGAATAGATATATGGGAATGGAAGAGAGAATATACTTTTTATTCTCATTACCACAAGTCACATTCAGGGATTGACTTTTTCCTGATCTTCAACACCTTAATAGATTCAGTGTTAGAGTGTGAGATAGGAGCCATGGCACTTTGTGCCATAGTTGAGTTACATTTCGACCTGAACAGTGATGTGTGATGTGATCTGAAGAGGCAGTTGGAGGCTCAATACTATGCTGCCGCAAAATGAGAAATTTAGCAACACACTATTAGAAGATCTTTCTCTTTGAAATCAATACTGGCTCCACCACACAAAAAATATTGCCCACACTTCAAAAGTTAAGAAAGAGAACGCAGAGAAAGAAAAAAGAAATAGACATTTGCGATCTGGAGAAAATGGCAAAACACTACTATGATAATCTTTGCCAAACCATCCATAATCTGAAATATCAGCTGCATTAAATATAGGGTGACAAAAAAGCAGAATATGCCCTATTTAGATTTATAAATAATTTTTAAAAAGGGGGTGAAAAAAATGGTAGATTATTTGCCAGGCAATTAAAACAACAGAATAAGTCTAATAACATTCCAATTAATCAAGAGATACTTCAGACCCATCCAACTTCAGACCAGTAAGTCGTCTTGAAGCAGATTGTAAGTTCTTGACAAAGACTCTCGTGTCACATCTAAAGAAAGTACTGCCAGACATAATAAATGGTGACCAGGTAGGCTTAGAACAGGTCGTTGGTTTATGCGAAGGTTTTTACATCTTATACTTATGAATTGATCCAGTCCAGTCCTGGTGGCAGCCTTCTTGCTAGATGCCGAGGCTTTTGATAGTGTCAAATGGGGATTTCTCATGTCAGCTCTGTCAAAATTTGGGTTTGGACCTGGCCTCTGTCATTGCCTGAAAGTGCTTTATTCCAAACCAAGGGCAGCTGTTCTCACAAATGGGATGCTATCCGATTTTTTTTTTTTTTTTCTTTTCCAGGGGAACTAGACATGGGCAGCAATTCTTGACAATAGTTTTAGAACCATTGGTATATGCAAGGTGGAGAGAACACAAACTGTTTATGTATGCGGATGACATTTTAGCAGTTATAGTGGATGCCATTCATTCTCTGCCAGTGTTACCTAAATGTATTGACTCATAGTCTATGTTGTCAGGTTATAAGATAAACTGGCACAAATCGGAAGGTATGCCAATATCACATACATGTCATTCTACTGATGTTACTTTATTTCATTTCAAATGGGTACCTTCAGGTATGAAATACTTGGGTATTCAGTTAAATCCAAATTTGGAGGAAAAAGTGGTTTTGAATGTGGAACCTCTCCTTAAGAAAATAAAAAATAATTTGGATAAATGGGGAAAATTGAAACTTACTCTATGGGGGAAAATTAATGTGATTAGAATGGTGCCCCCCCCCCCAAACAATTCAATTATGTTTCCATGATGTTGCCTATTAATCACCTGCCACAATTGTTTTAACAGTTTCATAGAATAATCAAACACTTTCTTTGGGACAGGAGGAGACCAAGGATTAAGTGTTTGAGAGTTAATGTCTTTTTCAGAACTCGTGCAAAAATACGATCTGGACTATAAAGTTAATTTTTGAAAGTATTTACAAATCAGAAGCTTTATCACCAAGGGCCAATTCATTCAAGATAAGAACACAGTATTATTTTTTTAATTACACAAGCCAGCTTTTGTTTGAAATATGTTGTTGAACTGTAATGTAATGTGATGTTTAGTTGTACCACAGTGGTTGCTAAATTACTATTATGGGTATAAGCATGTGTAGCTACCAGATGCCTGTGGATATGTTGAGTTCCAATAACAGTGCTGTCAGTTTGTTCAGATTTGACTGAACAGATAAATTAAAAAAATTGAATTATTAAAAAAAGTTGAACGGGTATAGACACAACAGCAAAAACAAAGCAAGGGGTAAGCTGATGGCACAGTCATTTCATTCTGATTCTAGGCTGACCTGCAGTGATACAAGCAGGATGTCCCACTCATCTGCCCATATGTCATCGACAGAGATGACACCGGAGACAGTGGTGAGCAGGGTAGCAAACACTCCAATCTGTAGAGATGAGATGGATTAAGATGAAGTTGGATTGTATTTCAAAAGTGTGTGGAGCAAATTCAAGACAACTATGAAGGATGTGAACCACAGCACCTTGTGAACCCAGTAGAGGTTCAGCTGTTGGCCAAAGGATATATGGAAAACTGCCAAAATCTGAAAAAGAGGCATGATTCATTAAGTTATGTCATAGCTGAGTAATAAGCAAGTTTGCTGACATCTCAGGGTGTGTTAAAAGGCTGTTACCATTAAGAATGCGATGTAGCTGAATCCCACGGTGGTAGATGCAAGAATGGGGATTGTCTCATCCTTCCATTCTCCAGAGCGGTTGTACACTGACCTGGCGTGTAAACAAATAAGGTTTGATTGATTATTGCTCATGGTAAGAGTCATTCTTGTCAAAGAAAGAGAACTCTGTCTCGACTATTTAGCCTGTTACACCAGGTGGGTCTGGTTGCCTGCTGCGGTAAGGTAAGCACCTCACCTGGAAGTAGTTTCATCATTAGTTAATATGCTGGTCACAAACAACTTTTCACTTACAGCTACATAATGGATGAGTTACTCACCAGTTGAACTCATTAAAATCATTTTGAGCCACCAGCCAGAAGTAAGTCCAAAAGACAAGCAGGAAAAAAGAATTGCACAAGATGATAAACCAGGTACA
Organism: Epinephelus awoara; assembly: GCA_035609425.1. Classification (NCBI taxonomy): domain Eukaryota; kingdom Metazoa; phylum Chordata; class Actinopteri; order Perciformes; family Serranidae; genus Epinephelus; species Epinephelus awoara. The sequence continues at coordinate 314,541 of CM069304.1, read as the reverse complement.
CTCCCACTGTAAAGGAAAACACAAGCTATAGTTAACCTTTTCATTTGTGACACTGAGACTTTTTCCATACATATATAAGAATATGAAGAAGTCAGCAACTAGATGGTGAACTAGTGAGCTAATGGAGAATTTAGCTGTTAAAGAGCCAGATAATTCCCTCAGGACTCAGGAATTGGTTGAGACCAAAACCAGACATTGAAGGAGAGAAAGTATTGAACTTACATTTACCACTTGTTCAGATATACCACTCCAAATAAATACAAATGTATCTCCGTAAGAGCTGTAAGTAGTTAAATTGGCAACTGTTTGCTAACATGCTCACCAAATTATTTTTTAAAGGGGATGAACAACATGCCAACATGGCGTTTACAGCTTATTTCTGCTGCCCCCTATGCCATCAAAAATAGATAATTCATACAGTCAATAACACTGTCTAGGTAGAAGTTGGACTTATCTACTTCTGCAGGTTGAGTTCATATTTAATGTTCTTTAATTTATTTTTTTCTTATGTATATAGTTGTGCATTTCCCTCTACATTACCCTGTACAGACTGGCTTAACATGTGGAACAAAGGTACAGAAGAGAGCTTGTGCAGCACTCAAGGACTCTTCCCTTCAGTAGATAACAGGATTAGGAGCTAATGGAATGTGAGGGGAGGTGTAAAGTATGATAGGCCAGTCATCAGATCCTGACGAGCACTGATCAGCTTTTCACCACCGTGCCTGGACTCACCACTTCCAGCGGCTTATGTAAGAGGCTGGGAGATAATTAGATGTGTGAGCAGGTAAAGAGCGAATGGCTGCACTGATGAAGCAGTTGCGTCTACACAGACAGACTTGTAAAAGGTTTTACTTTTAGCCAGGAATGGAGAGGGCATGAATACACATCAGGGAATGTCCTCTACCCTGATGCAGCCAGTTGTTACTGACTGCATCAGGGTAGCCAGTAAGAACTGGTACCTGTTATACCAATTTAAAACAGCCACTGGTATTTGTCATATCTCCACCTCTACTGTCAGGTTGTTACCTGACAGTAGAGGTCAGTATATGACAGTCAACCTGACTTTGATTGAGATTGACTGATTATTTGGCCACTTTAAGTGACTTTGCAATGGAGGGAAACATCTGAAAACTACTGTAGAATTAATGGTGGTTCATAGCCTGGTTCCAGGCTAGGTGGTTCAAGTATTTCTGAAAAAGTGATATGAGAAACCTGAGGAGAAACCTGCTCAGTAACTACTGAGCAAAACGTTAAATTAGCAAAACGTTAAATACTCAGCTGCCCCGGTGGGGCCGTCTGTTTTGCCTCTGCCAGCAGGGACTTCCTCTGAATGATGGTAATGCAATATGGATAACATTTTCTATCACAGTCAATGCAACTCTATATCGCAACTAGAAAAGCCCTCAGAAAGCACAGACCTCCACCAAGCAGCTCAGATTTCCCGCTATGTTATTATTTTATCCACTTCGCTTCAACCGATCACCAATCAAAATTTTATCATCTGTTCCTTGTCCCATGATCAACCTTTCCTGAAAATTTCATCACAATCCGTTCATAACTTTTTGAGTTATTTTGCAGACAAACAAACAGACCATTGCCTGCGAAACCATAACCTCGTTGGTGGAGGTAATAACAACATAGTTTGTGATCCTATAAATCCTCTGGATATTGAGAGACAAACAAACCACAAATACTAACTGATAATCAAATTCATGCAGAAATCTTGGAAAACCAATAAAAGTCCTGCTCACTGATTTGCAACATTGGCTTAGATGGTGCAATGCAACTAGAGATATCAAAGAAATACTTGAACATCAGTTGTAATACAAGAAGATAGGATAAGATAAGATACACCTCTATTGATCACATAATTGAGAAATTCCAGTGTTACAGCAGTCAAGGGGAAAGAGTCACATTAAAGATTTCAAAATTTAAACTTAAAAACTTAAAACTTAAAAAACTAGACATGCAAAATAAGTACAAAAATACAAGAATGTGGTGTCCATAACAAAAGACAAAGAACAAAAACATGTCATGGTTGAAAGATATATAAATTGGTATATCTGTGCTTAAAAGATACAAGAAAAATGTCTGAGGGTCATCATTACTACTTAACACATTTATTTTTGTATTTATTTAACTTAATTCATTCATCCAAAGATAAGTAGTAACCTCCATTACACAAGTCATTTTCAGTGGAGCTGTGTGATATCTGTCACTTTCTCTTGACTGTTACATGGCCTTCAAAGGTCTCTCCATCTTTCCAGTTAGAACTGCTGGTACCCAACATCTAACAGTGCTCATGAATCCTGATCAATGTGCGTATTTTGACCGCGCCCTCCTTCTTCCATCTGCTGATAAATACTGTACAGAATAGCCTGCACCAGACAGTGTCAGTTTCAGCTGAAAAAGATCTCGTATTTACACAATTAATAGCCTAATTGATTACATATGTGGAAATAGCCTGTGTCGTCCTTTGTTAACCATTTCACATACAGATGTTACTCATTTTAATGCCGCAGCCACAGTGAAGGGGGTGAAATAATTGATCCAGGAGTAGCTGCAGCGCACACAAACAACCTGCCAGACCTGTACAGTATACTAACTCATTACACAGTCTTAATTTCATAAAGGACATTTATACTATGATATTTCCACAACGGTCAGTGTTAGGTCCCCTATTATCCTAATGATCTCAGTGATGTCGAACTGCAAATGTATGTGTGACATATAAGCAGAGTTGGGTATAGGAATAGAGTTGCCAGTTACTCCTAGAGTAAAGCTACTGAAGACCAGCAAAATGTTTTCATTTATTCTTTGAGGTGGGTAAATGTCACCTAAGCACCTTCAGATTTTATCAGTAGTGTACCCTTAATAGATAACTTGTTTATATGGTTTGTATTGTGCTTCATGATATTGTTTGAGGGAACTGTAACGTAAGGTAACTGCATATGAGTGGATGCAACTGTCACTAATGCTAGCGTAATTCCTCAGGGATTTAAGCCTTTGACAATCTAACCTGTGACAACACATTAGCTAAGGTTGTAAGGACTGTAACTGTTGGTAGCTGTTGTTGATTTTGTTTAAATATGTTGAATTGTAATTTTACGGGTTATTGTTTGTCGGACGATTGAGCTAAGCTAACTAACGCTAACGTCAGCTGTCACTTGTTGCCATAGCAACGGTAAACATTCACGTATGGGCTAATGGGGTGTGGGAGTGCAGAGTCAAGCTTCATTGTAAATAGTTAAGACATTGTATGCCTATTTAACACAGAATGTGGGATTCTGGTAGGTAGTAAACTTTTAGAAAAGAGCTTAATTTGTAATACCATTTAATTTATGGTAATCTTTGGGTTAGGCTATTGTTTTCTATAAAATATACTAGTCATAAGAATTGGGACAGTGTACAATTTTTAACATAAAAGATCGCTGCATCAGAATTAGCTCAAAGATAATTTACATCCGCAGTCCTCCACAACCAAAACATACAACAGCACAACAACAAACAATACAAAGCAAAAAACAGACAGAACACACCATACAAAATACAGAGCAAAAAACACACAGAACACACCATACAAAATACAAAGCTACACACATACACACACATGGGGCGGGAGGCTTGTGATATTCTACAGTCATTGTTAGTTCAGTACCGATCAGCTCACGAAAACCCAAATATGCACATTTTACAGAAAACTGCTTCCTTACACTCTGTTCTATCAAGAAAAGTATTGATACTGCTGTGATGGTTGATTTTTCATTCTTGGTTGTGCAGGGAAATACATTTGGTTGTGAATGTGGTTCATGAATGGTGCATAAATAAGCAGGTGAACCCATAGCTGCGAGAACATGATTTCAGTTGGAGGTGCGGGAGTGCTGACTATTAAACACACCCTCCCCAAAAGATGTTTGAGTTTATTAAATACCTGTAGAGATGCAACCATAGTGCGATAAGTGCGTCTCCCCACTGAGAGAGACACTGTCCGCATTTATGCACGAGACACAGCAGCCTAACTTCATTAATTATCTGGATCTAATGTATCAGGATCTAATGTTAATTAATGTTCTGTGTTTTTCTACACATCCAAAAGGTCACAAACAGTTCAGGTTCATAGGTGAAATTGTTTGGAGTAAAGCAGCGTCCTCCTGATAAATCCTGAGCTCTGTCAGAACTGTCTAAATAAATACTTCAGAAGCTATAAGTTTAATTTCATGTTTCATAATATGAATGGTTGGTTTAAATATCATAGTATAAATGTCCTTTATGAAATTAAGACTGTGTAACGAGTTAGTATACTGTACAGGTCCGGCAGAAAATATTACAGCACTGCTGATTCTTAAACACTTTCAGTTGGACGCTGTATCTCCACTGCTCACATGTGCTACCTGCTGGTTGTTGTTGCACACTGCAGCTACTCCTGGATCAATTATTTCACCCCCTTCACTATGGCGGCGGCGTTAAAATGAGTAACATCTGTATGTAAAATAGTTAACAAAGGACGACACAGGCTATTTCCACATATGTAATTAATTTGGCTATTAATTGTGTAACTACGAGATCTTTTCTTGTAATTACGAGATAAGGGTTTGTTTTTTTTAATCCAGTTAATGCAATGCGCTTCCGGGTCACGCAAATTGGATCAAATGAAAAATCAAAATCAAATTTTAATCGTGGCCCATTTTTTGATTTGCTATTTTTGATGTGAGCATAAAATCAAAAATAAGAAAAACAAACCGTTTTTTGTATTTTTGAATTTGATTATTAAACGAATAATGAAAAAAAAAAAAAAGTTTTTTCGTTTTTTGATTTTAAATTGAAAATGTAATGAAAGAATGATACATGGATTCAAGTACACATGGGTATATGAATATGTACCATTTCAATCCGTGTATCATTCGTTGAGCAAATATGAAAAAACAAAATAATGACTTGTTTTTTCAATATTTGTTTCCAGAACCAAAATGAAAAAATGGATATTGACTCGTTTTCCAATTTCCGATTTTCTGTTTAAATGAAAAACGGAAAAAATTCATACACTTTTAATATTTTCATCTCTTGCACATTGCGTGATCTGGAAGCCAAGTTTGTTGTTTTTTTTTAAATCTACTATTATTATTATTATTATTATTATCGAAGAAATATACAAAGATATCACACAAAATATCGGGACAAAAACATTACATCAGTGAATAAAGGCAAAAAATAAATAAATTAATTAAAGCTGCGAGCAGCGTTGGGCGGGACCTCGGCCTCTCGCTGTTGGCCTCTAGCTCACGTAGACAATGTGAATCAGCCTCTCCGTAAGAGTCCAAATGTCGATAAAACAAGCAATGTCAAAAGAACACAAGGTCATTTTTGACAATGAACCCATGACTTGGGAGTAGAACTTTGATGGCTTCTGAAAACCAAACTACTGACGACATCAATCAATCAATCAATTTTATGTATAAAGCCCAGTATCACATATCACAATTTGCCCCACAGGGCTTTACAGCATACACCATCCTTCTGTCCTTAGGACCCTCGCAGCAAACGTGCAATCGATGACGTACAGAACAGATCAACATAATACAGTAACAGTAATCTGTATGACACAATTAGACAAAAAGGGAGACAGAGAAAGAGAGAGATGCAGGACAGAAGATGATGTTAATAGCTTACAACAACATTAATGAAAGTAATAATAATATAATTATAATTCTGACTATTGTGGTGCAATATGATAAGTATATATTAATATCTGATAGTATACTTATGGGACAATAATCATATTATAATCATATTGAGGTTTGCAAGCCATTGTTGCAAATAAAATAAAATAAATGCTATGTTAGTGTTGATATGGATGTCTGGGGGCTGTGGCTCTATAACTACTAAAAAAATATTGTGTGTGTGTGTGTGTGTGTGTGTGTGTGTGTGTGTGTGTGTGCGTGCGTGCGTGCGTGCGTGTGTCTAACTGTGTAGCTAAAAATTGCAAATTATGAGTTGCAGGTTGCTGCAAGGTTACATTACTGTTTTCTCCAATCTCTCTCTCTCTGGTTGGTTGAAAGATTTAAGAAAAAAAAAAGTAGAAAAAACTATTAATATTTAATATTTTTATGGTTGTTTTTCAACAAGGACAAAAAAAAGTCCTGAACGGGAAAGGTGTCAGTTTTGTTGAAAAATTGAAACTGCCCCCAAAAATAATAATGCATCAAAATTGGTGCTGTTAGTTATCATTCACATATCACAGACTGTGATAAATAAAAAAAAAAAATCCATCCAACATTTATTATATAGAAAGTGAGTTTTTGAGCATGTTTAGGGGGTCAAATTCCAGCTCAAAGAGGCGGCGGGAGAAAGAATAAAGAATAATTAGAGCTGCGAGCAGCGTTGGGCGGGATCTCGCACTCGCGCCCGTTTCGGCCTCCAGCTCATGTCGTCATCGTCAGAAATATCAAACACATTGCCACAAACATCAAAAAATCCTTACAGAGCTGAATGTTTTGATGTTTGAATGCTTTTTGTAGCTGTAGGTATGTAGAAGTGATGTCACAATATGCAAATTAGATGAGCGAATTACTGCCATCAGATTTATTTTGACGAAGAGATGACAAAAACAACACAAAACAAAAGAAATCTACTGTGTAAATATGTTCAAAATGTTGTTTTACTGAGATTTATTAAATCCAATATGGCCGCCGCCTAGTGACCCCACAATATTTAAATGAGATGAGTTAATTTACTCCCATCACAAACTTTGGGTCATGACGAATAGTTTTTTCATTTACAGTATGCCTTTATCTCTCACCACTTTCAAGCGAAGAAGAGACCTGTTTTAGTGGAGATTTAACTCCTCGAACAAGTTATTCCCATTCCCAAACCGTTGGTCCAATCATCAAAATAATAATAACAGTGATGGTGAGAGAGATAAAGTTATACAGAAGATCTGTTTAGCAGCAGTTGAGCTGGCATGTGTGCATCTTTAAAGCTGATACAATAAACGGTGTAGGAGGAGATGTTTTTTTTAAGAGCATGTTTGAGGCAAAATCTTACTTTGAAAGGGCAAATGGCTCACTTCCTGTTGGATTTAGGTCATGGTTGTCAGTGCGTGATTTGTAAGTCAAACACGCCAGTTTTGGTTAGATCTTTCTAAGACATTCCTACGGGCCACAGTAGCCATTTTAGTGCACCTAGGTGGCGGTAATGTGTATTTGCTGTTTCAAATGAAGATTCTGCTGCTGTAATCTGTCCTTTAAAGATTGTGAGACACACAGACAGAGAGCCATGTGGCTGTGTCTGTGTGTGCAGCCGTTGTCATGGCGATTATTGACTTGCCTGCACCTGAGGGGCACACAGAGAGCTCATGAGAGAGCAGATCAGCAAAGGCTGTTTAATATGGGTTTGAACTCCTCGAACAAGTTGTTCTAATTCTTAAACCGTTGGTCCAATCATAAAAAATAAAGTGATGGTGAGAGACAGCCACTTCTCGTGAACGCACGTGTTGTGTTTTATATCTCGAGTAAAAAATATGGTCAGACGAGCGAGTTTAAAATGTGTTGCACCTTAGCTGTTTTCCAGAAATTTCTCCTCTCAGTTTACATGGGAGTGAATGAGAAAAAAATCTGCGCTCCCTTCGCTTTGGAGCCAGTCAGCAAAAATGTGTACATGTGAGAGATTTCATGTCAATATATCTGTGACCAGGACAAGTTTTCCTACGTTTTTTGGTATGGAGACGCTGTAAAGGCTAGAAAAAGCCCTAAGATTGGTCCTTCTCTCCCCCTGCTGCCATTCATTTCCTATGGGGCAGCTTTCGAAGATCGTCAGGACGTTTTGTGACATGTCACCTTAAGGAGCCCATAAAATCCAAACTAATCGAGTAATGAAAAAGTTATACAGAAGATCTGATTAGAAGGAGTTGATCTGTCATGTTTGCAAGTTTGAAGCCGATACGATAAATGGTCTAGGAAAAGATGATTTTTTAGGAAAGGCCGTTTTAAGGCGAAATCTTACTTTGAAAGGGCAAATATCTCTCTCCCTGTTGGATTTAGGTCAGGGGTGTCAGCACGTGATTTGTAGATCTTGATGAGACGAACACGTCAATTTTGGTTTGATGTTTCTACGACGTTCCTACAGGCCGTGGCAGCCATTTTAGTGCACCTAGGTGGCGCTAGAGAGCCCATTTTGGCACTTTAGGGGTTAATTTTTTGATTTTCTAAAATTTTACGCCAGCTCTGACATGCGTGCCGTTGGTGAGTTTTTGAGCATGTTTAGGGGGTCAAATTCCAGCTCAAAGAGGCGGCGGAATAATAATAATAAATGCAGCAAAAACAACCTTCAGCGAAGACTGCTCTGTGAGCAGTCTTCTGCCTTCGGGCTCGGTCCCTAACAATAATAATAATAAACGCACCAAAAACAAGAGGGACTTCGTCCTTCGGCCGAGGTCCCTAATAAAGAAGGCTCGAGGTACTTGTATAAAGAGATCTGTGGAGGAACTTTTGAACTTCGCAGAGGAGCGCTCAATTGGACGTGGCTCATCACATAAAGGTGTATAACATCTCAAGGGTTTCACTGATCACCACTTTGTAGGCATATGACCACACATAATCTGCGGTGACCCCTCCATAATTGACCCACTCAAACAAAATGGGGGCGCTAGAGAGCTAATTTCTTATGTAGGCCTAACCGCCATATCGATTTTTACTAAACTAGGAGATATGTACAGGACGCCTCAAGGTGACTGGATAAGTTTAACTCTAATTGGCAACTGGGTGGCGCTATAACAACAGAAAAATTGCTATCACATGAGGTCCCCTGGTAATACTAGTCCTGTGCACATAGGGCTTAAGAGAACTAGTAACTTACTAAGTGTAAACAGACAGCATTTCAGTGCATGAATGCTAACCTCTCTCCTTATGCGCAAGCACTGTGTGTGTGGTTACATGAAGCTTTGTAAATAGAGACAGAGAGGGGAAAGAGGCATCTGTATGCTTGTAGTTTTTCTTCTTGATCTGCACATCATTATTGCCTACCTCACACATTCAATAAATGGACTAATTTATGACAGAGCCACTGTCTTTGTGACAAAGGAGACATCCACTAGGTATCCAACACAGCTGGGTGTCTGACTCTGTCCTTCGCATCCAAACACCATTGTTTGGTGTGTTGGACAGGAATAACCTGAGGGGATATTCAGGGTATAAATAGAGTCCATAATTTATCCTTGATTAAAATGACTGAAAACTAAAATAACATTTCAATTTGGGTTACTGTTGTGTAGTTCTGTGTTGCCTTTCATAAAGCCTGGCCTATTTTCTGGACCTTCAGAACCACACAATGGAAAACAGGTCATGCATTCCCGAGGTGAGGTCAGGTTTCAGGGCACTGTCAGCAGGATTGTATTATCTTAGCGTCAGCCTCTGTTTTGCTCTGCAGCACACTATGCGCTGTAAGCCAATGGCTGCACACACTTCATATACTCTCTTTTCTTAAATCTACAAGAAGCCTGCATAGACCTAAAATACATGGACTGTTAACTCTGCTCTCAAGCTTTTATTATACAGTCAGTTAAATATGTATATACACTCTCTTTGCATATTAATAAAATTTCTTGATCTTACAAGTACAACCTGTACCACTGCAATTGTATTCATGCAGTGGTTTATGTAACAGACCCTTTAATTTTCAGTATAGTGTGTTTTTATTACTGATGGACTACAGATAGTATATGACCAGTAAACTCTAAAAGAGTGTATGTGTCATCCAAGCACTGTGTTGCATTAGACAAGAGACAGCAAGGACTCTTAGGAGTGCGAAAAGAGAGGGAGTGCACCTAGCTGAAGAAAGGTGTAAATGTGTATTAGTGAAAGAGAATGGACCTAAGTTACTTTTCGATGCCAGTCTAGTTGCAAAAATAGCATTGGTTGTTGAGGAGAGGTGTTGAACACAGATTTTTAGTTAGAAAACACTTTGCTTGTACATCAAAGGGCTGCCGCTGCACAGTGCTAATGCTAGCCTGGCAAAGTGAGCCTTGTTTTTGCAGAATGTTGTGTATGAGGAGACAGGGGAGATTCCTCAGCCACTGGATGGTTCAACTGCTTCACCTGCCAACTCCAGTCAAGTTACCGGGGATGAGAAACTTTATTGACTTGCTTTGCCTGTCAAGTTATCAGGTAGAAAGAACAATGTGTGTTATTTTAATTATGGATCACGACAAATATGTTATGTTCTTAAGGCAAGTAACGAGAAAACATATATTGTGAATAAAAAATAAAAAATTCGGATGCATCAAGATGCACTGTTAGAATTAGCTGCCCAGGTGGATTCTAATATTATATCTGAGTCTGATGCCCGTGACGGAGTTGAGCAGGTCATAGAGAGCTTGGCTGCATACTCTGCCGTCACAGATTCAGACGTTAATGAGGTTGCCTTAACTAACCTCTCTTCACTCCTGAAACGACTGGATGCTGTGGAGCCTCAAAGGGGACGAGGACGACCAGCCATCAGCAGCTAATTCTAACAGTGCACAATCTCAGGGAGCGCCATAATCTGTGATGCGTCCATACCGTGCACACCGCCCCCTACTGTATTAGATGGGTAGCACAGTCAGCACGGAGCTGAAGAAGAGCGGCTACTGATGTCACTCTCCTGCACCGCTCAGATTGCCAAATCGTTTTCGAATTATGGGCGCTATTTTGCGGGGCAGACCACGAAAACGAATTAGCAATGTCCTCTTTGTTTTCTTTTTGATTATGGCATTAAATGTGCAGTCTTGAAGAAGAAAATGAAAATGCAAATAGGTTAATTGATTATTAATTTTATATATGAGTCAAATAATGGAGCCACATTCTTAAAATGGAAAAGCATTTGTGCGAATGCATTTTAATTTTCAAATTTTACATTTCAAATTGAATTTTGCTATCTATTTGCTGGGAAATTTTGAAAATTAAATCTCAAATGTCTTTTTATTTTTCATTTTAATTAAAGTTACAATGTGTAATTTACGTGGTTGTTTATTAGCAAATATTTATTAAAGTGTAATGCAATTCACATACAAATGGAAGCTTTCTCATAGGCTTAGAATGATTTCTCTATATATACACAGGCAGGGTGCGGTCTGCTGGGGGCTGCCCTCTTGTGTCACCATATTTGAATACAGTGGCTGAAAGGGATATACGCGCTTCGCCTTTTGCGTTTATCTAGAACTTGCCATCACTGGAGACAGTTATGGTGAAGATCAACCCGAGGTGCTTCTGCTTGAACCTGCTTTTTACTTGTATGATTTTGTCGCACTTTAAATGGAGAACCACACCTATGTTTTGCCCCGTAAGAGGGAAACCAGGCCAGTGCCTAGGCAGGCCCTCTATCCAGGGGCCCTTGGAGTGGCGTTCGGTGCCAAATTTTGGACGTTTTAAGGTAGAAACCGTAGAATTAGAGGAATATTGGGGTGTCTGGTGGCTTGTAGGGGTGTGGTGTTAATGTTAAGTAAAGAAAGAGTCATCAACTAAAGAAAACAGCTTCTCTTAAGCAAATGCAAATCCTACTCATAGTACTGCATCACTGCATGTAAACCAAGACTCTTGACAGTGCATCAATCCATCCTCTATCCTTTAAAACAATTTGCTCAATAAGTAGACATATAGACCAGACCGGACACAATTGCCATATTTTTTCATTATTGCAAGAAATTCCATTGACTCATTCACAAGTCAAAAATGTGTTTTATCTGAAAGAAACATGCAATATTTACATCTAAGATAACAGATAAATAGTCAACCAAGTGCAATGATGTCCTCCGCGATAATATTTGCCACTTGTGATATGTGATATGTGATATGCGTGGCATTTCTGTGCGACCCTGCATTCGCGAGTAATTCATCCAAGAGTAGGCTAATGTGTGTGCAGAGCTGTATGAAAGCTCTGTTATACATCATTTTAGTGTAACTTTATCATTTTTTTTTTCGCTGTGAAAACATTCGGAAAGCTACGATTCCGCTGTTTCACGTGATATGTGTGGTTTCTCGGTATGACGCACGGTCGCGGAGAAAAACCATAGAGAAGAACAGGTGTGAATTTGGACGCACTATGCGTCGTTCCTCAAAAAACGGGACAAATTGTGTCCCGGGAGAGATTTTTTTTCCCCGGGACAGCTGATGAGAAAAGAGAACAATTCTGGGAAAAACGGGATGGGTGGCAACCCTACTTGAGATTTGTCTTGGCACTTTCAGCAGAGCTGCTCGCTGCTGCAGGACGCAACGCTCACAGCTGGCTGGGACTGATATTCTGTTACTTGTAAGCGACGTTGGGGGTCCTTTTCGCTCGGTTGGGGCCCTAGGCAACGTGCGTTGTGTGCGTTAGCCAAAATCCGTCTCTGAACCAGGCCACCAAATAAAAGAAAAAGATCAGATAAGCGAGTATGGGACAAATCCGAGTGAATATCGGCGTTGCTTATTCCAGGTGGAAAGAACTCCTGAAGGAGAAGGATTTCACCAGGGATGCGGAGGTTGCCTGCTCTCTGCTAGACAGGTAAATTCAATCTGATATTTTAAAATCATTTTGGCTTAGCCTTGGCTAACGTTATCCCAGAATTACAGCTAAATGTTAGCCTAGCCTACAGCCTAATCTGTTGATTCCTCTCGCGCTGCTGCAAAGGCTGCCACCCTCTCCTCCTCCTCTTCCCCCTGGGTAGACGAGACACTAACGTTACCTCCTCGCCTGGCCGTTCCTGCACCGCCTCTACCCCCTCACCCCCTTCATCTCCCTGGTCTTCCTCCGCTCCCTCTTCCTCTTCCTCCTCTTCCTGTGTCTTGTGGAAGAACACTCTGGAAACGCATATATTATAATCGTACCAACCTATATTTGCCGCACTGTGCCATGACTATCACATAAAACGTGTTATTTTAGCATTACTGTGCTAATGTTTACTCGTGTTACCAAAACAATTAGAAATAAAACACTCCTAACATATATCTCACAGATAACCTACATCTCACGGGTAAGCTATAACATATCGTAACATGGTTTAGATTCCTAAATAAATATTCACCTTGTCCCTAGATACTCCTGAAAAACTTGAAAAACTCACGGATGGTGCCATCTCTGCTCTCTGCGCAAGGCTTCTTGTCCTACGAGGCCACCGTCACTTACCCGACGGGAAGGGTGAGTGAGTGAGTGCTGCAAGCTAGAATTTGACCGCTGATGTCACTGTTACTCACCATTTTTATACACTGAGGCTTTAAGTAAAAGAATGAGCAGTCTTGAAGAGGAGGGATGAGCTGAGTCGACTCGATTGAAGAAGCAGGGCCTCGGTGGCTCTGTCTTCCTCGGGAGAAAAGGTGCTTTCTCTAAACTCTGCAGATGCTGAGGAGCGGCTGGGTTGCATGGCGTTCCTCTGGTTCTCCGTGGAGTGTTAAAAACAAAAAGGAAAAGTGTCTTTCCTCATCCAGTGAGTTAAGAAACAAAAGGGCGGCCTAGGTCGGTTGAATTCAAAAGTTTAAGATGCTCCCTAGCAGTAACTTGTGCACAGAAAGCTTTGGCTTCCTTCCAGCAACTTGTCACTCTGGGATTGCAAGGTGTGTAAGCACGCAGCGGCAATTAAAGTCTTAGTGACATCAGAGGGCGTTCCGTCTGACTCTACCTGAGCCTAGCTGCTGTCGCTCAATAGGGAGCAAGAGTTTGAATTTCAAAAGTGATTTACACTTTTATAGTTACCGGACCAATGGAAGCTTGTCGCGTATCCTTTGTTCTTAGACTGGTTATTTTTGTTAAGGCCTCTTTATTGTTTAAAACATGTAGCTGAGGTCCCAACATTCTGTTATCATACATGAGCAGCAGAACAGTTAATATAACCTGAACCTAACTCATTACTATTGAGAGTCCTCTCTCACGGATGTCGGTCGGAGTAATGTGGCAACACTGGGTTCAACTCTCAAGTTTATCATAAGAAAACAAAAAGTAGGCACTATTTTCCTGTACAGTAATACCATGACTACATGTGGCTGTTATGTCAGCACGGCACCGTCCTTGCTGATGACACATTTTAACGTGACTGGCAACCTGTTTCCCTTATTTGTTATTCAGAACTCGATATCTAAAAGGTATCGAACAAAACAACCCAATAATAATAATAATAATATAATAATAATGATAATAAATTTTATTTGTAATGCACTTTACATTATAAAATAATCTCAAAGTGCTACAATACAATTCATAAAAACAACAATAAAACACAAGTAGGCTCTTTTAAAAAGGTGGGTTTTCAAGCAACGTTTAAAAGGGTAAAGACTGCGGTGCCCTCAGGTGCTCTGGTAGGGCATTCCACAGACAGGCAGCTGCAGAGCTGAAAGCCTGATCCCCCATGATGTGGAGCTTGGTCCTGGGGCTTTTTAGGTGGTAGGTGCAGGAGGAGCGGAGGGAACATGATGATGTCTGAGGAGTGCATTGCAATAGTCCAGCCTGTAGGAGACAAAGGCGTGGACCAGCTCTTCTGCATCTGCCAGAGTGAGTGATGGACGGAGTTTGCCGATGTTCCTGAGGTGGTAAAATTAGGTCTTACAGGGTTGTTGGATGTGGGAGTTGAAAGTGAGGTGAGGATCCATTTTTACACCAAGATTGGTGAGGACTGAAGATAGTGGAATGTCTTGACCAGAGAAGGTGATGCTGGTGATGGTGGAAGTTCGGACCTGGTGGATGGCCTCAGTCTTGGAGCTGTTTAGCTGAAGAAAGTTAAGCTTCATCCGCGCCTTTATGTCCTCCAGGCAGGTGGCGAGGGTGGCAGATGGCAGGGGTGCAGAGTGGCTGGGGTCGGCTTTCAGATAGAGCTGCGTGTTGTCTGCATAGCAGTGGTCTGACAGCCCATGCCTGTTGATGATGTGACCAAGTGGAAGCAGATATAGTGTGACTGCTGACCCACGACTGCACACCGTCGCACAGCTCAAACCTTGTCATCAAGTTTGCAGATGACACGACCGTGGTGGGTCTCATCAGTAACATTGAAGAGACAAATTACAGGAGTGAGGTGAACCATTTGGCCTTGTGGTGTGGACACAACAATCTCTCTCTGAATGTCAAGAAGACAAAGGAGATTGTTGTGGACTTCTGGAAAGTGCACACCCAGCATGCCCCTCTGACCATCAACGGGGCTGCTGTTGAGAGGGTGAGCAGCACCAAGTTGGGTGTGCACATCACAGAGGACCTCACCTGGACCAACAACATCACATCACTGGCCAAGAAAGCCCACCAACACCTCTACTTTCTCCGCAAGCTGAGAAGAGCCAGAGCCCCGGCCCCCATCATGCAGACCTTCTACAGAGGCGCCATTGAGAGCATCCTGACCAGCTCCATCATGGTGTGGTACGGCACCTGCCCCGCATCCTGCCGTAATACCCTCCAGCGCATCGTGAGAGCAGCTGAGAAGATCGTCGGTGCCCCTCTCCCTTCCCTTCAGGACACATACTGTTACCGCCAAGCCCTCTGCATCGCTGGTGACCCCACCGACCTGTCACACAGCCTCTTCAGCCTGCTGCCATCAGGGAGGAGACTGCAGAGTCTCCGGGCCAGGACCAGCAGGACCCCCCCCCCCCCCCGCCTCTCTGCCCCCTGCCCACTCAATCGCTGGGTGACGAGCCCCCTCCCCCCATCAACACTGAACTCTGAACTGTACATGCACACATACACTTTATCCAGTCCATAAGCTTCAATTTGCACTACTGTTACTCATTGTTACTACATTGTTTGTGTCACTACCACTGTGCCTTTTTACTTTTTAGAGTATAACTCTTTTTAGCTCAGGGTTTATTTCTGCCCCAACTTATTATATTTTATATTCTATATTTGCATGTTATGTCAAGTGTACTGTCTGCACCAAGGGTCTGAAGTGAAAAGTAATTTTGATCCTCTGTATGTCCTGTACATATTGTAGAATTGACAATAAAGCTGACTTTGAAAAGGGTTGGTCCTAGCACCAAACCCTGGGGAATACCACAGGTGATGATGTGGGTCTCTGATTTAGCCTTTTCCAAGGCAATGTGCTCAGTCCTCCCCGTCAGATAGGAGAACCAGTTGTGAATGGAATTGGAGAGGCCGATGGTGTGAAGGAGGTGCAACAGGATGTTGTGGTCTATAGTGTCAAAAGCGGCGGACAAGTCCATGAGAATCAGAAGGGATGGGGAGCCGGTGTCGGCTCGTCATCAGCAAGTCGTTGGTCACCCTAACCAGTGCTGTTTATGTGCCGTGGCCATGCCGGAAACCAGACTGAAATGTTTCATAGAGACAGTTAATTTTGAGATGGTTGTGGAGTTCAGCAGTCACTACTTTTTCCAGCACCTTTGAGACAAATGGAAGGTTGGAAATGGTCTGTAATCGGCAAGGACATCTGGATCTAATGTGTGTTTTTAAGCAGTGGCCTAATGACAGCAGTTTTAAGTGGTGGGACATGACCAGCTTGAAGGGAGAGGTTTATCATCTGGGTAATGAAGGGGCTGATGGCAGGAAGATTGGACTGAACCAGGGCTGTGGGCAGGGGGTCCAGTGCACAAGTGGATGCCTTCATCTTGTTGGGATTCACAGGACCACATATGATTTGCCATTATGTTAAACTCTAATCGGGACATTTCAAGGCTTTTTCCTCTGCATGCTCTTTGTCTTCAAACAAAGTGAGCTATGTGACACCCATCTCCACAGGAGGTCTAAACTCAGACCTCAGTGAGACTCAAGTCCAAAAACTTGATTGGACAGGACCTTTACAGTGACATGTGACTCTGATGTCAGGTCTGCTCCCTTCAGACAACTCGCTCTTACTTGGTAACAGCAGAGCAGCCCACACCTCTTTCCGGCTGGGCCTGGACCAGCCCAGATGCTCAGACCCTTGCTCCTTGCCCTGAACCATCAAAGGTGGGGCAATTGATTACAGACTCTCCAACCTGAACCAGAAAGTTACAGGTGCAAGCACAACGTTTGCAACTAACGTTCCAGCAACAAGGAACTAAATGAGTTAGCACCCAACGTCTAACTCTGCAAGGACCCTGAGCGACTGGCTTCCTCGGACCAGAACATTTGGAACAAGGACACAGCAAAGACTGCAGCTGGAACCACAGCTCTTCCCAGCCTTCTATGCCAGCTAACAAAGCAGTACACCACCAAGTGACACCTTCTCCCATCCACTCAAGGATCAGTAATGTAACAACTGGGCATAGCTTTATCACAGCTTTACAGGCTAAGCAAGACTGTTTAACTTGTTGTATGTGAGTTAATGCTGTCATTGAGTTTTTGTTGTGATAGTGTGCAGTTAGGTCATTGATTAGTTGGCTTCGCCAAAGCTAAGTGTTTAGATTGCTAATACTGTTCACAAACAGATTCTTGCACACAACTAAACAATCTCTGCACTAATCCAGAAACAAAACGCATTCACATAGACTCATTAACAAATAGGCTTTCAACAGAGCTACACCCAAACAGGCATCTCGAAGTTCCCGCTTCTTTTCCTTTGTCTTTGTCCTGACCATACAGTCAGACAAATACCTACCCCCGACCTGAAGTCAGCTTTGATTCGGCCATCTTGTAGTTCCCTGTTGTCAGCCATTTTGTTTTGTAGACCAAACAGCTCTTTGATCGCCACACCCGCCTTTGTCTTTCTCTTCTTTCTCCCTCACACACACACACACACACACGCACACACACACACACACACACACACACACACACACACACACACACACACACACACACACACCAAGCTTGTATATAGTTAGTTAGAATTTGTGTGTTTTGGTTTGCTTTGCTTTGCTATTTTGTGAATAAATATAATTCTTTGGAATCATACCTGTTGTCTGTTTAATGTTGCACAAGAGTGAATGAATAGTCAACCTCTACTGTGTCAAGAAGTCTGAGATCCTTCAGGCATTACTGTTAATTTTGGTTGTTGTCATTAATTTAATTATTAATCAAAACTCCAAATTAATAGTTTAGCGAATTTTATAAGACTGATATCTTTAACTGGCTATCATTTTTCCCTTTACGGGAATGATGCCCCACAAGGTGATTTAATGTTAATTAAGTCACATTATTTAAAGGGACATTGTGTATTGTGTTTATTGGCAAAAATTGATGTCTGCATTCATAAATATGTCATCACTGGTGTACTATTACCTTCACCAATAATCTTACTTATTCTCGTAAAAGGAGAATTTCGGATTTGTTTGTACATTGTGCGGGTAAGTCGTCTGTGGGGTTCCATTACGTTTCGCCATCTTGAGAATACACCCGCCAGCAAGGGACATACAACACCGCCTTCGGCGTTTTCGTTGAGAGCCAGGCCAGCACTGCGTGACTGAGGAGCCGAAGGAGAGGAGCAAGAGGCGCTTCGCTACTACCCTGGCAAATTTGAAACAAAGTCCCACTCTTTGAGCATAATGGAGGATCATGCATATGCAGCATCATGGGAGACGGAATCCTTGTCGCCAAGAAAGCGCAAAAGGGAATAGAAAAGGCAGCATGACCGGCGAATTAAAAAAACGAAGGCCCACATCGGGGTAGCCTTTCCCAGGTAGAGAGAGCTGCTGAGGGAGAATGGTAATGCAATCACAGGCCAGCACCGCTGTTAGCCACTGTTAGCGGCCAGTTGCTAACAGCCTAATCCCTCTCCTCGCATCACTGCGCCGCTGTTAGCCGTTAGCTGCTGTTAGCGCTGGCCTGTGATTGTATTACCTTTCTCCTTCAGCAGCTCTCTCCACCTGGGAAAGGCAACCCCAATGCTGACCCTTGTTTTTTTAATCCGCTGGTCACGCTGCCTTTTTGATTCCCCTTTGCACTTTCTTGGCGACGAGGATTCCGTCTCCCGTGATGCTGCATAATACATGATCCTGCATTATGCTCAAAGAGTGGGACTTTGTTATGCGGCAGTAGTGCCGCTGGCCACTAACAGCTGTTTCAATTTACATTCGCCCCAACAGTCCTACGTTGTAAACACAGCCACAATGGTGAGGAGGGGGTTTGTCAACTCGCGTCGCGTGTGTCTGTGTAGGAGCCTGAATGAATACTCCATGTAGTATCGGATGACATGGTTTCATCAGTGTTATCTTAGCTTTTTGGTACACAGCGGCTACAGTTGTTGCAATACGTGTTTGAAACAGTGAGGTGCCAGAGTGCTCTATCTGTTTGAATGCAATATATGATTTCAGCGTTAGATGGGAGAAATTCCTACACACTGTGGCTTTAACATAATTAGTAATTATTATTAATAATTATTAATTATTTCCGATAGCCACATAAATCCCTACATATTTAGTGCCCCTTGGTGAGACCTAATTTATTCAGCCCAACATATTTGGTGCCGCTGTGTGAGACCTAAAATTATGTTCCCAAAATAAATATGTTGATCCCAACAATCTTTTTGACTATGGCTTCAACCTCATGTTGTGTGACAGGAGAAAAATGGCTGAAAGGTCTGGAAGGCCCAGGCAGTGGGTCGGTTATATGAGTCGGAGAGGCTGAGGGGCTAGAAGCGGAGGGAGCAAATGGTTGTTATTTTATTCCTGAAGAAGTTGATAAAGTTATTGCACTTTTCCACTGTGGCATCCAGGTGAGAGCTGGTATGCGGTTTGAGAAAGTGACTGATGGTAGAGAAGAGCTGCTTAGAGTTGCTGGGGTTGTTGTTGATGACAATGGAATAGAACTGGGACCGTGCGTCTTTGAGAGATTTGGCATAATCCTTTCGGAGTTCCCTATAGGCCTGCTTATGTACAATCAGTCCTGATGCTTTGCAGCGCTGTTCAAGTATACGTCCAGCTGATTTCATCCTCTGCAGCTCACTAATGTACCAAGGGACTGAGCGTGAGAGGGTGACCATACAGGTTCTGACGGGGGCATGATTGTCCAGGAGGCTGGTCAGGGACTGATTGTAGAAATCCACTGTCTCAGTAACTGAGGAGAGAGCAGTAGAGCCAGAAGACATGCACCTGAGATCTGAAGCAAAGGCTTCTGAGTCGATGTTTTTCATAGCTCTAAAGTGGATTTGCTGCTTTTTAGAATAGGGTGAGAGGGAGAAAGGCATCTCCATGATCTAGGTCCGACAGCCCTAGATCATGTACCTGTAAGTTGTGTGTGTGCCCCCTTGAGTGAGTGGGTGCATCAACGTGTTGCTGCAGGTTAAGATAGTCAAGTAGATGGAGGAACTCAGCAGTAAAGTGACACGAGGGGGTGTCCACATGAATGTGAAGGTCTCAAAGTATCATGACATTAGCAGAGGTTGTGCAGAGTGTACCAAGTGGGTCCTGAAACTCTGGGAGTAGGGGGGCAGTAAATAAGAAGAAAGGTCAAGGACAGAGGAGGTTTGCATTTGAATGCAAGGCATTGAAATGATGACAGTACAGGCAGATGGCAGGATCGTGGATAGCTCCAGGTCATGCCGATGTATTGCTGCAAGACCGCCACCCCGGCCAGTGCTGCGTGCTTTCTCAAGGTAGGAGTAACGGGGGGGACAGGCTTCATTAAGAGCAGAAAAAACTTCGGGGCCCATGCAATGTCCTGTAAGGCACAGGAGATCCAGTCCATTTTCATGGATATGATCTTGCAGGAAAGATGCCTTGTTTGATAGAGACTGTGTATTAAAAAGTTCAATTTTGACCAGTGAAGGAATGGCAGGTCTCTGCAGGGGGGAAAGACAGTCAAGTCCGCTCCGCAAATCTTAGCATCTGCTCCAGGTTTTCTGCCGGTCTTAGCGGGCAGCCATCCCATACATACAGAGTAGTCCGCTCCACGAACCTCAGATTCGGTTTTCCCTCGCACTCAGGAGGCAGCTGTCTAGTACATACATCCAGCGCAATGACGCTCTGATGACGTGTCCAGCGTACACCAGTTGTTGATCATAGAGCAGGGATTGTTGGTGCAGAGTGGTTAGACTGAGGATGATGGTAAATAAACTTTCTCCGGGGGCTTCTATGGATGTAGCAGAGTCGGTGCAGGAGTCCAAGTTCCCTGATGGTGGACATACATGCTGGGCGGGTGTATGTATTAAGCTTCAGCAGCTGTACAGAGGAGTACTTGAACGTCACCAAGGGAGTTTGCCAGAGGCACAGTGGAGAAGCCAGAGGAGTTAATATTGACACTAGAATGAGCAAACTGCAGAGAAACTTGTATCCCCAGCTCAGCAGCTCCTTTCCCATCATCGAGAGGCCTAAAATGTCAGACAAGCAAATGCCAGGGACGCCAGATGGTGAGTGGTCGTCGACTTAGAAGTCCAGGGACAGGCAGCTAAAACATGTAGCTCGACAAGTGCCAGAAGTGCCTTCTTTGGCTGTGGTCTGGTGAAGTTTAGCATGGTGTATATTTGTATTTGTAGTTAGGAGTTTAGCATTCCAAGATGATGCCAAAACATTTAAAATTCTGCCCACATTAAAACTTTAATTAAAAGTCCCCTTTTCTTTGCTACATGTTTTGACAAAGAAACACAGGTCATAACTGAATGCTAGGTCTGGTCGTCATTGACACTGCAAAGCAGTTCATTTTTATAGAAGTTCCTAAGATATAAAACCTCTTAAAGCCCACTGGGTTGTTGGCTACATGCTTGAACTAAAATTAGTTAGCTGCTTAGATCACGCATACAAATATACATGTTGAATCTCTGTCAATATGAAGATGTTAAACCTTGTTAGCTTGGTTAGATTTTCCATGATTCAATCGTTCAGTTTATTCTAAGAAAGAAATAATTATGATTTATACAGCATAATGATTTATTCAGATTCAAAGGCATGGTAAACAAGAAAGAAGAAAAAAAAGTGGTGACTGACAGTGTGTGTCCATTCCTCCATTATTTGTATTATTTTAGTCTCTCTCTCTCTCTCTCTCTCTCTCTCTCTCTAGTACTCACTAGCTTGTTAAATCTGACAAGAAAAAAAACTCCAATCTCCAATATTTATGCCATATGCATGAACAGCCAAAAGTATTGAAAAAAAATTATAAATAAAAACCCATGGTTATTGATTTTAGAAAGAACAGTACAGTTACCTTACCTGTGGTCATTTCTGGTGTAAATGTTGAAAATGTAAACCAGTATAAATGCCTGGGAACTGTTCTTGGTGACAGGCTGACCTTTGAAGCCCATGCGGACTCACTTTGTAAGAAGGCTCATCAGCGGATGTATTTTTATTGGAAGCTCCATGGTTTTAATGTGGATTCTACTTTTATGAGAATGTTTTATTCTTGTTTTATCCAGTCTTTAATAAATTTGAACATCTGCTGGTTCAGACTTTTAACATGTAAGAACAGAAACAAACTGTTGGGAATTGTCAGGGTGTGCAGTAAAATTGCTGGCACAACCCTAAGCAACCTCAGTGATCTGCACAAGTTGAGGTTGGTGAAAAAAGCGAGACTGATCCTGGCAGATCCAGACCACCTGCTTCATGGAGAGTTCAGGTTGCTTCTGTCCAGACACAGATATCTGCTGCTGAGATGCAGGACAAATAGACTGAAGGATTCATTTGTCCCCACTGCGATTAGACTTTTAAATGACTTGTCTTGACTCAATGTGTGTGTTGTCTTGACATATATATTTGTTTCTATGTTGTTTTGTTGACTGCTAGCTGTGGAACTAATTGCCCCTAGGGGAAAATGAAGATTCTTGAAACTTGAAACCCATGATTAACTCAATAACCATTGATCTGTATTCCTCCTACCTACTACAGCTACAACAGCTGAAGTGTAATAAGCAGTTGAAAGATTACACCCTTTCTTTATCTGCTATCTCTTTCTGTTTCTGCATAATGACTGATTAGCTTCAGAGCTTAAGTAAAGGCTCAAGCAGAGTGGTCTGGCTCTTTCTAGCTTGGTGCAGAGGTGTGATTCGGGTGGATGAAGATAGAGAAAGAAGATAAATTTAATGTTTAACATTTGGCTTCTTTTGCTAAATGAAATGGGTAAAGTATTGAAAAAATATTTTACTCAAATAGGAGCACTGGTACTAAAATCATTTTTGAATTTTCCACAAAATAGGTTATCATGTAATCCATACTTAATTATCAGTCTTACCACTGAGCTTTCGTCTTGGGAACGCTGGTAGCGTTTCCAGCGGCAACCATAGATCCCCGTGACAAAGGACACAAAGACCTGTTTCTCATAGACCTGTAAGGGTTGGTGTTTCACCATGCTCCTTCAGCCTCAACGCACCACCAGTCCGTTAACATCCCACACAGGACTGGGAACCTTTAAAGGGAACAAAGTGTTACTAATTAGAACAAGCTTTCAAACAATTAGCTCAGTCTTTGTACATTCCGTTATATTTTCCATCACCATGCCATGTCACATCATGTTGCAGAGGTACATTTTTACATTTTCATACAGTAATTGCTACATAGTAGGCAACTGGACTTGCTTGCGTTTCTTGAAGATGTTTTGCCTCTCATCCAAGAAGCTTCTTCAGTTCTAAATGACTGGTACAGAGTTGTAGGCTTTAAACCCTGTGTGGGTGTGAACCCTTGTCATAGGGGTCACATGAGATATCTTTGTTTCAGAGTCATTTAGGTCACATTGTGAGACGTTGACCAACCTGGCCATCATGTGAGTTGTTAGAGTCAGGTGGTGACGAGCTGGCTCTCCTGTGCTGTGCCATGCGCTTGTGGACTCAGCTGTCCACTTACATCTAGAGGAGAAGGGACACTCTTTTGAGGACAGCAATGTTCACATCTTGGCCAGGGAATAAATATGGTTTGAAAGAAGAATAAAAGAAGCCACACGACTCACATGACGGCCATGTGGGTCAATGACGAACACTGTGACCTTAATGACTCTGAAAGTAAGAGCTCACATGTGACCCCTATGACTCTTGCAAGGGTTTACACCCACACAGGGTTTTTACATTTTGCAGATATTATTACATAACACTGTGAATATGTTGACAGTCCTGGGCCTTGTTTGGAGTAACAGCAGAGAGAGGAAGTCAACACACTATTCAATAGTGAGTCAAGTCTGGGACAGACATAATTACACAGCATATACTTTACAGTCACTGAGTCAACCTTTAGCGGTTGAACCATCTATCTTTGAATATGACGTGATTAACAAAAAGAGCATCTGTAAAAAGGAAAGAGAAAGATGAAGTCAACATTTTGAGAAAAGCTTGTTTATTGCCTCAGTAGCTGATAAGAATATCTAGAGGCAGGAGGTCTATTTAATTCATGGCTCTGGAAGAGCTGTTGCTGTGCCTTGTCTCATAGAGCATGACTCTGTGTATGG
This sequence comes from Epinephelus awoara, assembly GCA_035609425.1. Classification (NCBI taxonomy): domain Eukaryota; kingdom Metazoa; phylum Chordata; class Actinopteri; order Perciformes; family Serranidae; genus Epinephelus; species Epinephelus awoara. The sequence goes on along the minus strand of CM069304.1, from coordinate 290,331 downwards.
CTGTGGTAAACTCCAATGAGGGGTGCAAGTGTCACTGGTTACAATCACCTGACCCCCTGCAGTTAGTGTTTGCCCATATGATAAGACAGAGAATGGGTGAGAAGAGAGAATGGATGAAGTCCTTATCCTGTTGGTTAACAATTCCATATCATATACTTATATAGCTGGAGCTACAGGCCTGCTTTGACTTACTGTTTTTGAAGCTGGAGCCACAGACCTAAACAAACTGTCTGACACTGTGACATCTTACATCAGTTTTTGTGAGGATATGTGTGCGCAGACCAAGACCCTCTGTACATATAACAACAACAAACCCTGGTTCACACCCAACTCAGGCGGCTGCACCAGGCCAAGGAGGAGGCCTACAGGAGTAAGGGCTGGGCCCTGTACAAGCAGGCCAGAAACAAGCTGACAAAAGAGGTCAGGGTAGCCAAGACTGGCTACAGTGAGAGGCTAAAAAACAGCTTCTCAGTCAATGACCCTGCATCAGTTTGGAGAGGCCCGCAGGACATTACCAACTACAGGAGGCCATCCCCCCACCCTGTGGAAAACCTCAGATGAGCAGACAACCTGAACAGCTTCTACTGCAGGTTTGAAAAGGCCCGTTTCACACGTTCCAACCACACAAAGACATTACCTGCACCCCCAGCTCCACCCTCCCCCCTCTCCTCTAACCCCCCACCTGCACTAAAGGTCTGTGAAGGGGATGTAGGGTGTCGGCTCTTCCAGAGACAGAAGACCAGGAAGGCTTCAGGACCTGATGGTGTGTCTCCCTCTTGCCTGAGAGTCTGCTCTGACCAGGTGGCTCCTATCTTCATTCAGATCTTCAACCCATCGCTAGAGCTGTGGGAAGTACCCTCCTGCTTCAAACGCTCCACCATCATCACCCCAAGAAGCCCATCACAGGATTAAATGACTACAGGCCCATCGGCCTGACATCTGTGGTCATGAAATCCTTTGAAAGACTGCTGCTGCGCCACCTGAAGGACATCATAGGCCCGCTGCTGGACCCCTGGGCAAACAGGTTGGTGGATGATGCAGTCAACATGCTCTTCTCCATGTATACCAACAACTACACCTCCGGAGACCCTTCTGTGAAACTCCTGAAATTTGTGGACGAGACACCACAGTCATCAGTGTGATACAGGACTGTGATGAGTCTGCATACAGAGAGGAGGTGGAGCAGCTGGTCCTCTGGTGCGGTCAGAACCACCTGGAGCTGAACCCGCTCAAGACTGCGGAGATTACAGTGAACTTCAGGAGAGGCCCACCAACACTTCCCCGTCTCACCATCCTCAACAGCACTGTGTCTACTGTGGACACCTTCAGGTTTCTTGGGACATCAATCTCTCGGGACTTGAAGTGGACCTCCCACATAGACACTGTCCAAAAAAAAAGGCCCAGCAGATGCTGTACTTCCTGTGACAGCTCAGGAAGTTCAACCTGCCTCAGGAACTGCTGATCATGTTCTACACAGCCATAACCCAGTCTGTTCTCTGCACATCCATCACCATCTGGTTTGGACCTGCCACCAAACTGGACAGGAGCAGACTGAAAAGGACAATCAGGTGTGCAGAGAGGATTATTACTACTACTGATCTTCCCTCCATGGAGGACCTGTACAGGTCAAGGGTCAGGAAACGGGCAGGAAACATCAGTGTAGACTCCTCACACCCTGGACACAATCTGTTTCAACTCCTCCCCTCCAGTAGGCACTACAGAGCACTGTACGCCAAAACCACCCATCACAAAGGCAGTTTCTTCCCCCAGGCTGTCGCTCTGATGAACTCCTATATACACACACACACACACACACACACACACACACACACACACATATATATATATATATATATATATATATATATATATGTATATATATGTGTGTGTGTATATATATATATATATATGTGTGTGTGTGTATGTGTTTTCTTTTTCGTTTAGGAGTTCATCAGAGCTCAGAACAGACAAAACAATCCTGGACGTGTTAAGCAAAATTTAAAAGTTTAAAGTAATTTCAATCGTAAGAAAAGAACCAAGTTTAAGAGCATAACAGGTTCAGGCATAAAAAAAAAAGTAAAGAAAAGTAACAGGAAAGAAATAAAGTAAAAAGCAAAAAGTGCAGAGATGCGCCGAGCTCAGTAGTTTTATTTGACCAGCTTTAGTGGGCATGTTTGAGTCAAGGGATTATATACTTTAACATTTTAACATAGACACATACTCTGTGACACATACTGGGTGCGCATGCATTGGCGTTGCATGGTGTGTGTGAGTACTGGAGAAAACAAATTTGCTTAAAAAGTGTTGTTTAAGTGCAGTTTAAAAGTCTGAAATTGCTGTAAATACAGTGTTGTACAGCGGATTGGTATGACCGACAAAGGTCACCCGTCTACGAGAAATAGAGACAAGAAAGAAGCCGAAATGAGTGACTGCAACGCTATCATGGTGGAGCTCAAGTCACACAAACAGGAGTTCAAGACACTCGAAGCACAGATCAGTGAGACGCAGACCCAGATCTGTGGTATGCAGAACTCACTTGAACGCCAACTGAACAGTAAAGTGGAGCGACTGGAACAACTTATCTGTGAAAATTGTGACGAACCGAAGGCGGAACTGGACAGAGCTGCAAAACAAATCCAAGAAAGTTTTGATCTTGACGTAAGAAAAATGAAACATTTAATAATATCTACGTTAACTCCGCGAAGACACATGCAGAGAGACTAATCGACCTCAACTTCAGAACTTTGCTTAAAGAACTCCCACTTGGAAAGGAATTTATTCTGGCTAAAAACGGGCGGCTTATGAGACGCATCCATACGGATGATGCTGCTGCCAATGACAAACAAAGCCCCCCGCATCATCCTTACAGTAGAGACAGTTCCGGCAAGTAATGGGCAACAGCCCAACCTGCTGACTTTGATAAACTCACACTATTGCACTGGAACATAAATGGATGGACTGTCTGGATTTGTGACCTTAGAAAGAAAGTACTGCTAAAGTTTAACCCTGACATTATTTCATTAAATGAGACACATTTAATATGCCATCAAGTTGTGGAAATGAGCGGGTATACTTGGTATGGTCATAATTGTAAAACGCACTTTAAAGCTGTTAAAGGGTCCGGAGGAGTTGGTTTCTTAGTTAAAAAAATATTATTTGAACGGTATGTGGTCACCATAATTGATAAATCAATGGAGGGAATAATGGCAGTTAGATTTAAAAATAAGATATCTCATTATTGTTTTGTAGTTTTCACTTGCTATTTGCCTCCTGAAGGATCCTCCAGAGCTTTTGTTTCAAATTCTTTCTTTAGTTATTTACTAGCCCAGATGTACAGCCTTTCTGATGTGGATGCTGTCTATTTATGTGGAGACTTTTAATAGTCGTATTGGCAAACTAAATGATTGTATAACAGATGTAGATGATGTGCCCCCTAGAAATAATATAGATAGTTTTGTGAATAGTTATGGAGAGACAGTAGAATTCTGAAGGGATGCTAAATGCTGTGTTCTCGACAGGAGAATATCCACAGAAATAGATCATTTCACTCTGGTTTCTACTGAAGGGAGGGCAGTGGTGGATTATATATATTTTTTTATATCTATATTCATATTTTAAATTTTATATACTTTATTAATCCCCGAGGGGAAATTCAATTTTTCACTCTGTTGTCAATTACACACAGGTCGGAACAGACACATGCACAAACTGGACCTATACATGCACGAAGTGGAGAGATGTCAGAGTGGGCTGCCCATGACAGGTGCTCCGAACAGTTGGGGGGGTTCGCTGGCTTGCTCAGGGGCACCTCGGCAGTGCCCAGGAGGTGAGCTGGCACCCCTCCCGCCTTTGGAGATGGCTTATGGTAGAGAAATGAACATTCAGTTCACGGGCAACAGCTCTGGTGGACATTCCTGCAGTCAGCATGCCAATTGCACTCTCCCTCAAAACTTGCGACATCTGTGGCATTGTGCTGTGTGATAAAACTGAACATTTTAGAGTGGCCTTTTATTGTGGGCAGCCTAAGGCACACCTATGCAATAATCATGCCGTCTAATCAGCATATTGATATGCCACACCTGTGAGGTGGGATGGATTATCTCGGCAAAGGAGTAGTGCTCACTAACACAGATTTAGACAGATTTGTGAACAATATTTGTGAGAAATGGTATTTTGTGTATATAGAAAATGTGTTGCGTTTATATTTTTGTTCAGTGTATATATGTACATGGATGATATGACACTGGTGACCACAACAGTGCCATGTACAAAGAGGCTACTAGAGAAGGTAAATAAGAACCTGAAGTGGGCCAGCATGAAGATCAAGCCTAGTAAATCTAGAAGCATCTCGATATGTAGAGGGAAGGTAAGTGATAGGAAGTTTGTCATAGATGATGAGGACATCCCAACAATTAGGGAAAAGTCAGTGAAGAGTTTAGGTAGGTGGTACAATGTAGAGTTGAATGATAAGGAACAGGTGGTGAAATTTAGAAAAGATTTGGCTGAAGGATTGGATAGAATAGATAAGTCAGAGCTTCCAGGAAAATTGAAGTTGTGGTGTTTACAATTTGGACTATATCCTAGGTTAATGTGGCCATTATCAGTTTATTAAATCCCAGTATCTGTTGTGGAGAGAATTGAAAGGTCGGTTAGCTCCTATATTAGGAAGTGGTTGGGTGTTCCTAGGTGCCTAAGTAGTGTTGCATTGTATGGAAAAGGGATACTTCAGCTGCCAGTATGTAGTTTGACAGAGAAATTTAAATGTACCAAGGTCAGGACAGAGCTGTTGTTATCTGGGAGTAAGGACGTGGTAGTCAGGAGTGTGGTTCCAAATCCAACCAAGGGGAGGAAGTGGAACCCAAGAACGGCAGTTCAGGAGGCAGAGGCAGCTCTTAGGCATGCAGAGATTGTAGGTAATGTTCAGTTTGGCCGGGGAGGCCTGGGGCTTGGCTCAGGCAAACCGGTTTGGAATACAGCAGGTCCCAAAGATAAAAGAAAGCTGGTTGTGGAACAGATACGTAGACAGGAGGAGATAGTAAGGGGTGCAAAGGTAGTGGCCCAGGCTAAACAGGGACAGTAGTTGAATTGGGAAAGTGTAGAGAAGAAGAAGCTTAGTTGGAGGGACCTGTGGACTATGGAGGAGAATAGTATTAGATTCCTGGTAGGGGCTACATATGATGTGCTTCCAACTCCCCAGAACCTAAAACTGTGGGTAAATGAGGACCCATCGTGTCCATTGTGTTCAGGTACCGCAACCTTAAAGCATATTTTGTCAGGCTGTAAGGTTAGTTTGTCACAAGGCCGATATACATGGCGTCATAACCAGGTGTCGAAATGTTTAGCTGCAGGAATCGAAGGGAAACGAAGAGAGGTCAATTCAGAAGGTTATAAAGATAGGAATTTAGCAATTCAGTTTGTCCGTGAGGGAGAGAAATACAGAAGGGATAAGTTAGTAAGGAGACAAGGGTGTGGCCGCCTAGTAGGTGCTTGTGATTGGGAAATGCAGGTAGATTTAGGGGGAAAGCTTGTTGTTCCCCAGGAAATAGTTTGTACTAAGCAGAGGCCTGACATAGTGTTGTGGTCATTGAGTCAACGGATAGTTTATTTCATTGAACTGACAGTTCCTTGGGAAGACTCAGTGGAAGAAGCCTATGAAAGAAAAAAGCTTAGATATGCAGATTTAGGAGCAGAAGCTGAGCAGCGAGGATGGAAGACTAGGATTTGTCCAGTGGAAGTGGGGTGTAGGGGATTTATAGCAAGATCAGCTATCTCGCTCCTGGGGGAACTCGGAGTGCGGGGACAGAGTTTGAAGAAGACAGTGAAGGAAATGTCAGATGAAGCCATGAGAACCAGCAAGTTCATTTACTACAGAAGAAATAATGTTAGTTGGGGGCCAGCAGGGGGAACTACTAAGCAGGGCACATAACTCCTGGAGATCTGGTGGAGAGATCCACTTCCTCTTAGGAGGAAATCCAGGAAGAGGAAGGCTATTTAAGTGTGGGAGTGGCCTATTTGAATCCCTTTTGTTTGAGACCATGCTGCAAGGTGAGTGTTTGCTGATCCTGTGAGTTCATTTATCTCCTTTAGCTGTAGTTTATATTGTAGCCATGTGTTAGTAAGGAGGAAGAGGAAGGTTATTTAAGCGTGGGTGTGACCTAGTTGAATCCATTTGGTGGCCATTTTGAGGCCATGCAGCAGGCCATGTGTTTGCTGATCCTGTGAGTTCAGTTATCTCTTTTAACTTTAGCTTACACTGTAGTTATGTTATGTAGTGTGTGAATTAGAGTATGGTGAATGTGCTAGGAAAGGTAGTATCAGCACAGCTTCTACCTGGAGCTTGCTTGTACGGAGCCTGGGTTTGGTTGAAGGTGGCAGTGCTGTTTGGGCTGAGAAAGCCATGTGTAAGTAAGGTTAAGGAGGTTGTTGTGTTGGTGTGGAGAGCAGTGAGACCTGGCATTAGGGAAGTGTCTCTGGGACGCCAGAGATCACTGTCTAGCCTCCTGGAGGTGTCGTGGGACCAACTAAACGAAACACCGGTGAAAGTAGGTTCCCACCCGATGACCCCAAAGACATGTTAGTTATCACTGCTCACTGGTCTGTATAGTTAAGCCTTGCCATAATAGCGTATCATAGGGCTTAGGAGAGATTCACTGAGTGTTGATCCTTTTCTAGAGCACAAACTTCTTGTGTTTATTTGAATATATATAGATGTGTTGGTCTGTGACTAGACATGTGGTGCATTAAAAACAAAGTGGCCATCACATGCATGCCCCACTTGCCCTATTCTTATTTTTGTTTGTTGGTTTTGGTTTTGTCTTTGTTTTGTTTTGTTCCTTTACTGAGCTGGTGTGTGATGCATTAAAAAAGCGAGGTGTGCAATATGGACCCAGGAAGCTGTTGTGATGTCCTGAGAGGGCCAAGAGTTCTCAGCCTCTCAGGACATCACAACATGTACACATTTGAGGATACTGATAATGATATGGGTGATTGGCACACAGACAAGAAAAATAAGTCAGATGGTTTTCAGGATGTTAAGAAATTAATGTAAGCTGACCACGGGCCTGGATCACGAAGCAGGATTAATGTCTTAGCGAGGTAACTTCAGGGTTAACCCTGGGTTTTCAGTCTCACAAAGCCGGTTCAGTTCTTATCGGGGTAGATCACCATGGTAACTTACTCTGAACGGCTATCCTGCTCCGGAGCAGGGTAAGTTCAGGGTTGAATCTGATCCTATAAAAAGCACCACCCACTGGCCAATCAGATGTTCAGAAAAAAATGACTCTGCTGACAGAAATGCAGCCCAGTCATGGCGGGAAGTTTAATTAATTTGATTGATTTTGATTTGAAAGTTTATTTTGAACATTAAAAAAGAAAAGAAAGCAACAACAACAGTCAATGAAAAGATTGTTCAAAAAGGAGTGAAAAGAAGTCGAAATTTCATCCCACCCCTTCATAAGAAAGAAACTGATAATTTGCAGACACTAGTAAGGACTGCACCATCAAAGTAATGCATAGAATGATTTATTGAATAACAAATGAAACTAAACTAAATAAAATAACACAAAACTGTGAAATATTGTTCTTCGGCCGGTGAAGTGTTGTGGGGAGGCTTAGGGAATCCGCCGCAGCGCCCGGGCAACGACGGACCCCTTCAGGACCCTAGGAAGGAGAGGAAGGAGAGGGAGGAGAGGAGAAGAGAGGAGAGGAGAGGAGAGGAGGAGAGGAGAGGAGAGCAGGGAGAAAGAAAGGGGTGGGTGGGAGGGAGCGCAGAAGACGGGAGCGAAAGGGAAGAGCGGGTTAAGTTGGCATTTATAGGGAACGGAAGAGGTGTGTTTGAGGTGTGGTCCTGCTCCTGAAACTCGCTAGGAAAGCTCCAATTCACTAGTAAGGACCACACCATCAAAGTAATGCATAGAATGATTTATTGAATAACAAATGAAACTAAACTAAATTGAATAACACAAAACTGTGAAATATTGTTCTTCGGCCGGTGAAGCGTTGTGGGGAGGCTTAGGGAATCCGCCGCAGCGCCTGGGCAACAACAGACCCCCAAAAACCTCCAGTTACTTAGTGAGAAGGGTTTGAGCAGATCTGAGATCTTTGAGGTCTGATCGGATGTAACGATGATACGTTTGTGAGGACCAACGACCCATGATTTTTATGAGGTGTTCGGGGACGCCATTGCGGGAGGCTGAAGTGGCAGCTCCGATCCTGAATGAATGACCTGAGTACTGAAAAGGGGAAACACCGGATAAGGAGAGTACGTGGCGGAGGTGATGTTGGAACCAGAATCGAGTGACGACTTGTCCGACTTCTGAGATGAAAAGTGGATCTGTGGATGAAGTGCTTTGAGACTTTCGGAATGACAAATAACTAGTCAGGGTCTCGAATGGATTCAACAGCGATGGTATGTTGAAGTAGAAGACTGGTGTTGGATGACCGGATTGGTTGGTTTTACTTTGCTTGATGTAGAAGACCATGGCGTCATTGGAGAATTGGGATAAATCTGAAATGCAGGCAAGGCGGTGTGGGTCAAAGCGGATGGTCGAGGAGGTGAATTCTGAGCATCGGAGGAAACCGAAGAAGGCAAGCAGAAACATGGCTTCTAAGGTGCGTGCGATGTGCTAAGTGCAGTATCCTGAGCGGATGGTATGGATGCAAGCTAACAGCAAGTCAGATGTAAGTGGGAGACGGCGAGGGATCTTAGCTGGTTCTTGGCGTATGAGTCCTTTGAGGAGAGCAGTAATTTGCGGGTGGTTGGAGGCTAGGCTTGGACTGCCTGTTATGAGCTTACGGAAGAAGCTGATGCCACTAAGATACACCTTGATGGTGTGAGTAGTGATGGCCATGACGGAATGAGCATGGGTGATGAAGCTAGTCAAGGTGATGAGGCCGAACGATGGGAAGGCAATGTGATACAGGTTGTGGAAGTGATGGAATTGTTTCCAAGCTCTCAAGTATGATGATAAGGTTGCGGGTGATAGGCTGTTGATTATGGAGTTCTGTGCTTCAACTATCAGAGGTATAAGGCCAGGATTTACAGATTGAATGTCAATGCTGAATATGGAGGAACTGGTGTTGGATGGGCATCTGCAAGAGGAGCCAAGCTTCTGAACTTCTGAAATGAGAAACGAGAGAGAGAGAGTCAGCGATGGCATTGGAGTGACCGGGAACATGGGCTGCACGGAGAATGTATTGATGGGTAATGGAGTGCCAGACTCGGCGGCGCATGAACGGCTTGATGGATGGAGAGTTAGAACGACCTTTGTTTATGATGTCGACGACGGCGAGGTTGTCTGAATGTATGAGGATGGACTTGCGAGACCATTTGTGGCCCCACAGAACGGCAGCAGCTATGATGGGGTAAATTTCGAATAGCGCTGAGGAAGCGATCTGGCATTCGTTGGAGACCTCCAGGGGCCATTTTGCTGCAAACCACTTTCCATTGTAGAAGCCTCCAAAACCGGTTGAGGGAGCAGCATCCGTGAAGAGATGGATGTCCTGCGAATGGGTCAGGTGATCGTCATAAAAGAAGGTGATCCCATTCCAGTGTGCAAGCAAGTGAAGCCAAAGGCGGAGCTCAGCACGGCTTGAATCGTCCGGGGAAATGAAGGGCAGGAGAGATGGGACGGAAGAAGCAATCGACAACAGGTGAGAGATGAACGCCCGCCCCTGGGGAATGATGTGCATGGCGAAGTTGAGGTGGCCCAAAAGGGAGAGCAGTTGGCGTTTGGTGCAGCGAGAAGCAAGGAGGAAATTGGATATCAGGAGACTAATGCGGTTTAGCTTCTCAACGGGAAGAGAGGCCTGAAACAAATTGGTGTCCAGCGTGATTCCGAGGAACTCGAGGGAAGTAGAGGGGCCTTCAGTTTTCTCCACTGACAGTGGAACCCCTAGGTTTGGAAAAGACTGAGGTCAGGGTGACCAGGCCAGAAGCTGGTGGTGATGAAGAGGGGGTAATGATGAGGAAATCGTCTGAGAGATGGACGAGGAATGGAATTCCGTGGTTGTTGGACAGGATCCAGCAGAGGGCTTCTGACAAGGTGTCAAAAATTTTGGGGCTGCTTTTGCAACCAAAGGTGAGTCTGACTGCGAAGTAGTACGCACCGCGCCAGCGGATGCTGAAGAATCGCCAGAACTCTGGGTGAATGGGAAGAACCTCGAAGGCACTTGTGATGTCTGCCTTTGAAAGCCATGATCCCCTGCCGGCGATTTTGATGAGGGCAATGGCGTGGTTGATGCTGGGAATGGTGCTGCCATGGGGAGCCGAAAGATCGACGATTATGCGTTTCTTTCCTGAATACTTTCTGGTTGCGATGCTGAGGGGGCTGATACGGAAATTCGGAAAAGGAGGATGCGTGAATGGACCTATCATGAAACCGTCGCTGACTTCCTTCGCGAGCAAGCGGTCGACTGTCTCTGGTTCGTTTATGGCAGACTGCAGGTTCTTGCATTCGAATGATGAGGATGGTAGTACGGATAGACCAGGGTGAAAACCGTTTCTGAAACCATTTACAAGGAAGTTCACGAAGGCTGGATCTGGGTGGTTGCGAAGTGCCATGGCTAAGGCAGGGATGTTAATAGGTGTCGATAGGTGCTCACCTGGTTTAAGTGAAGTTGGGTTGTGAGGGCATGCTGGACGGGCGTGTCCGCCTCCGCAGTAGGAGCAAACATGGAGGTAGCGGCACTGCGACATGTTGCAACTTGCGTCGTTGAAGTTGTTGCAGATGGAACGACCATTTTGATGCATGATGGGTCTGCCCTTAGTGTCAATGCCCTTGGTGACCGGAAGGGTGGCGGAAAGGGTGGATGATGCAGGCGTCGGAAGAAGGGGTGGCGGCGGGGCTTCTGATGACAAGCGGGAGAGAGCAGACACTCTTAGCTGGCTGAGACGAGGTTCTGCACGGGTTGGAAGGGAGCAGGAGGAAGCTGGATGAGACGGGGCACCACACAGGGAGCAAGTCACGGCTGCACGGGCAGCGAAGATGCGGCAATACAGTTCTGTGTCAAGAGTGCCCCAGTAAGTAGTTTCATTGAATTGATGGAGACGAGCTGCGGCTTCGGAAGCGAAGTGGATGTGGTATTGATAAAAACCGTTGCCACCAAAACGGAGGGCCAGGTTAAGGATATTAGACATGTATTCGTCCAGTTCTTGGCGACGGCCAGGAAAGTGTGAGCGCAGGACATCTCTATAAAGAGAGAAGGCATATGCAAATTCGGTTGGTGTGAGTTCTCTGGAACGGTTGGACTGCTTCCCCTTCAGGTGGAGGCAACCACCAAGGTCTTCAAGACACCTGTCGCTGGGTGGTTGGTGCAAGGATGGCAAGAGGAGAAGAGCCAGATCAATGTAATTACCGTCAATGATTTGTTTGCGTAGGTGTGCTGGGACCGGAGAAGGACGGGAAACTGGAGCGCCAAGATGACGAGTGGGAGGAATGGCTGTGGACAGCGTAAAATGGGTGGTTGCCCGCTGGCCTGGGATGAGTTGAGGGAGAAGGCTGTGATGAAGTGCAGCTTGTTGGTAGTACTCCGCGGGGGGTGCTGGCATCCCGGTGCCAGAAACCCCAGAGAAAACTGGCTGCTGGGTGTACAGTGATGCAGCGGCGGGGGGTGCTGGCATCCCGGTGCCAGAAACCCCAGAGAAAACTGGCTGCTGGGTGTACTTTGATGCAGCAGCGGGGGGTGCTGGCATCCCGGTGCCAGAAACCCCAGAGAAACCCGGCTGATGGGTGTACTGTGATGCAGTGGTGGGGGGTGCTGGCATCCCGATGCCAGAAACCCCAGAGAAACCCGGCTGATGGGTGTACTGTGATGCAGTAGGGGGGGGTTGCTAGCATCCCGGTGCTAGAATTCCCAGCTAAGGCTGGTTGCTGAAGAAGCTGTAGGTGGGCTGCGGGGGGCTCTGGTGGCCCAAGGCTGGAAACTCCGGCCATGGCCAGCTGCTGTTGTTGCTGGTGCTGGAGGGTGGGGTTAAAGGGGCCATCGGCCCATGTGGGAATGGACGGTTGGTGCTGGGGCAAACCCAGACATGATGTGAGAGGTCCAGGAATTTCAACACCACGTGCTTTGTCCGATGTAGGAGATGTGCCAAGAGCTGTGGTGATTCTTGATCTCGAAGGTCGATGTCCCTGCCGTTGTTGCTTCGATTTTGGCTGCATGAGCTGAGGATGCAGGCGGACTGTCCCTTTAGCTGGGGTGAGCGTCATGGGGGTGTGCGCGGTGATGTCATGCGGAAGCGGGCTGGAGCCAGCGGAGCGGTGGCCAAGACAGGCGGCCATGAGGATGTTGAAAAGTTTTGCCTTATTGTCGGTGCGATGGAAGGGGATGCTTTTGTCACGGAGTGTTTTCTGAAAAGTTGCCGTCGGGAAGAGCAACCAGTGTTTTCACCGTGATGGCAGGGGGGCTGAAGTGCTCTGGCAGGTGAGGGCGTCGGGGAATTGCGGCGACGGCGGTGAGTTGTTCTGAAGTCGCCGCGTCCTCTTCTCTCTGACCGTAGGAGCGAGCTGGGAGAGGCGGTGGAAGCCGCAGGTGAACTGTAGTCGTTCCGTAAGTTGTGGAGAGACGAGCCGGGCGGGATGTGGACGGCGGAGGAGATGCAGCTGGTCGGACTCACGTGCTTCTTGGACGGCCGAAGGACCCGGCGAGGCAGTGTGTCGGGCACGGCATCTGCGGGGAAGTCCTCAGCCTCCGAAGCTGGATCCGCTGGTGGGAGTCTAAGGAAACTTGGTGCTTGATCCTCCGGATCGTGAACGAAAAAGTCGTCGTCAGATGGAGACAAGGACACGACATCCATGGCAGTATCGGTGAGTAAGAATACTTCTCAGTGAATGAGCGAGTATTGTTGGCTAAAGTAGTAGAAGGCTCTCTGGCCGTGTTGTGCTCTCGGTTCCGGTAGCGCAGAAGACGGGAGCGAAAGGGAAGAGCGGGTTAAGTTGGCATTTATAGGGAACGGAAGAGGTGTGTTTGAGGTGTGGTCCTGCTCCTGAAACTCGCTAGGAAAGCTCCAATTAATTAGTGCCAACATTTTTTTGTTGTTGAAGGAAATGATCCCTGTTAAAGATAATGGGCCTAATTGACAGCTTTGCTGCTGGAAATGTGGAAAGTAGCCTATCATGTCTATAGTTCATGGTGTTTGAGGGATTTTCCTTTTTGTTTTTTAAAGAGGGAGACTAGGTATATTTTGCGCAGCTGTTAATTTCTAACACAGCTCAATATCAGGATAATTTTATTCAGACTATCAATTTGGTGTTGATATGATTTAATTGTGGCATCAGCTTTAAACTTTATTGTAGCATATATAATGTTATGACAAAGAAGACCAATTTATCAGACGCAATGATGTTAGACGATAATTGTAATACACACAATTCATCTGCGCAGCATTGATTTAATGGGATTCAAGGGTGTGATCAGTGTCAGATGTAAAGGTACAGGAACTGTAGCTACTTGAACCACTGATGAGTAATTTAACCTACACATAATTTTATTTGCTACCTTGTTTTGTCTTGATTTTTCCCTCTCTCCTCCTCTATTTCTTCTTTCCTGACTCATTTTTTTTTCTTCTCTATTATGTGATTTCATTGATGTTTTGACAGGGGAATTTCTTTGATAAGCTTTTAGTGGCTTCTAACCTCTCCGGGACTTTTCTTTTCTTCTGTTTTTTTTAACATTATGGGCAAATAAACTAATCTAAACTAAAACTAGACATTATTCATCCCATTATGTGTTGCCACGCATGATTCCTCCTCCTGCAGCTGCCACGGTATTGGCCTTTTCTGTAATGTTGCTTTTCTCCTCATATTTTAGTAGAATTAATCTCTGATCCTCACGAGAAATGCTTTATTTTCCTCACATACGGCATACTCGAAATACTCTGTGAGGATGCTAAGTGACGCTCAGTGACGCTCCACTTCTCTCATGATTGTGACTGGTCCGCTGCATGCGCATTCACGGCTCTTGATAAAGCAACCCTGGGTTGAGTTACCGAGTTGATATCCAACGTCGTGATACCGATCATCCTGATTGCCATTGTTAGGGTTAGTCAACCCAGGATAGGTCTGGGTAACCCAGGAAAGGTTGATCTCGCTTCGTGATACAGGCCCCAGAAGGACTGAGATTCTGTTGTGTTAATGAGAAGGGAGGATGCATATTCAGGGGAGATGTAGTCAGTGAGTATGTTTTTCCAGTGAGCCAGATATATGCTGTTCCGTGATTTCCAATTCATGAGGATAGTTTTCTTGGCAATAGTTGGGGCCACAAGGAGAAGTCTATGGTTTGTTCCATCTAGGTTGAATGTTGATAAGTCTCCTATGAGGCAGAATGAGGGAGATAATGGGATGCGGTAGCCCATGAAGTGGGATAGTGACTCAGTGACTTCTTTCCAAAAGTGTGTGATGGGTGTGCAGTGCCAGATGGCGTGAATGTAAGTGTCAGATTTTAAACATTTTTTGCCCAGTGTAGTGGGTTCTATGGAGTATCTTATACTGTATGAGTTGTAGGTTAACATTTTTAGTCATGAAATAAATATTTTTTTTACAGATTTTGGTCCAGAATTCGGCATCAGGAGTAATGGAGAGGTATTGTTCCCATTTCATTGAAGGTAGAGATATGGTTTTGTCAGATTGTGATATTATCTTATATATTTTGGAGAGGAGTGTTTTTGGGAGGGGGATATTCATTAATTCTGAGATTACGGGGGGAAGGCATATAGTGGTGGTTCTAATATTGATTTTTGATTGAACAGATTATTTGAGTTGTAAATATTCCAGAACTTGGTTACTCCTGATGTCGTACTCCTGGACCAAGTGGGGAAATGATACCAGGGTGTTAGTATGAAAAATGTGTTTTAGATGTGTGAAAGTTGTTGTTGAGTGTTTTTTTTTTTTTTTGCTCAAGAAGTCAGGATTATTCCGAATGGGGGTGAAATTGGATGGTGAGAGAAAAGAGTTGGTGATTTTGTGAAATTTCCACCAGGTTGTCAGAGTCGACGCTATTGTTATTGCATTAAAACATGAATGGCGTTTGACCAATTGACTGAATTGATTGAATTTGAGAAATGGAGTATCTGAAATCTGGATGTCTTTACAGAGTGTTTGTTCTATGCCTAGCCAGGTGTGGACTGAGTGATTGGAGTGTGTCCACTTGTATATATACTGCAATTGATTTGCCAGAGAGTAATGGTAAAAATGTGGTGCATCTACGTCGCCTTGTGATTTGTGTTTTTGAAGTGTGGTCAGTTTGATCCTTGGTGTTTTATTTTTCCAGTAGAATTTCTAGAGAGTTAAACCAAGTGAGAGTAGGATGAGTTGGAATCATTGAAAAGAGATCATTTATTTTAGGAAGTATAGTCATTTTAATGATTGCTATTCTGCCCAAAATGGATAGTGGTAAATTCATCCAACGGTGGGGGATGAATTTGCCACTTTATACCATAGATAGACAGATAGATAGATAGATAGCCTTTATTGTCCCATGGGGAAATTTGTTTTCACAATCTGTCACATTTGGATACACAAAACACCGCCAACAAACACCATGCACAAACACCACCAAACATTGAACAACATATGAATACACACACAATGCACAAACGCCACCACATTGACATTGAACAACCAACACATATATCACACTCAGGAGGGCTGGGTCCATACAAGGTTATTGGGGGAGGTTATTGAGTGCTGAGATGGCAGACGGGACAAAGCTCTTGTTGAAGCGTGCCCGTCTCCACCTCAGGGTCCTGTATCTGCGCCCAGACGGCAGCAGTGTGAAGTGTGGGTTGAGAGGGTGATCCAAGTCATTAATTATTGTTCGTGCAAGACGTGTGACAGCTTGGTGGTTGAGCTCTGTGAGGTTGGGTGTGGCATGGTTGATGATTTTAGATGTGGTGTGTGTTATTTTTGTTAGTTTGTTCCTGTTAGTGGTGGACAGCATGTTGTAGAAACAGGGGGAACAGTACAGAAGGACGGGTTGAATGATACTGGTGTACAGTAGTGACAGAAGGTGGCGGGCAACAGAGAGGGCACGGAGCTTGCGGATGACATGGAGTCTCTGCTGGGACCTTTTGTGAATGTCGGTGATGTGACGCATGACTGATGCCTAAATATGTAATGTGACCCGTGTATAGAGGAATGGGTGATATATGGACTACTGCATCCCATCTGGCGTTGTGCAATGGGAGGACGGAGGATGTATTCCAGTTCATAGAGTAGTCGGAGATCTTTTTTTTTTTTCCCCAAATTTCTTTATTCATTTTCTGCAGACAATACAGAAAGGTACAGTACAGGCCAAAAGTTTGGACACACCTTCTCATTCAATGCGTTTTCTTTATTTTCATGACTATTTACATTGTAGATTCTCACTGAAGGCATCAAAACTATGAATGAACACATGTGGAGTTATGTACTTAACAAAAAAAGGTGAAATAACTGAAAACATGTTTTATATTCTAGTTTCTTCAAAATAGCCACCCTTTGCTCTGATTACTGCTTTGCACACTCTTGGCATTCTCTCGATGAGCTTCAAGAGGTAGTCACCTGAAATGGTTTCCACTTCAGGGTTAATTAGTGGAATTTCTTGCTTTATCAATGGGATTGGGACCATCAGTTGTGTTGTGCAGAAGTCAGGTTAATACACAGCCGACAGCCCTATTGGACAACTGTTAAAATTCATATTATGGCAAGAATCAATCAGCTAACTAAAGAAAAACAAGTGGCCATCATTACTTTAAGAAATGAAGGTCAGTCAGTCTGGAAAATTGCAAAAACTTTAAATGTGTCCCCAAGTGGAGTCGCAAAAACCATCAAGCGCTACAACGAAACTGGCACGCATGAGGACTGACCCAGGAAAGAAAGACCAAGAGTCACCTCTGCTTCTGAGGATAAGTTCATCCGAGTCACCAGCCTCAGAAATCGCAAGTTAACAGCAGCTCAGATCAGAGACCAGATGAATGCCACACAGAGTTCTAGCGGCAGACCCATCTCTAGAACAACTGTTAAGAGGAGACTGCGCGAATCAGGCCTTCATGGTCAAATAGCTGCTAGGAAACCACTGCTAAGGAGAGGCAACAAGCAGAAGAGATTTGTTTGGGCCAAGAAACACATTCGACCTGTGGAAATCTGTGCTTTGGTCTGATGAGTCCAAATTTGAGATCTTTGGTTCCAACCGCTGTGTCTTTGTGAGACGCAGAAAAGGTGAACAGATGGATTCCACATGCCTGGTTCCCACTGTGAAGCATGGAGGAGGAGGTGTGATGGTGTGGGGGTGTTTTGCTGGTAACACTGTTGGGTATTTATTCAAAATTGAAGGCACACTGAACCAGCATGGCTACCACAGCATCCTGCAGCAACATGCCATCCCATCCGGTTTGCGTTTAGTTGGACGATCATTTATTTTTCAACAGGACAATGACCCCAAACACACCTCCAGGCTGTGTAAGGGCTATTTGACCAAGAAGGAGAGTGATGGAGCACTGCGGCAGATGACCTGGCCTCCACAGTCACCGGACCTGAACCCAATGGAGATGGTTTGGGGTGAGCTGGACCGCAGAGTGAAGGCAAAGGGGCCAACAAGTGCTAAACACCTCTCGGAACTCCTTGAAGACTGTTGGAAAACCATTTCAGGTGACTACCTCTTGAAGCTCATCGAGAGAATGCCAAGAATGTGCAAAGCAGTAATCAGAGCAAAGGGTGGCTATTTTGAAGAAACTAGAATATAAAACATGTTTTCAGTTATTTCACCTTTTTTTGTTAAGTACATAACTCCACATGTGTTCATTCATAGTTTTGATGCCTTCAGTGAGAATCTACAATGTAAATAGTCATGAAAATGAAGAAAACGCATTGAATGAGAAGGTGTGTCCAAACTTTTGGCCTGTACTGTACATCCGTTTCAAATTAAACCAGAGTGTCTACTTTAGAGTGAAAGAAAACCCCGAAATAAACCCCACCACCCCTCCCAACAACCCGTCAGTTGCGGCCACAGCAAACATAATATGAGTTAATAATTAACATACAGCATAAAATATTACAATAATAAGGAAATGAAAATAAACAAACTGATACATTAAAATAGATAAAATATATAAATAAATAACGGGGGGGGGGGGGCTCTCTCTCTCTTTCTATTTAGGAGTCTTCAACATCATCTAGAGTAACAGTAAGGTTACTGCTAATATAGGCCACAGGGGGGTCCCAGGTTTTATGAAATGTTGTCAGCGATCCCCTCCGTGAGAACCTTAACTTCTCTAACTTTAGAGATTGTAAAATACGCACTCACAACGTATCCAACTGTTGTGAGATGGGGGAGACATGTTTCCATTTGAGGAGGATGGTACGTCTGGCCAGCAGAGTGATAAAGCCAATGACACGCTGTGCTGTAATGGGCAGCTTTTTAGTCGGAGGGAGACCAGACAGAGCAGTTAGAGGATTCAGTTCTAAATTAATGTTGAGGGCCTGTTGGAATATGTCTGGCCTAGTTTGGAATATGACGAAACAAAAGTTAGTTAGCTTCGGGCACGACCAGAGCATATGTGAGTGGTCAGTTGGAGACCGTTTACAGCGGTTACAAGCATCACTGTGGTTGGGATATATCTTAGCAAGTTTAGCGTTGGTGAAATGGGCTCTATGAAGCACCTTCCACTGTAATAGGCTGTGCCTGGCACATATAGACGAAGAGTGGATCAGTTTTAAAATGTTCTCCCATTGGTCATCAGTAATGTCCACCCCTAATTCCTGTTCCCATGCGATTTTAAGTGATATGGTGAGGACTGGACTCAGACGTGCAATCTTACTGAAGATAACAGATATAAGTCGCTTTTGTTGTAGATTAAGAGAGAGGAATTGGTCTATTTCAGCTTCTGGGGGGAGGTTTGGAAAATGTGGGAACTTCTTTTGAATAAAGTTTCTCATTTCATTTCATTTCTCATTTCAAGGTACCAGAAAAAGTGGTTATTGGGAAAGCCATATTTAACTGACAGACATGCAGAGGATGAGAAAACACCTTCATCATTGGTGACAACTGGGTTAAGTGAGACCTTATTGGCACTTATGGGCAATTGTGAGCAAATCAAAGAATGCAAAGAACAGGAAGAGGATGATATCTCAGTGTGAGACCAGGGTGGACAAGAGCCTGTATTTTCACGGAATAGCCAGTATAGAAATTTATTGATATTGCAGACCCAAAAGTAGCGACGAAAATTTGGCAGTGCTAGCCCCCTTCAGGTTTAGAAAGTTGAAGAATATGTCTCCTAATACGAGCTGGTTTATTATGCCAAATGAAAGCATTCATTTGTTGGTCAAGACAAAGACAAAAAAAGGATGACAAATCGGAAGTCTTTTATCCCCTCTGCCATTCGTCTTTTAAATTCTTTATAATGCTTTTTCTTATTCTTTTACTATGTTTATATTACATAAGATTGATTCGATTTTTATTGATTACCGACCCTCCCATTGTTGATTCCCCTGTACTCCTTGCCATTCTTCTGAACTGATTTTTCTTTGTATTTGTCCCTTTTACCTTCCTTGTGTATTTTGTGTGGTTGCAAGCTGTTCATAAAAATTGCCCCTGGTGGGATTAATAAAGTTGTCTGTATCTGTATCTGTAAATCGGGATGTGCTGGAAAAGATGCAGAAATTTTGGAAGGATCACCATCTTAATAAGATTGACTCGGCCTGCAAGGGATAAGGGGAGGGCAGCCCATCTGGAGAAGTCTGACTTACATTTATCTAATAATGGCTGGAAGTTCTTCAGAAAAAGGTCCCTGAAGGAACTGTTGATAAACACCCCCAAATATCGGAATCCCTCCTCTGCTATTTTAAAGGGGAATATGGATTGTGGAAGTGATCTTGCCAAATTATTAACAAAAATAGCTCGCTTTTGATCCAGAAATGACAAAACTGGAGGGAATGAGGAGGTGGGGTTCGAGATAAACAACAGAAGGTTGTCAACATATAAGGAGAGTTTATGGAGTGATGCCCTCAAACTTATCCTGGCTTCTTAGCCAGATTGCTAGCGGCTCGATGGCTAAGTTAAACAGCAGGGGAGAGAGCGGACAACCCTGCTGGTTCCCACGTTTGAGAATAAAGTATGCTGAATGAACGCCGTTAGTATTTACAGATGCAGATGGAGCAGTGTACAGAAGTTTAACCCAAGAAATGAAATTAGCCAAAATTTTCTAGAATAAAAAATAGAAAGTCCCACTCCACCCTGTCCACCCTGGTAAATTCATCCAACGGTGGAGATCATCATCTATTGTTTTTAATAGTGGAGTGAAATTGAGTCCAATCAGCTCTGACAGCCTGGGGGAAAGAATGATGCCTAAATATGTAATGTGACCCATGCATAGAGGAATGGGTGATATATGGGCTGCTGCATCCCATCTGGTGTTGTGCAATGGGAGGACGGAGGATTTATTCCAGTTTATAGAGTAGTCGGAGATCTTGGAAAATGATTCGATGGGCTCCAGTTTCCCGGCGCGGCCCAGGGTGGCAAACCCCGCACAGAGCTAGTTTCAAGCAGCGCAACCCAAGGCGTGCTCAGTTTGGTAGTTTCGCAGACTGAGGTGCGCTGAGATGGGTGTGGCGGCACAGCAGGGGGGGGTGTCAACAGATCCAGCTTGGCGCAGTGACAGTTTCGTGCAGACAGAGCGCAGCCGGTGTAGGCTGAAGTTTGGCTGACCGGCGGACAGTGCGCACAAGTCACTGAAATTTCCAGTTAACCCTGTCAAAAGCTTTTTCTGCCTCTAAAGTGGCTATTATGGTGAACCCAAGTGAGAGGTTGTGGTTTGTTATATAGACCTCTTGACAATGGGGCAATTGGAAACAGGAAGAGACAATTACCTTGTCATCAATTCACATCAAGTGGGCTTGCAGAATTTAAACATTAATTAACAGCATTATCATCAGAGGTGAACAACAACAATATATCAGAGATGATTCCATCAACAACAATATATCAGAGATGAATTTATAAAAAGGGCCCAAAATCTATATCTTCATTTAGTCCAGGATACACCAAAGCATCACATTTGAAAATCCAGAAATGAATAATTTATTGAGTCTGTTTCCTCCTCTGATTGACTGCTCCATGTATTCAATACCTTCCACTCTCAGTAGGCTTTTGTTCTTATTATGAAAATTGTTGAAGTGGCATGCCATAGGATAATCTGTTGGTTTTTATAGCATATTTATGCTCCGCCACTCTGTCTTTCAAGCATCTTTTCGTGCGCCCAATATAAAAACAACCACATGGGCAACTTAAACAATAAACTACATATGTGGTGTTGCAGTTGATTAAATGTTTATTTTTATGTCATCATCATCCTTTATTTAACCAGGGAAATTCTCATTTAGATAAAAAATCTCTTTTGCAAGAGGATCCTGGCCAAGAAGGCAGCACAAAAAGTTACACAGAAATGACACACAATGAATAACAGACATACAGGATTACATCCAGGATCAGATCATCATCAGCTAATTTATAAAACAAGTACAAACACTGGTTAGGTGATCCTTAATTCTAGTTTTAAAATTTTCTAAGCTAATACAATAATCAAAACAAAAATAACCCCAGGTTTCTTTTCAGCACTGTAGCCAGGCTGACTGAGAGTCAAAGCTCTATTGAGCCTTGTATTCCTTTAACCCTTAGCAGTAATGATTTTATGAGCTTCTTTAATGACAAAATTCTAGCTATTAGAGGCAAAATTCATGACCTCCTGTCCTCAGATAGTACCTATCTAACCTCAAACACAGCTGTAACACCTAATATTTATTTAGATTGCTTCTCCCCAATTTCTCTTCAAGAATTGACCGCAGTGATTTCTTCATCTAAATCATCAACGTGTCTCCTAGACCCCATCCCAACTAGGCTACTCAAGGAGGTCTTACCTTTAGTTAACACCCATATATTAGATATGATCAATATATCCTTATTAACAGGCTATGTACCACAGTCTTTTAAGGTAGCTGTAATTAAACCTCTACTAAAAAAGCCCACCCTGGATCCAGAGGTGTTAGCCAACTATAGATCAATATCTAATCTTACCTTTATGTCAAAGATCCTTGAGAAAGTAGTCGCAGACCAGCTGTGTGATTTTCTCCATGATAATAATTTATTTGAGGAATTACAGGCAGGATTTAGAGTGCATCATAGCACTGAGACAGCTCTAGTTAAAATTACAAATGACCTTCTGATTGCTTCAGACAAAGGACTCGTCTCTGTACTTGTTTTATTAGATCTTAGTGCAGCGTTTGACACTGTTGACCATGAAATTCTGTTACAGAGACTGGAACACTTAATTGGCCTAAAAGGTTCTGCACTAAGCTGGTTTAAGTCTTATTTATCTGATCGTTTTCAATTTGTTGACGTTCATAATGAATCATCCGTACGTACTAAAGTTTGTTTTGGAGTTCCGCAAGGTTCTGTGCTTGGACCAATCCTATTTATTCTATATATGCTTCCTTTAGGTAACATCATTAGAAATCACTCCAGAAATTCCCATTGTTATGCGGATGATACACAGTTGTATTTATCGATGAAGCCAGAAGAAAGTGATCAATTAACTAAACTTCATAATTGTTTTAAAAACATAAAAACCTGGATGAGCACCAATTTCCTGATGTTAAATTCAGACACAACTGAAGTTATTGTTCTTGGCCCCAAACAACTCAGAGACTCTTTATCTGATGACATAGTTTCTCTCAATGGCATTGCTCTGGCCTCTACCACTACCGTAAGAAACCTCAGAGTAACATTTGACCAAGATTTGTCTTTTAATTCTCATTTAAAACAAACCTCACGGACTGCATTTTTTCATCTGCGTAATATTGCAAAAATTAGGCCTATCTTGACCCAAAAAGATGCAGAAAAATTGGTCCATGCTTTTGTTACCTCGAGGCTGGATTACTGTAACTCTCTATTATCAGGTAGCTCTAGTAAATCATTAAAAACTCTTCAGCTAATTCAGAATGTAGCAGCACGTGTACTAACAGGAACTAAGAAATGAGATCATATTTCTCCTGTTTTAGCTTCTCTGCACTGGCTCCCTGTAAAATCCAGAATTGAATTTAAAATCCTACTGTTAACTTATAAAGCTCTAAATGGTCAAGCTCTGTCATATCTTAGAGAGCTCATAGTGCCATATTATCCCACCAGAACTCTGCGCTCTGAGAACGCAGGGTTACTCGTGGTCCCTAAAGTCTCCAAAAGTAGATCAGGAGCCAGAGCCTTCAGCTATCAGGCTCCTCTCCTGTGGAATTATCTTCCTGCTACGGTCCGGGAGGCAGACACCGTCTCCACATGTAAGGCAAGACTTAAGACTTTCCTCTTTGATAAAGCTTATAGTTAGGGCTGGCTCAGGCTTGCCTTGTACCAGCCCCTAGTTAGGCTGACTTAGGCCTAGTCTACCGGAGGACCACCTATAATGCACCGGGCACCTTCTCTCTCTCTCGCTCTCGCTCTCTCTCTCTCTCTCTCCCTCTCTCTCTCGTATCCTATTACTGTATCTTGTTTACTCGGCCATTCTGGATGTCACTAACTCGGCTTCTTCTCCGGAGCCTTTGTGCTCCACTGTCTCTCAGGTTAACTCGTATTGCAGCGGTGCCTGGATAGTGTGACGTGTGTGGTTGTGCTGCTGCCGTGGTCCTACCAGATGCCTCCTGCTGCTGCTGCTGCTGCTGCTGCCATCATTAATCATTAGTCATACTTCTACTGCTATTATAGACATATGATATTATCATACATGTATACTGCCTGATACTAATATATACTTTCAACATATTGTACCACAGTAGCCAGAACTATAACGACAGTATTATTACTTTCATGAATGTTGTTGTAAGCTACTGTCGTTACCGAGGATGTCATAGAGATTACTGTTAATTTGCTATGCTGATCTGTTCTGTACGACATCTACTGCACGTCTGTCCGTCCTGGAAGAGGGATCCCTCCTCAGCTGCTCTTCCTGAGGTTTCTTCCATTTTTTCCCCCCGGTAAAGGGTTTTTTTTGGGGAGTTTTTCCTTATCCGCTGTGAGGGTCTAAAGGACAGAGGGATGTCGTATGCTGTAAAGCCCTGTGAGGCAAATTGTATTTGTGATATTGGGCTTTATAAATAAAATTGATTGATTGATTGATTGAAGTCTAAGATGAGCCTGGATCTCAGCCAAAGATGTTGGAGCATAGACACTAAAAGCTCTTTCCCCAAAAGCAGAGCGAGTCCGAGGAATTTCATACAGGATCTGTCCATGAGAGCGAAGATTATGACTACTAGCAGACTTTTGAGTCAGTAACGAGCACAAATAAGCTGGTAGTTCATGTAAAATGGCCTTGTAAAGGAAAATAAACCAGTGTTCCATTCTTCTGTTATATAAAGAAGGCCATCCAACAATCTCATACAAGACACAATGATGGGTACGAAAACCCAGGCCAGAAACAAACCTTAAAGCAGTATGATACAGAGAGTCCAACATTTTCAAAGAGGCTGAGGTAGCATGCATGTACAGAATGTCGCCGTAATCAATTACAGATAAGAAGGTTGCTTGAATAAGTTTCTTCCTTGCAACAAGAGAAAAACAGCATTTGTTTCTATAAAAGAAACCCAACTTCACCCTCAATTTCTTTGTAAGGTTAGTAATGTGTTGATTAAAAGACAAATTTTCTTCCAATAGAAAACCCAAGTACTTGTACGTTGAGACACGTTCAACAAGAGTTGAGATCTGAATATTTTGTAGGTTTGGTCTAGCTCTTGTGAAGTACATCATTTTAGTATTTTGGGCATTTAGCACAAGTTTTAATGAATTGAGGTTTCTCTGAACAACGTTAAATGCTGCTTGTAGATTTTCAATTGCACTTTGAAGAGAGGCTAATGAGGTATACAAAATTGTATCATCCGCGTAAAAATGAAATTTTGTATATTTGACATCTTTACATAAATCATTAATATAGATAATAAATAAAATGGGGCCTAAAATAGATCCTTGAGGCACACCACTCTGAATATTTAAAAAACTTGATGATTTACCATCCACTTTGACACATTGCTGTCTTCTGCTTAAGTAATTTTGGAACCAATTTAATGTTTTTAGAGAACACCCGAGTTTAACCATCTTTTTCAAAAATGGTAGTGTGGTCGACGGTGTCGAAGGCCTTAGACAGGTCTAAGAAAAGTGCAACACAGTGTTCCTTAGAATCAATGGCATTTATGATGTCATTTAGGACCTTTGTAGTTGCAGTTATAGTACTGTGTTTTTTCCTGAAGCCCGAATGTAAATCATTCAAAATCCTATGTTGTAATAAAAAATCCTTTAATTGGTCACACACAAGCCCTTCCAGCACCTTCGCTAAGACTGAAAGTTTTGATATTGGCCTGTAATTGTTGGGCTGTGATGGATCTCCAGATTTTAAAATTGGTGTAACAAAAGCTGCCTTCCAATCAGCAGGAATTTTGCCAATTTCAATAGTCATATTAAAAATATACGTCAAAGGCTCAGCAATAATATCAGCTGCAGTCTTAAGGAGATAAGGATCAAGAGCATCAGGACCAGCTGATTTCTTAACTTCCAAGTTTTTCAAGGCATCCAACACTTCATACACTTCTATAGGAACTAAGTTAAAATTTAAGTTTGAGGGAAGCACGTCTTCAGCAATGGAGGGGCTTTTAGGGGCCTGTGTTTGACATTTAAAAGGCATACCTGAAGACAAAAAGTGCTGATTAAGGGAGTTTAGCATACTCACAGTATCTGTAATTATTTCCATCATCAATATTTAATGATTGTGGCAAGGTACAATTTTGGTCAGAACCAGTAGACATGTCTTTTACAGCCTTCCAAAATTTAGAAGGATTATTTGAATTTCCAGTCATTTGTTTAACATAGTAGTCAGATTTACTGTTACGGATTTGAGAAGTACATTTATTTCTTAACTGCCTAAAGTATGCCCAATCTGATTCTAGTTGTGTTTTTCGTGCGCGTGCCCATGCTACATTTCTTTTGTGAATAATATCAGACAACTTTTCTGAGAACCATGGATTTTCACGCCCTTTAACCTTGAATCTTCTCAGCGGAGCATGCTTATTTGCAACCTCTGAGAATAATAACTTAAAGTATGAGAAAGCCATTTCACAATCAGGGATAAGATACAATTTTTCCCAGTCACATAGATGGAGATCATATAGAAATGCTTGTTCACAAAAATGCTTAAAATGTCTCTTTATTAAAATACGCGGTTTGATGTTAGGAAATTTTGTATCTCTCACTGCAGCGATAGCACAGTGGTCACTGATATCATTTGCAAAGACAGCGGTTGCTTTATATTTATGTGGAGCATTTGTTAAAATTAAATCGATTAATGTTGATTTTTCAGGATGTTTTGTATTAGGCCTTGTGGGTGATTCAATAAGTTGAGTCAAACTGGCAGTGTCGCAAAAACATTTAAGATCATCGGAGGAAGGTGACAACCAGTCCCAGTTTAAGTCCCCTAGTAGAACCAGCTCATTGTATTTTATGGATGACAGGGAATCAGACAATAATGACATTGTTTCCTTAGGTGCCGAGGGAGGTCTATAACACCCCACAATTGTCAAAATGCATCCTTTTATAAACTCAACTTTTAGTGCTAGCAACTCGTAATGTTTAGGAATAGACTTGGAAATCAACACTGTTGCTTGATACGTATTTTTTATGTAAATCGGTACTCCCCCGCCCTTAGCACAGCGGTCAGTACGAAAAATATTATATCCATCTAGAGCCACATAACTATCAGGAATAGATGTGCCTCATTTGTCCTCAAATCAATAAATTCCTTCTGTTGTATAATGTTAGAGCAATGGTTACAGTTGGTTTGCATATACTTAAAGGTTCCTATAGGTCTTTTAAATAATCGATCTTGAAACAGAAACACATTATTGTTCAAAACACATTCAGTAAGTTCTACTATGAAACCTCTAGGGGGCGTTGAATCCTCCCTGTCATAAAGGTAATAGTTAACAGCTCTCAGTCCATCAGAGTGATCAATATTAGTATAAAGTGCTTCCACGTCTAAAGTGACCATAAAGTCCCAATCAACATCCTCAAATGGTCACTTTAGACATGGAAGCATGGAAAATCGATTGTTTAGACATTGCAAAGGTACCAGTATGGGAGCCTGTTTTGCCCCTGAATATGCTTGCCTTTACCTAGGTCTCTGGGAGTCTGAGTATGTGTTTAATCATGAAAAAAACCCTTTGGTGAAAACATTAAAATGTATTGTAGATTTATTGATGATATTTTTCTTCTCTTTAAGGGTAGCCAGACGGATCTGACGGATCTTTAGCATTATCTCAATAACACTAAAGCTATGTTCACATCGGACCTTTTTTTTCTTTTTTCGCTGTTGCTCGGTTCACCCCTTTGATATCGCCCCATCGCTCAGTTGCAATCGCTCGTCAATGTGGCAGAAATCAACAGACTCGCTTTTTCGCTTTGATGACGTCATTGAAGTGATCAGGGAATTTCAGGGAGGGGGGTGGTTCTTGACTGCCATGACACGTCAGCTTCATTAAAAGTATAGCTGCAAATTAAAAGCAACAATAGATGTAAAAGCACACAGAGACAATACATCTGTCTGAGCATTTATACCCAGCGGCTGAAAATTATACATTTTGATCCATACAGGTAGGCTATTGAAAAATACACCAAGGCATACATTTTCATTTCCAAATATTTATTTGAAAATAAAACCATTCATACGGTCAATAAAAAAACATTTTGTTAGTAATAAAAAACGAATCTGAACAGTAACCGTGCCAGCCGGCAGGACTGCGGCTCAACCGCTGCCAGAGTTTTTTCATTCATTCAGTCGCGTTTTCAGTGTGTGCGTGTGTGTGTGTGTGTGTTAGTGTGTGTTAGTATGTCAGTGAGGAGGATTATCAATAAAAAAAGTTTCCACTAATTATTTTGGTGTTTATTTCTTTTATTCTAAAGTATTTTTCATTAAAATGCGTAATATAGACAACAATATTATATACCAAAAGTTAATCTAATTTATCATTGTAGAATGTATATTTAGCAGATCACCAGCTGGAGACACAGTGCAGCAGCAGCAAAAAAAAAAGGGCATTATAAAAAGACAACAAATAGTGTCAATTAATTTACATGAGACATTGGAGAGGTTGTCAGTCCTTCCTATTCTATAGTCTGTAAAAAAAAATTTATTTTATCATAACTTCTCGGAAACTACTCAAATGCATTTTTGGTGTGCTTCTGAGCACACAGGCAGCATAAACAATGAAGTTACATATGTTGCAGCGCTTGGAGGGGCGCTGTAATCCTGGCAGTCCTTGTGTAAAGCACTACAGCGCCAATGCATCTATCGCTGTAGCTCAGAGGCTTTGATGACTGAGTCAGAGCATGTGAGCAGAATTGGAGCTGGAGCTGCCTGGAGCGAGGAGCAGGAGGATTTTGTATGTATGTGCCAAGATAGGTAAAACAAAAAATCATTATTTCTTCGTCTTTAGTGTAGTAATACATTTGGAAACGAAAATGTATGCTTTGGTGTACTTTTACAGAGTTTTGCCATATGTATAGCCTACCTATGTATCAAAATGTATAATTTTCAGCAGCGCTCTCTCACTCTGTCACTGTTGCTCGGAGCCCGAGCGATGTTTCTGTCAGGCGAATATACGCTCAATCGTCCGTTTTGATTTACTTTGTATGTAAACTCGTCTCTAGAAGAAAAAAAAAAAACAGGTCCGGTGTGAACACACCTTAACACAAATACAACATTATCAACAGTAAACTCTTGAGAAAATATCAACTTTTTAGATCTAACAATTTTTAAAGGGGATGATGAAAAATTACACACTACACTGATTAGAAAACCCACTGACCGTGATTCTTTATTGCATTATGGATCTTTCCACCCACTCCACCTCAAAAACAACATCCCATTCGGCCAATTTCAGAGATTGAGAAGAATATGTGACCAGGATTCAGATTTTCAAAAACAGTCTCTACATATAGATCATATAACAAGACTATTATTTCAACAGCTCAGACCAAGGCAGCTTCCATTGCACGTCCCCAGCGCCTACAACAATCAAACAGACAGAAAAGAAACACTTATTTTGTTACATGTTTCTGTCAACAAGCTCAACAAATTAAGAAGATTATTTTATCTAATTGGGACATCCTTAAAAGTGACCCCTCTCTAAAAGAGGTTTTTCAAGTTCCTCCTACTTTTTGTTTTAAAAGAGCTCCTTCTATTAAAGACAGAGTGATGCACAGCTATCTCCCAGTTAAGAGGGCAGGCAGCTGGCTTTAAAAAACTATAGGAACCTTTAAGTGTATGCAAACCAACTGTAACCATTGCTCTAACGTCATACAACAGAAGGAATTTATTGATTTGAGGACAAATGAGGCACATAAAAATAAACATTTAATCAACTGCAACACCACATATGTAGTTTATTGTTTAAGTTGCCCATGTGGTTGTTTTTATATTGGGCTCACGAAAAGACGCTTGACAGACAGAGTGGCGGAGCATAAATATGCTATAAAAACCAACAATATAGATTATCTTATGGCACGCCACATCAACAATTTTCATAATAGGAACAACAGCCTACTGAAAGTGGAAGGTTTTGGATACGTGGAGCAGTCAATCAGAGGAGGAAACAGACTCAATAAATTATTCATTTCTGGATTTTCAAATGTGATGCTTTGGTGTATCCTGGACTAAATGAAGATACAGATTTTGGGCCCTTTTTATAAATTCATCTCTGATATATTGTTGTTGATGAAATCATCTCTGATATATTGTTGTTGTTCACCTTGATAATATTGCTGTTAATTAATGTTTACATTCTGCAAGCCCACCTGATGTGTATTGATGACAAGGTAATTGTCTCTTCCTGTTTCCAATTGCCCCATTGTCAAGAGGTCTATATAACAAATCACAACCTGTCACTCGGATTCACGCATTTTTTTGGCCACGCCATGAAGAAGACCTGTTGGTCGAAACCAGTCTGCGTTTTTGGCATTTGGTTGTATATATTTTAATCTCTGACATGCCCGATTAAAATAAAGGCTTTTTAATACTATTCCTTGTCTCGGTGACATTGTGTGCCTGAAGAAAGCCTGAGTGGTTTACTCCTCTTTTGAACAGTTAATATTCAACTTCATGAGCACCTTGCATTTACCTGGAGTTTACCTGAGAGCACCTGGTAATTTTTCTTCTTTTTATGGCTATTATGGTATCTTCCTGTTGTAATGATGAATAATGGATTAAATCAAACAGTCTACGTGTATTATTGGATGCCTGTCTGCCTTTGATGAAGCCGGTCTGATCTGGGTGAATTATGTAAGGAGTGACTTTATCTATCCTGTGAGCGAGAGCTTTACTGATGATTTTTATGTCTACATCGATTAAGGAGATGGGGTGGTAATTTGATGGCAGGGTATGATCTTTATTAGGTTTTGGGAGGAGTGAAATTACGGCTGTGTTCATGTGTACTGGAAATCTTGAATTTTGTTTTATTTCAATTATTGCTTTGATTAAGAGTGGGGCTAAAATGGACCAAAAGTGTTTATAGAACTCAGCAGGGAAGCCATCGGGACCTGGTGCTTTGTTGTTTGGCATGAGGTTGAGGGCAATGGAGAGTTATTTTTCTGTAATAGGTGAGTCTAATGTATTGACTTGTTCTGCATTAAGTTTTGGAAGTTTAATATTCCTAAAAAATGAATTGATGCCCTCCTGTTTTGGGTCCTTTTCAGATGAGTATAGTATAGCATAAAATTTCTAAATATTTTATTTATTTCCTGTGGTGAGTTGGTAGGCTTCCCTGCTGAGTCCTTGATGGTGGAAATGGCTTTTTCTGTGTTTCATTTAATTTGATTTGCTAAATATTTACCAGATTTGTTATGATGAAAATTTTCTTGCCTACGTCTATGAATTAGAAACTGAGTTATTTTGTTTATAATGTCATTTAGTTGTAATTGATATTTTCTTAATTCATTTTGAGTTACTTCTGTTGAGTTATTTGCATACAGTGTTTCTAATTGTTTGATTTTTTGTTCTAGTCTGACTTATTGTTCCTTTTCTTTCTTCTTTTTATGGACGGAGAATGAAATGATTTTACCTCTTAAAACTGCCTTACCTGTTTCCCAAAGAAGTGTAGGTGATGACTTTGGGGAATCATTTATTTCTGGGAAGGATGCCCACTCTCTTTTAATGTAGCAGTCAAACACAGGTTCTTTAAGTAGAGATATGTTAAAGCGCCATCTAGGGATGTGTTTATGTTGATTGTTTGGGTTCCATATGATTGTAACTGGAGCACTGATCACTGATAATGATGGGGTGAGTTTTTGAATCGGAGATGTCTGATATAATTGAGTTACTAGTCAGAAAAAAGTCAATGCGAGAGTAGGAATGATGGACCTGTGAGCAGAGTTGGGTATAACGTGTTACTTTGTAACGTTACTTTGTAACGCGTTAAGAGTACTTTGATTAGAAGAGTGTTGAGATATTTAGAATAGCCAGGGGGTAATGTCGTTATCTTTGAATAATTGTCCGTCAATGTATAATTTGTCCACTGATATGACTGCTCTTTATCTTCTTTCATCATTTGCTTGTGAATGAGGAAAAGCTGCTTGCGTCTCTGGTTGATTTCTGGTGGATACTGGTCGTTGAGTCCATAGTCTGTTCCTTTTAACTGCTTGCCTTGTCGTTGTACCAGTTCTTTCTGTTTGAAGTGCTTTAATTTGCTGATGATGGGCCGTGGTCGGGTAATGTTGGTGTGTTTCTGTCCCAAACAGTGTACGCGGTGAAATGTGATGTTGTTGATGGTTTCAGTGGAGAGTTTGAGCTGTTTGACCATGAAATCCTTGACTGCTGCTTCGGGTTGGTCTGTGGGTGGTTCAGAAATGCCGGTGAAGATAAGATTGTCTCTCATGCTGCGTGACTGTAAGTCCAGGATGGTTTCTTTTTCTAAACCTAAACTAGATTATAATTCATTTGAAAGTCATGTTCTTAGTCTTTTACATCCGACCTGTAAAACCTTGCAGCCAATTTTATTCGTTATAGTATACTGTGCTCCTGGCCCGTATTCTGAATTTGTATCTGAATTCTCAGAGTTTTTATCCAGTTTAGTTCTTAAATCACATCAAGTTATTATTGTAGGCAATTTTAACATTCATGTCGACGTTGACAGTGTTTCCCATACATTCATTTATCTGTGGCGGTGCACCACGAATAAATTCATCAATTCAAGTTCATCAATTCCAGCAGCTGCACCGGCAACGGGAGCGGCGCGACAACCACGTCTGTTGCGTGACAACTCTCTATTTTACGCGGCTCTTCTATTTTTGTCACGCTACACTCCCCTACGCGACCCTCCAGCAGATAAAAACTATATGAAATATTGTGCTAAATGAGCACAATGTGTTTTTAAATGAATAAACCATTATCAGAGGTGATATGTGATGATTTTTTTTCCTACATTTGCCCATGTTTATCCGTGACATTGTGTAAATGTCCATGGCGGACATTTGAAAGCGAGTATCTGACAAACAGTACAGTCAACTGGTAGATAACTCAAATATATGTAATAACTTAGGTGGGAAATGCTTTAACATTTCATGCAGCCTACATGCACCTCTCGGCTTGGCAAACAGTAAACAACCCCGCTGGCTTCTCTACGTGTTGCTTCTGTATGCAGTCAGTGGAGCCCAAATGAATATGCAGCTACGCTACGCTGACGTGATGCTTACGTTTGCAGCCTGTGGAGCCCGGCCGTAAGGTTCAGCTCATTAGTAATTAACTCTGATGTTGGATGGTTACTCCTTCACACAGACGATTATTGACAACTCCCCCGACTCCCGGCACAGGCAGGGCCGGGAGTCATCATCATCTGCAGGAAAACAAGCGCTCCCAATGACGCAGCGTTATACCACGTGATGCAGAGCGACAGCCGGCTGGCAGTTTGGAAAGCAGCGAGACGGGGGAAACACACTGCTAACTGTAGCCTCAGTTTGTGCCACATAGAGATCTGCTGGTAAAGTTAAAGTCCGTGTAAAGTAGCAAAAAGTGTCTAAGTTTGTCACATCACAGAAATTTGTGTCATTAATCACTGAGCCAAATTTGAAAGATTAAAAAAATCGTTAAGTATATAAAATGAACTCTCAAAATAATTCTCTCTGCTGTGAAACGCTGGGGGCGTGTCCGGAGGGTAGGTCTGCAGCCTCTCTTGTCTCATGACTCCAGGCTGCAGCCATTCAGTCCACGCCCACTCGCGGGAGGGAAGCATCCTCCGTGTACTGTACAAGGTCGTAACCCCGCACCGGCAGCCCGCGGAACGGGAGGATGTAATCCAGGGAGGTAGAGTGTCGGTTCGGCTCAACTGACTGAAAATATTTTTTCCAGCGGATGTCTTAGTTACAACATGATTGAGCTAACTGGAGTAGTTTCATGTCGTATCCAACAACGGGAGGCAGATGACGTTAGCTGTAGCTGACGTAGCTGTCTCTCTTAGCTGACTTCACTGATGCTTTCTAGACATCGTGATTTCCCAAAACTGAATAAATACCACACATAGGAACACAAAACTGCTTTGCTAGCTCAATCATGTTGTAACTAAGACATCCGCTGGAAAAAACATTCTTTTTCACAGACAGTTTATTGAGTTATTACAGACACCGCTAACGGCTAATGGCTAACGGCTAACAGCTAACAGCTAACGGTTAGCCCAGCTAATCTATAATAACCATGTTAATTACAAAACGTGCACACAGAAATAGTAATGTTTGTTCAATCATTGTGTTTATAGACTTTACAAACATCAGATTAGTCTAAACGGTGATATAGTGGCGTGAAAAATGTGATATATATATATATATATCACACTTTTCACGCCACTAAATTGAGAGTAGAAGAAGAAGAAGCAGTAGTATTCAATACTACTGCTTCACTAGTGAAACTGCTGGTTTTCAATACTACTGCTTCTTCTTCTTCTACTACTGCTTCTTCTTCTTCTCTCAATTTATTGGCGGATCGCAAACAACTTCCAGGTGCATACCGCCACCTACTGTACAAGAGTGTGTATTTATACTGCTACAGCCTCAGGGGGCGTGTTTGTAGCAGGGATAGCTCTTTTACATAACGCGGCTATGATTTAAGGCCTGCCCATTAAATCCAGAAAATTGAAACCTAGAAACACAGTTTGTGGAGCCTAGCTCCACAATTCCATTGTAAATGGTTGAAAGGCTTTTTTTACACATTTTGAGGAGTACTTTTATGACCTATTTAATGTGTTTAGAAGAAAATAGCAGAATTTGCTTTACACAGACTTTAACTAAGCATTAACAAGCGTGCTAAAATGTGGCAGAGAGGCGACGTTGTGCAAATAAACCAAAGATTTATTAATTTTCTGTAGCAGTAAACACATGGGCCGATAGCAAATGTGTTAACTACGTATGCTAAAGCTTTACAAGCTATTCAGGGCTGCCGACGATAACATTAACATGACAAATAGCAAGGCTACAGCTAACAAGTTAATGTACTGACACTTGGCAGACAGACAGACAGACAGACAGACACACACACACACACACACACACACACATACCCGACAGCCTCTCAGTCCTTAGCCGCTAACGTTAGCTCATGTACAACACAGGTACCACACAGAAACTTTTACAGAGGGTCATAATGTGCTTCTAGTGACTGTCAAATCACCAGGGAAACTTGTTTACACTGCAGACACGGAGATGGGACAAAGATCCTCTGAGAAGAAAGACAGATCACTCTGCTCTGCTGCCAGTAACAAACTGGGAGGCAAAGATCCTCTCTTTTTTTGTTTGTCTTTTAATAAATTGAAAACACATTAAAGAACATACAAGATCCTGTAGAGAATTAATACATATAATACAATACAATAAACATCATCAAATTAAATGAAGGAAGAGGAATTTTTTAAAGGCAAATAAAATATTGGGGATTTATGTGAAAATATACATAGAGACATATAAATAATTGTATAATTAAAGATATGTAGGCTATGTTAGGTGAATACTCCTGTCAAATGCATGGTGTTGAAACGTTTAATTTTGATCTTCCTTAGTCCATTTAGACTTTATTTTAACATAACAATAACAATGAATATTATGAATTGTTTACATTTTAATTTAATTTTAATAACATTTATCACACAGCATTTTGTGGAAAAGTCAAATGTTCAGTATACAGTTTTAATAAACTTAGTACTGTTTTTCAGCACATACATTGTTTTGTCTTCATTCAATGTAATTAGCACATTTTGTTATTGCACCATTGGTTTTAGCCTTGGTGCCCCATATTTTAGCCGTGATGCCCCAATAAATTTGTATTTATCAAAGGCCAAAGTGGCCTTGCCCTAAAAATGACTTAATTCCAGACCTGGAATACCTACCTCAGAAAAATGTTGTTCAACATTGATATTATTGTTAAAATTCTTCAAAAGCTGTAAGAGAAGACAAGAGACTAAAGTTTATTGTTTTTATGGTCAGTGTCAGGCTGTCAGCTGTTGCATTTAAGCTAAAAACAGGAGTGTTCCCTCTCTGCTGACCAGAGTTTATGTGCATTGTGTCTCTTATATCAGGCACAATAATAGGTTTTGTTATTTAATGATATATTTTTTTATTATTTATTTAAATTTTTTGTTACTTTTCCTTTTGTATCAGGAAATAAGCACAATAAATCTTTATGTTGAAAAAAAATGTGACAGAATCGTGATCTTTATTATAAGCCAAAAAAATGTCAAAGAACGTATAAAACGTATAAGAGGGGCATCCACAATGCCAGAGCAAACTATTACTCAGCATTAATAGAAGAAAACAAGAACAACCCCAGGTTTCTTTTCAGCACTGACTGAAAGTCATAGCTCTATTGAGCCTTGTATTCCTTTAACCCTTAGCAGTAATGATTTTATGAGCTTTTTTAACAACAAAATTCTAAATATTAGAGGCAAAATTCATGACCTCCTGTCCTCAGATAGTACCTATCTAACCTCAAACAGAGCTGTAAGACCCAATATATATTTAGATTGCTTCTCCCAGATTTCTCTTCAAGAATTGACCGCAGTGATTTCTTCATCTAAATCATCAACGTGTCTCTTAGACCCCATCCCAACTAGGCTACTTAAGGAAGTCTTACCTTTAGTTAACACTCATATATTAGATATGATCAATATATCCTTATTAACAGGCTATGTATCACAGTCTTTTAAGGTAGCTGTAATTAAACCTCTCCTAAAAAAGCCCACCTTGGATCCAGAGGTGTTAGCCAACTATAGACCAATATCTAATGTTCCCTTTCTTTCAAAGATCCTTGAGAAAATAGTCGCAGACCAACTGTGTGATTTTCTTCATGATAATAATTTATTTGAGGAATTTCAGTCAGGATTTAGAGTGCATCATAGCACTGAGACAGCACTAGTTAAAATTACAAATGATCTTTTGATTGCTTCTGACAAAGGACTCATCTCTGTACTTGTTTTATTAGATCTTAGTGCAGCGTTTGACACAATTGACCATGAAATTCTGCTACAGAGACTGGAACACTTAATTGGCCTAAAAGGTTCTGCAGTAAGCTGGTTTAAATCTTATTTATCTGATCGTTTTTAGTTTGTTCACGTTCATAATGAATCATCCTTACGTACTAAATTTTGTTTTGGAGTTCCACAAGGTTCTGTGCTTGGACCAATCCTATTTACTCTATATATGCTTCCTTTAGGTAACATCATTAGAAATCACTCTGTAAATTTCCATTGTTATGTGGATGATACACAGTTGTATTTATCGATGAAGCCAGAAGAAAGTAATCAATTAACTAAACTTCATAATTGCCTTAAAGACATAAAAACCTGGATGAGCACCAATTTCCTTATGTTAAATTCAGACAAAACTGAAGTTATTGTTCTTGGCCCCAAACAACTCAGAGACTCTTTATCTGATGATATAGTTCCTCTAGATGGCATTGTTCTGGCCTCTAGCACCCCCTCTCTACCGTAAGAAACCTCGGAGTAATATTTGATCAAGATCTGTCTTTTAAATCTCATTTAAAACAAACCTCACGGACTGCATTTTTTTTTTATCTGCATAAGGACAGAGGGATGTCGTATGCTGTAAAGCCCTGTGAGGCAAACTGTGATTTGTGATATTGGGCTTTATAAATAAAATTGATTGATTGATTGATCTTGTTTTCAGTAGTGACAGAAGCAAGCTGAGTGGTGACAGAGGAGAGCTGGGTGGACATGGTTGAAACCGAGTGTTGGAGTGATTTGTTTTCCCTAGAAAGTGTGTCTATTTGTTGTTGGGTGTATTCCAGGCTGTGGCGGAGTCTCTGTGTAATACTTCGATTAATGCCACTCTGGCGTCCAGTCCGATAAGTTTATTGTCTATGGATATGAACATGTCGTTTACCTCGGAGCAGCAGGGTCGTTTCGGTGATGTTGATGGTGAAGTAGAAGCAGATGAGGCAGGTGAGTCCTGTGTGTGTGTTTTTTTGGATTTTTGTGAGCATCCTGTGATGCAGAGTCTATTTTAGCATTCGTCAATGTAATCCTCCAGATGATCCAGGTCGATAATGTAATCCCATTTATGTAGTAGGAAAAAATGGAAAAATTAAAGTGGAAAAAAGAGGGGAAAAGTTGTAAAAGTAAAAAAGTTTGGTTTGGTTGTCTAGCAGCAGGCTGCCATGTTGAATCACGCACAATCTCACGAGTGGTCACAGAGGCATGCGAGCCCAGTTATTAATAGTTAATGATGATCCTTTGCAGCTACTAGATCTAAAGTGGGAACAGTGTCATATAAAGGTTAATAATATATTAATATGCTCTCAAGGCCCGAAACTAATGGTGTCTCGATGTCCCGGGGACTATAAAAATTGCTGTTGGGACACAAAGATGATGTGTCTAGGACAATTCCGGGACAGCACTCTCAATGGGAGCCGTATTCGCCATCATAGCTGCCTTTGTGCACTGGTTCCCGCTATTTACAGGCTACACCCTACACAGCACTTGAACAAAAATCCACTTTGGCATTATGTTTGTAGGAGTAAACCTTACCTTCTTCCCTCAACACGTCATAGGACTAGCCGGAATACCTTGTCAATATTCAGATTATCCAGATGCTTACATCCTATGAAATACTGTCTCTTCTATTGGCTCTATAGTCTCACTTGTGGCAGTAATTATGTTCCTGTTCATCATTTGAGAAGCATTTGCCGCTAAACGTGAAGTTCTAGCAGTAGAACTGACCGCAACCAATGTAGAATGACTTTATGGCTGCCTCCACCATACCATACATTTGAGGAGCCCGCATTTGTTCAAGTTCGATCAAACTAAACGAGAAAGGGAGGAGTTGAACCCCCGTATGATGGTTTCAAGCCAACCACATAGCCGTTCTGTCACTTTCTTTATAAGGCCCTAGTAAAGTCGATCATTACACCGCCTTGTCACGTTATCGCAGGTTTAACCCCCGCGTGTCTTAAATTACCAATGGCACATCCCACACAACTAGGTTTACAAGATGCAGCTTCACCAGTAATAGAAGAACTTCTACACTTCTATGATCACGCCTTAACAATCATTTTTCTTATCAGCACACTAGTTCTTCATATTTTTGTGGCTATAGTTTCCACTAAGCTAACCAATAAATATATCTTAGACTCCCAAGAAATTGAAATCATTTGAACAATTCTTCCAGCAGTAATCCTTATTCTAATTGCGCTTCCCACTCTTCGTATCCTTTATCTGACAGATGAAAATAATGATCCCCACATTACAATCAAAGCCATGGGCCACAAATGATACTGAAGCTATGAATACACCGATTACGAGAAAGGGTTTGACTCATACATAATCCCTACAAAAGACTTAACCCCCGGCCAATTCCGTCTACTAGAAGCAGACCATTGAATAGGTGTTCCCCTAGACTCCCCAGTTCGAGTACTAGTCTCTGCCGAAGATGTTCTTCATCCATGAGCAGTACCTGCCCTGGGTAATAAAATAGATCCCGACCAGGAGTATTCTACGGACAATGCTCAGAAATCGGCGGTGCAAACCATAGCTTCAAACCAATTGTAGTTGCAGTTGTTTCACTAGAGCACTTTGAAAACTGGTCCTCATTTATACTTCAGGATGCCTCGCTTAGAAGCTAAACAAGGCACACAGCAACAGAACCAATCAACCGCCAACGTATGTATATTACACTATTAACATCTCTTCAAATTTTCCTCATTTTAGCCTTCGGTGCAACTGAGGTGATCATGTTTTACATCATGTTTGAAGCAACTCTTATCCCAATCCTAATCCTTATCACTCGATGAGGTAATCAAGCGGAACGCCTCAACGCAGGAATTTACTTCTTATTTTACACACTAGCAGGCTCCCTTCCCCTACTTGTTGCCCTCCTACCTCTGCCATTCTCACACCCCCTTCATCTTTCATCTAATGCCAACAAGCTTTGATGAGCGGACTGTCTACTTAATTTAATTTAATTTAGTTTATTTGATAGGGACAATGCAGGTTAACATAGTAACACTTCCACTCGTTACAAACAAGTCAATGTGACTGATGTTCTGCATACAGAGATTATAGCTAATGCTAGTTTCCAACTCACGTCCCTAGTTAGGCTTTTAGTAAAAGAAAAAAGATAAGAAAAAAGACATCAAAATTACATACCAAAACAATAAAATGTACAGTACATCTGAAATCATACCAAGTCATGACCCATTAAAAGTGCATGCAGCTCTGATTTTGTTTCAGCCAGACTTTAACATTTTTATTAAAAATCCTTATGTCTAGTTAGTTTTATTTCGGTCGGTTCCATATCTGGGAGCCCTTTATAGAGAAGGCTGATTGCCCTAAGGAGGTCTTGCGGCGCAAGATTTTACAGTTACCACTTGCTGTCCTGCTATAACTATATTGTCTGCTAAAAAGACTGCACAGAACATCTGGTGCCAAGTTCTGCAAACACTTAAAAACCAGTTTAACAGAGGAAAATTTTTAGGAAATTATCAAAACTAAGCAAATTGTACTGCTTCAAAATGTGACAGTGATGCCACCTTATAGGTTTCTTGGCCGTTATTTTTAAGGTTTGATTATACAGAGATGCAATTGACTTAATTGTAGTCGGAGAGGCATGACTCCACACTGTTACACAATACAACATATGAGAAAAAATCATGGCATGCATATAAAGCTGTGCCGCTTTGATTGGTATATGATGTCTAGTAAGTTTGAAGCAATTTAAATTGTTTTTTATTGTTTTTGATATCTTTTTGACATGTTTGTCAAATTTGAGTCTGGAATCCAGAACTACACCCAAATACTAGCATTTCTTGTTAAAATGCCACTGTACGGCGTACATCTCTGACTCCCCAAAGCACACGTTGAAACCCCCATTGCAGGATCAATAGTACTTGCCGCAGTCCTCCTAAAACTAGGATGTTAGGGAATGATACGAATTATTATTATACTAGACCCCCTTACCAAAGAGCTAAGCTACCCTTTCCTTATCTTAGCATTATGGGGGGTTATCATAACAGGCTCAATCTGTCTTCACCAAACTGACCTAAAATCTCAAATTGCATATTCCTCAGTAAGCCATATGGGTTTAGTAGTAGGGGGGATTCTAATTCAAACCCCCTTAGGATTTACAGGATTAAACCAGCCCCAACTAGCATTCCTTCACATCTGTACCCACGCCTTCTTTGAAGAAATGCTCTTCCTATGCTCCGGCTCTATTAATCACAGTCTTAACGACAAACAAGATATCTGAAAAATAATGCGCCGTCTTACCCCCTTTACTTCTACTTGTCTCACCATTGGGGAGCCCTCACAGGCACCCCTTTCCTAGCAGGCTTCTCTAAAGATGCTATTATTGAAGCCCTTAATACCTCATACCTGAACGCCTGAGCCCTTACCTTACCCTCCTGGCCACTTCCTTCACAGCTATCTATAGCTTACGTGTTATTTACTTCGTTTTAATAGGACACCCCCGATTTAATGTACTCTCCCCCATCAACGAAAATAACCCTGCAGTCCTCAACAACATTAAACAACTAGCTTGAGGAAGCATCGTAGCTAGTCTCCTCATCACTTCTAACCTCCTCCCACTAAAACCACCAGTAATGTCAATACCCCCTATGCTTAAACTAGTAAACTAGCCGCCTTTTTTTTTTTCTTTCTTCCTACTTGTCTGCATTGGTCTTCATAACTTAGCGCCACAAAAGGGTGCAAGCTTCTTGTGAAGATTGATGCACTGTTAATCTTGTAGTCAAGTATTTTATACCCATAATGCGTGGTTGTGACCGTCACCCACCCTCCCTGGAGACTAGCCTATCAGCCTTTATTGGAAAAGCTTCCTAATATGAGCCAGAGAGGGCCGTGATACACCAAGGTGTGTTAAGGGGAAAGTAAGGAACAAGCAAGGGGGAGGGGGCAGGTGCAAGTCCTGAGTTATATAGTGACAGTGCATGCGGAGGAGAAGGAGGGAAAACAAACAAGGGACAAAAAAAAAAAAAAAAGGGATAAACAGGCAGTGTAGCTGATGTATTGTGGCCTTGAGGTGGTTGTGCTCCATGCAGATTATCAGAAATAAACATATACATGTCTACTATACTGTACTGAGAAACAGAAACAAAAGAGAAGTCTATACTGAACACCAAAAATGTGAGAGTCTTGGTGGAGGGGGAAAGCCCGCCTGTAGAGAAGAGAGAGCGCAGTGTGGAAGGTTTGAGAAGCAAGTGGGCCCCTTTGAAGTGATCCCATCGGTTCTTTGCGATGCGTCACAGGGCTGAAGTATCGAACATGCATGCGTGTATTTGAACCCTCCCAATGTGTTTATGAAAACCAACACCAGGGTCCAGGGCCGGCCCTGCGGGGGAAGGGGGGCGGCCCGTCACCCCAAGACCACAGGAGCGCCCAGACCCCACGACCAGGGAGCCACAGAGGCAGCAGGACACCCCGCAGGCCCCAGGACCCGGGGCGGCAATGGCCGGCCCCCCCAGAGAGCCAGAGACACACCCCAGACAGGCGGGACAGGAGGGCCCACCCACCCACCGCCCGACGCGGACCGCCCCAGACACCGGGCCACGGGACCCCCAGACACCGGGAACCCAGCAACACCACCATGATGTAAATGGGCTCCCTGGCTCCAACCCCCAACCCAGGAGGGCCAGGCCCCACGAGCCACGCCATGCGTATCAACAGTGTATGTTAACCCACCACCCCCCCTCTTACTATGATTCTCCGATCCCTGACGGAGAAACATTAACCCTACACCGTGAATGTACATGTGAGTGCCCATAAGTGTGATCTGATGCATTAAAATTGAGGGACATAGGAGACAGGTGTGGCCAGAGCTGATGGCTACAGCACACTGCTGCTAAACTAGCCGCCTTGACGGTAACAATCTTAGGATTACTAATTGCCCTAGAACTTGCATCCTTGACAAGTAAACAATTTAAGCCTACCCCCTATCTTCCCGCCCACCGCTTCTCGAACATATTTGGCTTTTTCCCTATGGTTATGCACCAGTTCCCCCCAATAAGCCTAGGAATAGGTCAATCCATTGCCAGTCAAATAGTCGACCAAACCTAATTAGAAAAGACAGGTCCCAAAGCCGCAGCCAAACTCAATTCCCCCCTTGTTACCTCAACAAGCAACGCTCAACGAGGCCTAGTAAAAACTTACCTCATCCTCTTCCTCATTACCCTTATATTCACCTCACTAATTTTCTTTATTTAAA
Organism: Epinephelus awoara; assembly: GCA_035609425.1. NCBI lineage: Eukaryota > Metazoa > Chordata > Actinopteri > Perciformes > Serranidae > Epinephelus > Epinephelus awoara. Next base: position 247,575 of record CM069304.1, on the reverse strand, counting down.
TAGCCCGAAGAGTACCTCGACTTAACCCTTGAGTTAATTCTAACACTACAATCAAGGTGAAGAGAAGAACTCCCACTCCAACCACTGACATTCATCCCCCTTCTGAATATGTCACCGCTACTCCCCCATTATCAGCACCGAAAATATAAAAGGGTCCTCTTTCAACAGCGGACCCAGAAAAAACACTGGTCCACTCACATCAAAACTTACTGGACACCCCTACCACAGCGGCTGTATAACATATGTAAGCCACAACAGTTGGGCTTAACCAAGACTCAGGATAAGGCTCCGCAGCTAAAGCCACAGAATACGTAAACACAACTAATATTCCCCCTAAATAAATTAAAAAAAGAATCAAAGCCAAGAAAGGACTTCCATATTCTACAAGAACCCCACATCCTACTCCCGCTACCATTACTAGCCCTAGAGCACCAAAAAAAAGGAGAAGGATTAGAAGCAACCGCAATCGCCCCTACAATTCAACAAATTAAAAAAACAAATGACAGCAAAGCACATAATTTTTTCCAGGATTTTAAAACAGGACTTATGGTTTGAAAAACCATTGTTGTTATTCAACTACAAAAACCCTATTAATGGCTAGCCTCCGCAAAACGCATCCTCTCCTAAAAATTGCAAACAATGCACTAGTAGATCTCCCAGCCCCCTCCAACATTTCGGTCTGGTGAAATTTTGTCTCACTGCTCAGACTCTACCTTATTGCCCAAATCCTTACAGGCCTATTCCTAGCCATACACTACACATCAGATATTGCCATGGCGTTTTCGTCTGTTGCCCATATTTGCCAAGATGTAAACTATGGCTGACTTATCCGCAACATGCACGCCAACGGAGCCTCTTTCTTCTTTATCTTCATCTATGCTCACATTGGATGTGGACTTTACTACGGCTCTTACCTTTATAAAGAAACCTGAAATACTGTTGTTATTCTCCTTCTTCTAGTAATGATAACAGCCCCTGAGGACAAATGTCTTTCTGTGGGGCCACCATCATTACTAACCTCTTATCTGCCGTCCCCTATATTGGAAACACCCTAGTCCAATGAATTTGAGGGGGATTCTCCATAGATAACGCCACTCTTTCTCGTTTCTTTGTATTCCACTTCTTATTTCCCTTTGTTATTGCAGCCGCCACTGTCCTCCATCTCCTATTCCTCCATGAAACAGACTCAAACAACCCCCTCGGACTTAACTCTGACGCAGATAAAATCTCCTTCCACCCATACTTCTCATACAAAGATCTGTTAGGATTTGTAGCCCTACTCATCGCACTTACATCCCTAGCGCTGTTTTCCCCTAACCTGCTAGGAGACCCAGACAACTTCACCCAGGCTAACCCCCTTGTCACTCCTCCGCACATCAAGCCCGAATGATATTTCTTGTTCGCCTACGCCATCCTCCGATCTATTCCGAACAAGCTGGGCGTTGTCCTAGCACTACTGGCCTCAATTCTAGTCCTCATGTTAGTCCCGATTCTTTACACTTCTAAACAACGAGCCCTGACCTTCCGCCCTCTTACCCAATTCCTATTCTGAACTCTAATTGCCGACGTAATTATTCTTACCTGAACCAGTAGAACATCCCCCCTAGTTCTCAAAGAGGGAAGATTTTAACTCCCACCTCTAACCCACAAAGCTAGAATTCTGAACTAAACTACTCTTTGAACATTACATATATGTATATATACCATATATTTATTTAAAACATAAATATATAATGGTTTAGAACATAATATGTTAAATAACCAAATATAGGATTATACCATTCTCTTTAGTAATACAACCAGAAATAATACACATAAAGCTATATTAGACTAATAAACAATTAGTTAATTTATAATATATTATAGTATTATTAAATTTTCAACAAAAATAACAAGATCGAAATATATACCTTTATTCAACATCCCATCAAGAACAAATAGAATGCACAGTAAGAGCCTAACAACGAATGATTTCTTAATGCATACTCTTATGAGAGTGAGGGACAATAATTGTGGGGGTTTCACTCAGTGAACTACTCCTGGCTAGGGCTGCCATGAACGATTATTTTCATTGTCGACTAATCTGTCGATTATTTCTTCGATTAGTCGACTAATCATTTCATCGAAAAATGTGTTAAAATGTTGAAAAATGTCGGTCTGTCTCGCCCAAACCCCAAAATTATGTCATCTAATGTCTTGTTTCATACTCACGCCAAAGTGTTTTAGTTCACTGTCACGGAAGAGTGTGTAAAGCTGCCAATATCTGAATGTAAGAAGCTGCAGTAAGAGTATTTTGGGGTACTTTCATAGTACTTTTCTATGAAAAATGACTCAAACCGATTAGTCGACTACTAAAATAGTCACTGATTATTTTAATAGTCGATTAGTCATCGATTAGTCAACTAATCATGGCAGCCCTATTCCTGGCATTTGGTTCCTACTTCAGGGCCATAAATTGATATTATTCCTCACATTTTAATCGACGCTTGCATAAGTTAATGGTGGCAATCATTTGACTATGGAGTTAGATCAGTCTCAATATTCACAAATGCACACAAAAGGATTCACAAATACATGTTAAGATTTATATATAAATGACTCTCTCCACACAAATATTTTCAATGCACACACATATATTTAGCATTTTATATAAATGTAAAAAATCCACAAATAACCAAAAAGGTTTTACAAATGTATTTCTGATGCACACACAAATATTTATTGTTTTAAATACATGCAATAAAAATCCACAAATATATGTATTTAAAAAGTATTTGCAATTTCCATCAAAACATATGTGGATGTTGATACATTCATTTACAAATGCTTTTATTTTGTGAACCTCCGCGCATTTGTGTGTGAACCTCCGTGCATTTGTGTGAATCTTTTTGAGACTCCCCTGACATGACCCAATCCACAAATGCACTTTTTCTACCGAGGGGATATAGGTAGCCAATCAGATGTCTCCTTCCTCTTCAGCCAATCACATGAGCGTCCCGCCACCACCCCCACGTGGGGTATGTTTTATAGTCGTAGCGTCAGAAGGTGGCAGTAATGCACCACTACATTGTTTGCGACCGCCAAATTAATACGGAAGAGAAGAAGAAGAAGAAGGTCAAGAGCGTAGAGTGCTTCAGCACTGCTCTATTTCCAGCGCGGCCGGCACTGCGAGAAAAGCCTTTTATGTCCGTCCCGGAACAGTGGGCTGGGGTGGGAAATAGTGTCGAAGGTGCCGCTGCCGATGTGTGTTGGGGGGCGGCACTTGACGGACAATGCAAATAAGTAATTTAAGTAATTTAAGTAAAATTGCATAACATAGCGTCTATGAATTGATGAATTGTCCCTTTATTTTACCTTTATTTAATCATACAAGTCAACTTTGCTTTTTGTTTGTTTTTGACCACATTGACACGTTGGAAACATCAATAAAAGAAGCTGCGCTCAGTGGGCGCTCCTTGTATATTAATATCCATATGCTTCGTTAACTACGACCTGTATTCATTTAGGTCGGACCTTTCAAACTACAAATATTTCACCATTCAATGTGAGAAATCAATGCTAACATTCAAAAATAGCTGACTGTTACCCTATTTCGTGTGTAAGTGTGCACAATGAAGAGACAAAAGTCAATTTGACAAACTATATTTTCAAATTTCCACAAACAATATCTGATGGCCAGTCCGCTTCTCCTGGCAGCCTGCAAGAGACAGAAAAGACAATGAGCACTTAACTTCAAGAAACAAATCCCAGCTTCACCACTGTATTTTTTTTGTTTCGCATTTCAGCTGTCTTATAGCCAGATTGAAGGCTTTGGGTCCGTCACTCTGCTTAATTTAGCGTTGTAACGGCCTGACTACAAGGTGTCAGCCCGCCCGGCCTGACCTCCGTCCTCCTCTTCGCGGGGGGAGCCTCACCCACACTTGAGCACCCGTTCTCAGATACACATGTGTCGGCCCGCCCAGCCTGACCTCCGCGCTCCTCTTCGCTCCCCTCACCCACACTTGAGCACCCGTTCTGGGATACACATGTGTCGGCCCGCCGGCATGACCTCCGCGCTCCTCTCTGCTCCTCTCACCCACACTTGAGCATCCATCCAGGCCGCAGAGGTCAGGCTGGAGGGCTGCGGACGTCAGGCCCGGGCGGGACCATAGGTGAGTGGATCCCAAGTCTCGAGCCCTGCCCTCGCCACTCACCAGGATCCTCTTCTAACGGTCACAGAATAAACAACATAGCTATTTTCTGCCAATTTATTCCAGTTAGCTTACCTGAAACCTGCTGCGTTGAGATGCTGTGTCCTGCGAGCTCAGTTCCACACAAAGACCGTGACAATAATATCCAGCAAAACACGTCACGTCAGGGGCTTGTGCTTGGGCTGCAGCTGGATGCTACTCCTTACAGGTGCACGATCGTCGGCCGCCATGCTGCAAACTAGACCTCTTGACCATAGTTGACCTTCTTCTTCTTCTCTTCCGTATTAATTTGGCGGTCGCAAACAATGTAGTGGTGCATTACTGCCACCTTCTGACGCTACGACGTTAAAACATATCCCACGTGGGGGTGGCGGCGGGACGCTCATGTGATTGGCTGAAGAGGAAGGAGACATCTGATTGGCTACCTATATCCCCTTGGTAGAAAAAATGCATTTGTGGATCGGGTCACGTCAGGGGAGTCTCAAAAAGATTCACACACAAATGCGCGGAGGTTCACACACAAATGCGCGGAGGTTCACAAAATAAAAGCATTTGTAAATGAATGTATCAACATCCACATATGTTTTGATGAAAATTGCAAATACTTTTTAAATACAATATATTTGTGGATTTTTTTGCATATATTTAAAACAATAAATATTTGTGTGTGCATCAGAAATACATTTGTGAAACTTTTTTGATGTTTGTGGATTTTTTTTTACATTTATATAAATTGCTAGATATATGTGTTTGCATTGAAAATATTTGTGTGGAGAGAGTCATTTATATATAAATCTTAACATGTATTTGTGAATCCTTCTGTGTGCATTTGTGAATATTGAGACTGATCTAACTCCATATTTGACCCATTACCCTGCAAGCCGAGTGTTCATTCCAGAGGGTAGGGGGTTCCTCTTTTTTTGTCCTTTTCAATAGACATTTCACAGTGTAAGTAATCTAATAAAAAAGGTGGTACTCATCCTCTGTTTCCAGGCAAGTTGTGCGTGTTGAAAAGATAATCTTATAAATTATTTACATAACTGATTTCAAGAGTATAAATGATTAATTTTCCTCGAAAAATCTCTATAAGATAATAAGTGTAAACTTGACTTAGTTATGGATAAAAGGGCCGGTAAAACTCATGCCAGCTACCGCGGTTATATGAGAGGCCCAAGCTGACAGGCTCCGGTGTAAAGTGTGGTTAAGGAATAATAGACACTAAAGCCGAACGGTTACTGGGCTGTTTTACGCTTCCGAAAGCAAGAAGAACATCTACGAAGGTGGCTTTACCTTACCTGAACTCACGAAAGCCAAGGCACAAACTGGGATTAGATACCCCATTATGCTTTGCCCTAACCATTGATAGTTTTATACAACCACTATCTGCCTGGGAACTACGAGCAGCAGCTTAAAACCCAAAGGACTTGCCGGTGCTTTACACCCACCGAGAGGAGCCTGTTCTAAAACCAATAACCCCCGTTCAACCTCACCTTTCCTTGTTCTCCCCGCCTATATACCACCGTCGTCAGCTTACCCTATGAAGGCCCCTTAGTAAGCACAATTGGTACAGCAAAACGTTAGGTGTCAGATGGACTGCAGAAGACGACCCTGGCTCTTGTAGCCATGCAGGTAAACAAAATAAACTCCCTAGAGAGGAATTAATATGCTACGGTGTATGTATAGCAATCGTGACAGTGAAAGTTTTTTTCTTCTGTATTTCAGACAATCCCAGGTCAGCATCTGAAGAAGTTCCTGGATGAAGTGGGACCTTTTCCTGGAAACACCTTCATGGTGTAAAACTCAACAGGAAACAAGTGGATGATGACTTCCCCACAGTGAAAGATAAACTAATCAATGGCTTCTGTGACAACCTCACCATGCGGTTTGGCAATCTTGATAAGGGTGTCTTGAAGGCCACTGCCACCATGTTTGACCTTTGGCCTGGCCGATGTTCAGACTTTTGTCACTCACTTTCAGAAAACTGATGGGTCACAGGGAGCTTTGTGGAACACTGTATTCCCAAACAGTCAATCTAAGTAACAAAACTTTTGAAAAAGCCAAATGAACTCAGATCTTTCTTTTTTTTTTTAGAACTCAACTATTTGGGTTTCCAGTCCTTTTTTCCTGTTTTTGACAATTGTGGTTGCATTAAAAATCAATATGAAAAGGAAATATGTCCTTATGTTGTATTTTCACCACCATTGATAGGCTGAATTCTCATCACGAGTGAATAAAGCAGCTAACTCTGAATCAATCTGCTCAAATTTTTAAGTTCAAATAACTCATGTTTGTCTTAGTATGCCATTTTCAGGCAATCAGATTCCCAAGATCCTTTGCTAAAGAAAATAATAACATACTAGAGTGAAAAGAGCGCATCAGAATTCTTTAATGATGAAATAAGGATTGATATCGGGATGTTGCAATAGGTGCATAATTAATAGAATTATTAACTTCAGTAAGTGCATAATAAAGATTTTATGAATGTCAACAAGACACTGTTCCCGCTTTAGATCTGGTAGCTGCAAAGGATTATTATTTACTATTAATAAGTGCATAATTAAGCATTTAATAACCGTAATATGGCATTTATATTAACTTCTTATATTCTCATTAATGTTAATAAACACCTTATTAATTTCATCGTATAGGGACTTATAGTGGCTTATTAACCAGTAATAAATGTAGTTATTATTCTATAATTAACCCTTTTAAATTTTAATTAATGTAAATAGAAATCTTATTAATATTCAGTATAGGTTTATAAACTTACCAAAGTTTCTTTTAAGTGCTTATAATGCTCCTATAAGCAATAATAACTCAGTCAGTTATGCTGTAATGAACAATTTGTCTAGTCTTATTAATGATATTAAGCATCTTATACTGTCTTATCTGTGCTTATTAAGCATTTATTAGCACTTATTACAGTACCTTAATATAAAGTGTTATCCTGTTTCTTACATGGGGTCATATTAGTTATGTTCTTCGTGCAGTCCCATAACCTCCTATTATCCATGGCTCTAAAGCTTTGTTCAATGTCAAAGCGATTTTTAACTCTTGCCTTCTTAAGCAAATGGTTAAGTTCTTTTTGCACAACAGCCACACCTGCGCCATCTTTGTTTTTAAAAGCCAACTTTTTCCTGTTGATACATGCTTTAATCTCTGTAGGATATCTTATTTTATGTAGTCTGTGATGGTTGTTGTAGCTTCCTCAAACTCTTAACTATGAAACATGCTCCAATCAGTGCTGAGGAAGCATCCCCTCAGTGTTTATATGCTGTCCTCAGTCCACTTCAGCAATGTTTTGACAGAATAATATTGCCAAACTCTCTAGGGAGGTAAAAGGGACGCATACATATACATAGAAGCTTCAGATCTGGATCACACAGACTTTGTCTTACTGTACATTGCTTGCACCAATTATTACTCATATAGACAATTAAAGGATAACTTTGGTGTTTTTCAACCTGGGCTCTATTTCCCCATGTGTATGTGTGCGTATAATTCATAGGTACAACTCATTTTAAAATTGGTTCAGTATTGAGGGAGGCGGCAGCCGCGAGGTAGATATGGGGGCAAATGCATCCCATATAAATTTGCGCATTAAAAGTGCTTTTTTCGCCACTGACCAGTTCAGATTGCCAGTGCTATCTCTGTAAATAACATACGAAGCATTTCCCTGACCCTTCACCTCCTCCCGGCTGTGACGTCACCTCGCGAGAGCTTTGCTTGTTGCCAGAAGATAACAGAGGAGCCATGCTGAGCGCCGCAAAGAGTGGCGCTGGTTGTCCTGGAGTACAGTTGAGAGTTTTATACGGGACACATTTGCCCCAGTTACCGTTTTAGCTCGTTTCGTGGCTCCCGGTTGCATCCGCCTCCCTCAATACTGAACCAATTCAAAGGTACGAGTTGTACCTATGAATCATACGCACACATACACATGGGGAAATAGGGCCCAGGTTGAAAAATACCAAAGTTATCCTTTAACCCCCCCCACCTCTTGATTTCCCTGATGAGTCATTTCTGGCCGCACGGATGCAGGAGAAGCCTTCCAGCTCCACCAGCATGTCCGGGGTTTCCTGACGGAGCCATGTCTCCGTCAGTGTGATAACGCTTGGTTCTCTATATCAATGGCAAAATCTTCTGTTTGCCCAGAGCTTCATCCATTTAAAAACAACCTCGTGTTGCTTAGTATAATTGAGGACAGCGGTGGTCCATTACCACATCTGCGGAGATGCTGTCTGATGCCCCCTCTCCTGCCCCTCTTTCTCCACTGTGATTTTGCCGCTGGCCGCTTATGTACTCTGGCAGATAGTTTGGGGTTGCCTTGCTACCTTCTTCAGCTGACTGGCCAACTGCTTGGCTCATGCCTCTCTGTTGTCCCTTAAGACGTGGTCTCCACCACACCAGTGCACTGCCGCAGTGTAGTAATCAGGCAGCTACTGAATGCTAGCTGGCTTTCGTTAGCTCTGGCGTCCACATTGTCTCTCAGCATGGTGTAGGAGCATACATGCATCTAAACCAACTAAACTTAAACCTCAGTAATCCTAATTGCACAACGATATTGTATGGACAACATGCAACCACATAAAATAACACAGAAACATAAAAAAATGCAATAAAAGCAATATGCAGCAGCAGCACTATGGCCCAGGTCTCCAGCAGAGCAGCGCCCCGGAAGAGCTGTCTGTTGAGGCAGTTCTGCATGCAGTGTGTAGTTCCGATGCTTTTATTTTGATAGTTAAGGACAGAAGCAGTGGTTATGCAAAGAGGTGCACTTTGGCGGGTGGGTGTGTTTAAGTGTGACAATGAGCAAAGCAGTTGTTTCATTAAAATGGCTGAGCCTCTGTGTTTATTCCTTATCTTATTGCAGTTCCATGCACATAGAATAGCTTTTTTTTAAATGCACTGTCCTAGCATGCGATTTTTCAAGTTAGTTTAGTACGATAGTTCGGGTCAAAATACAATAATTTTAAAGCGACAGTGCGATATTTCTTCATTTCCCATCTGGCAACACTGAGCTCTATAAACATTGCAAATAAAGTTGGCAAAAACACCACATCCCTGCCTGGTAGACCAATCTAGTTCTATACTATCAGTCAGACTACCATTAATTTTTATCCTTGCTTTTGGTTTTTGGTAGTTTTAATGTGTTTTAATACATTGGATGGCTTTCTCATTTAATCCAAATTTCTCAAGTACCTGATACAAAAATGGCCAATTTACACTGTCAAATGCCTTTTCTGCATCAAAGCTTGTCAAGGCTGTACTGATACTTAAAAAAAAAACTGATCTTCATCTATGATGTCCCTCATAAAGTGTTTATATCTTTTTGCGATAACTGAGGTATACAGTTTATAATCTATGTTCAATATTGACTAGTCTATACCCATTGAGCACAGCGTACCATACCATGACTTAGTCATACCAAAAATTTGAAAAAAAAAACCAACAACAACATTCGGCCACAGGCGATCGGTCACATTTTAGCCATTTTTAAGCATTCTTCTGTTGTTATAGTGCCACCCAGTTGCCAATTACATTTAAATTTCTCCAGTCACCTTGAGGCATCCTGTTCTACATATCTAACAAGTTTAGTAAACATTTATATGGCGGTTAGGCCTAGATAAGAAATTAGCTCTCGAGCGCCCCCATTTTGTTTGATCGGGTCAATAATGGACGGTCCCTTTAGATTATGTGGTCATATGCCTACAAAGTCTAGAGAAAAAAAAAGAGAAAGAAAATCTATATAACCTGAAGTTATGGGTTCTTGAGGAAAATTTGTTCCTCATGAGGAGCAGTTTCGTGTCTCTACAACATACAGGGCATGAGATATGCCCATTTAAAGTTTGCAATTTCAATCGGTTGCTATAGTGCCCCCTTTGGCCAATTGATTTAATATTGCTTCATTCGCATCCTCCCATTACCCTCTACCACTGTGCCAAATTTCACATGGATTGACCAAGTCAGTGAGGGGAAAAACATGGAACAGACACACACACACACAGAGACACACCCACAGACACACAGACAGAGTTTTAATCATTACATAGTAAGATAGTAAGATATAGTAAGATATGGGTCTGTACCCCAAACAGGTCACACTGTTCTTTCCATTGGAAATCACTGATATTATAGCTTCGTTCCAGGATGGTGGGAGCTCGCCATGTTCAAGTGTATAGTTAAATGAAGACTCAAGTATGTTGTTCAATGAATGTTTTATACCACTTCATGTGAATTTATTTGTTTTTAATCTGCTCAGTGCTTTCTCTCTTTCTATTTTTGTAATAGGTAAAGTCAAGAGATCATTTTGGTCCTTCCCTAGTGCTGTTAAGTCCAGTGTCTCTAGAAAAGCCCTAATTGGGTCAATGTCTGCAGATGGCGCCTGGCTATACAGGTTTCCATAATAGTTCCTATAAAATAATTTTAATTTCTTTATGTTCATAGGTTATCTGGTCTGTTACTGGATCCCTTGTTCTGTGGATAGTCCTATCTGCCTGTTGTTTTTGCAGTCTTCTTGCTAATAGTCTGGTTGCTCTCGGCCCGACCTCATAGTAAGATTGTTTTAAAAATTGTCTCTTCATCTATATTATCCCTTATTTCCCTTGTGTATTCTTATGTTGTTGTTTAATTTCCTTCTTATAGGCTTCATCTTTAGCCTTTCTGATAGATGCTGCTCGTGGCAATGAGCTTACCCCTTGTGACTGCTGTAAGTGCATCTCACAAAATGACGAGTCGGACCTCTCCGTTATATTGAATTCTCTTTTTTTCATTTTCTCAACAACTGATTTATTATTCAGTAGTCCACCATTTAACCTATGCAATGTTTTTTTTCTCCCATGGCTTTAGTTTGATTTGTAGATAAACTGCATGGTGATCTGAAATGTCTGCTTTCTCTATTTCACACTCCCTTACCCTGTACATGTCCCTTTCATCAATGAAACAATAGTCAATTCTGGCATAACTTTTATCAGGTGCTGAGTAATGTGTATTGTCCCTTTCTAGATGGGTGCAATTCTTTAAATATTGTCTTGATCATTTTTGTGACATGGTTAGCATTTTTCTTATTATTTGTTATGTCTGAATTACTATTCATCACAATGTTAAAATCACCCCCACAGATTAACATATCCTCCATTTCCAAATTTACTTTATTAAGCAGTGTTTTGAAGAAACTCTTTTCGTGAACTGGAGAGCTTTTAGTTTGTTTCCAGCTTACAGTGAGTAAATCCTTACATTTAACAGCACACAGCAGTAACAGTTTAACTAAATGAGATTTACAATAGTGTAAGCAGAGGAAGTGTGTGTCTTTGTACCTGCAGGACTCCAGACCGCAACATTTTTTGCGACCATGGAGCACCAGTGTAACTTGCAAATACAATTATTATATAAAATGGAGAGCTGTTAGTGTGTCCCAAGTTCACAGTGAATAAATCCTCACATTTAAAGGCGTAGCAGCAACAGTTGACCTTTGTGCTAACTGCTAACATCTGACTGTTGACCGGAAGTTTTAAATTCACAGCAAAAACATCAACACTTCTGGCCTGAGCCAAACTGGGTGCTTCAAAATAAAAGCACCAGTGGTTCTGCTTTGATTGATTTAATGATAAGAGTAACTTTATTTAACTTTATTGTAGTATTTTATTAAATTTATTATGAGTACTTTAATAAATTAATTTCAGTTACAATATAGCTATATATAGCCACAATATACGCAGGGTTACTCGTGGTCCCTAAAGTCTCCAAAAGTAGATCAGGAGCCAGAGCCTTCAGCTATCAGGCTCCTCTCCTGTGGAATCATCTTCCTGTTGCGGTCCGGGAGGCAGACACCATCTCCACATTTAAGACTAGACTTAAGACTTTCCTCTTTGAAAAAGCTTATAGTCAGGGCTGGCTCAGGCTTGCCTTGTACCAGCCCCTAATTAGGGCACCGGGCACCTTCTCTCTCTCGCTCTCGCTCTCTCTCGCTCTCTCTCTCTCTCTCTCTCTCTCGCTCTCTCTCGTGTCCTACTACTGCATCTTGCTAACTCAGCCATTCTGGATGTTACTAACTCTGCTTCTTCTCCGGAGCCTTTGTGCTCCACTGTCTCAGGTTAACTTGTATTGCAGTGGTGCCTGGATAGTGTGACGTGTGTGGTTGTGCTGCGGCTGTGGTCCTGCCAGATGCCTCCTGCTGCTGCATCATTAGTCATACTTCTACTGTTAATATACACATATGATTATTGTCACACATGTATACTATCAGATATTAATATATATTCATATATATATATATATATATATATATTAATATATTTTTTAAACTAATTAGGCAAAACCAGATTTATAGATTTTAGTAAAATTACCTCAAAACTCAACAATTGTTGACTTAACATAAAAACATTATGACAAGCTCATAAGGGGGGAGTTTTTGTGTCATTTTGACAAACGGGCATTTGTGTGGACTTTACTTTTTAATAATTTGCAGTGAATAAAAATGAGCAGTGGATTAAAGAGAGCACATCTAGTGCAAGTGATTGTATGTGCAAAAAACAGCTGTAGTGTTTATAAAGTGTCCATAGTGTCCATAAAGTGTAAATGGTGCAGTTTACTGTGAGCAGCGCTGGTTATGTAGCCTGACAGCAGCAGGCAGGAAGGACCTGCGATAGCGTTCCTTCACACACTTTGGGTGAATCAGTCTATCGATGACGGAGCTCTCCAGAGCTTTTGGCTGCGGTCGAATAGTCTTTTTTGCTTAGGAAGGTTCCTAACTGAGTGAAATGACAGTGGCAGCCCGGATAAGAGCTGGTTGAATTCTCTAAATTTTACGGAAAGGTGCTTCAGTGCTTCCTTTCTAATCTCCTTTAGTATAGGGTACACTGGACCATCCTTTACGAAAGGAAAGGAGATAATTCCGTCCCACAAGTCCTTGCAGTGGCAATATTTAAAGCGACCAAGCGACGCACCATTCACAAACTCAAATGATTAGGAAAGAAAAAGATCACCATGACTGAGAGAGGAGATCACCATGCAAGTTACCATTGTTTATGAAGCATTATACATCTCAGGCCATAACTTGTTCATATGCTATGTGTTTTCAACTTTCAACATTATGTTAAATTTAGACGCGAACTATGAACGTTTCACTACTATTGGTGTACCTTCCGTCCACAGCTTTGTTTAACTTGCTTTATAATAGGATAAACAAATATACAATGCATCATTTTAATTTTCCAATTTTTGTGTGAATGAGAAAAAACAGAAATCCACGTGCTTTTCCCGTTTTCGTCTTCAAATGGCTAATTGAAATAGAAATTAAACCAAAACCAGAAACCTACTTGTTTTTCACCTTTATTGTTATATCTATATTATCTGCTCCTACTGCATCTCAAAACATTGGCATCGGCTATGCCTTTGGCCTAGATGGATGGATGGATGGATGGATGGAGGGATGGATGGATAGATAGATAGATAGATAGATAGATAGATAGATAGATAGATAGATAGATAGATAGATAGATAGATAGATAGAGATTCAAGAGTATTATCTACACCTGCTCTATGTGTAAGTAAGTGCCCTAAGATGACTTTTGTTGTGATTTGGTGCTATATAAATAAAACTGAATTGAAAAAAATAGATAGATAATCAATGATGTAAGGTTGCTGTGCCTCGTGCGTGAATGCGCATATACTTGGCGTATCTGGAGATTTAAATAATCAATGAAGTTACTGTTTCCCACCTTTTATTCCTCTGTACAGTGTTTCCCTGCAAAGCTACAGTGGATGGATCATTTCAAAAAATACAAAAGACTGTAACTTTAAAAGATATGTGCCTGAGGTTATCAAAAACTTGCAACGAGTAAGTAATTTTATAGCGATAATACTGATCTAATAATGATAACAATAATAATAATAATAATCATGATAATAGTATTAATAATATTGATTATAATACTGATAATGACAACAGTATCAATAATAGAAATACTAGTGCTAACCATGCTTATAATGAGGAAGAAAAGTAATTTATTAATTGATTAGAAAAATGGATAAACAGGGAAGAGAAAGCTAAATAAATTAAGTTAATCAAAAGAAAAAAAATCAAACAAACCAAAGTAAAATAACCCATAGATGAGTTGGGGGGTCCTGGCAGAGCTTTATGTCTGTATAATCTAGCACTGAGATATTGGGTTAGAGGCTGGGGGCATTGGTGTCACCGGCAATAGGCGGAGGTGAGGATGGGTATGTGTCAGTGTATGTATGAATGCTGGTTTGTGTTTGGCTGGTCTTATTGATGAATGGGGTCCAGTAGCTGTGAAATGAGTCCATTTGGTTATTTTTAAATGCTAGTTGTCTTTCTATTGAAATGTGTTCAGATAGTAGGTGACGCCATTGGGATGATGAGAGGTTGTGTCTGTCTTTCCAGTTTAAGAGTATTACCTTCTTAGCGATTGTTAGGGCAACCAGTATGGGTTGTTCATATTTCATTGGCGGTTCAACTGACGTAAGATCTCCCAGCAGACAAACAGATGGGGTGTCCAGTGATTTGGTTGCATTTCCACCAAGCTCTCAGAGTCATTGCTATAAACGGATTTTTGAACCAGTTATGATGTTTGATTGATTGGGTGAGGAATGGAAGATCTGATAATGATAAGTCTTGACAGTCGTGTTGTTCTATATCCAGCCAGGGGTGTTGTGTATGACGAGTTTTTTGCAACCATATGGGTATGTACTGAAGATGATTTGCAAGGTGGTAAAATCTAAAATTTGGAGCAGCTAGGCCTCCGCGGTCTTTAGGTTTCTGAAGGGTGGATAGATTTATTCGTGTTTTTTTATATTTCCAGTAGAAATACGTATGTGGTGGAGGATGAGTCGGTGTCATAGAAAAAAGGTAGTTTATTTTTGGTCATTTTTATAGCTGCTATTCTTCCGATAAATGAGATTGGTAAGTTGTTCCAGCGAGTGTGGTCTTCTTCAATGCTTTGTTGTAATGGTATGTAGTTCAGAGAAAATAGCTCTGAGAGCTTGGTGGAAACATTGACACCAAGGTATTTAATGTTGCCCATTTTTATTGTCAGTGAGGTTTTTTTGGATGCAGCATTCCAGTCTCCCTCACAGAGTGGAAGAATTTTGGATTTGGACCAGTTTATGGAGTAATCAGAAATTTTTGAGAATGTGGAAACGAGATTGAAAACTTCAGGGAGGGTTGTTGATGGGTTTGTTAAGTACAGTAGGATATTGTCTGCATATAAACTAATCTTGTGGTGAAAATGATTTGTTTGTACACCAGTAATGTGAGTATTTTGTTGAATGGCGGCTGCGAGAGGTTCAATGAATATTGCAAATAGTAATGGAGAGAGTGGACATCCTTGCCTTGTGCCCTGTTGTAGTAGAAAGCGTTGAAAGGTGATATTGTTAGTTATAACTGAAGTGGACGGGGTGTTGTAAAGAGTTTTGATCCAGTGAGTTAACGACTCCCCAAAACCAAACTTCTCAATGGTTGTGAAGAGAAATGTCCAGTTGACCTTATCGAAGGCCTTTTCTGCGTCCAATGATGTGATTATGGTGTTGAGGTGATTTCTCTGGGATAGACTGATGAGGTTGAATAAACGACGCATATTGGTGGATGAGTGCCTGTCTTTTATGAATCCTGTTTGGTCTGGATGAATTATTGTGGGTATGACTGTTTCTAATCTGTTAGCTAAAGCTTTGCTTATTATTTTTAAGTCACAGTTGATCAGGCTTATTGGTCTGTAGCTGGAGGTGAGAGTTGGATCTTTATCAGGTTTGAGCAGAACTGACATATGAGCTGAATTCATGTGTGTGGGTATGGTTCCTGGTGATTTGATTTCATTGACCATTCTGTTGAAAAGGGGAGATATGAGGTGTCAGTGGTGTTTATAAAATTCTATTGGGTAACCATCTGAACCGCGTGATTTGTTGTTGGGCATGGAGAAAATAGCTTTCCATGAGTTCTTCTGAGTTTAAGGATCAGTCTAATATGGTTGTTTGTTCTTCTGTTATTTTTGGTAGTTCAATATTGTTGAGGAAGGAGTGGATGTCGGAGATATTTATTACATTGTCTGAGAGTTTGATAGTAGTTACAAAATATTGGGTTTATTTCTTTTGGGTTGTATATTAAGTTTCCCTGTGGGTCTTGGTTTGCTGTAATAAGTGATTTTTCTTTATTTCTTTTCAGTTGTTGCGCGAGAAATTTACTTGATTTTTCATTATGTTCAAAATAATTCAGTCTCGTTCTTTGCATAAGAAATTGAGTTTGCTGATGTTATCGAGCTGTGTTTTAACTTTCTGTATTTCATTTTGAGTCTGTTCAGTGAGGTTGCAGGATTGTTGAGAATGGAGATGTTTCAGTTTATGTTCCAGTTCTTGTTGTTTTTCTTGTTTCTTATTCTTCTTGTGGGTAGAGTATGAGATGATATGGCCCCTGATGACTGCTTTTGCTGTTTCCCAAAGAACGGATGGAGATATTTCTGGGGAGTCGTTCAGCTCTATGAAGGATGCCCACTCTCTACTGAGAAGGTTATTAAAATCTGTGTCTGCTAGGAGTGAAGTGTTGAACCGCCATCTACTTAAGGCCCGTTTCCACTGACGAAGTTCCTGGTACTATTTGGGGGACAGGAACTACTACAGGAACGTCCACTCGCTCGGCCCTCTCAACCGCCGTGTCTCCACTGAGAGAGCGGAGTAGGAGGAAGGTTCCTGTGAAGTTACCAGGCTCTGGATGTGATGTAATCGTTACGCGACCATTTTGACCGGAGCAACGTAGCGGCGTAGGGACGCTGTTAGCGGTTAGCGGTGTCTGTAATAACTCACTAAACTCACAAAGTGGCCCGTGAAATTTTTTTTTCCCCAGCGGATGTCTTAGTTACAACATGATTGAGCTAACTGGAGTAGTTTCATGTCGTATCCGACAGCAGGAGGCATTTAACAAATGACGTCCTGATGTTAGCTTTGCTGCTACTGTTAGCTGTCCCTGTCAGCTGCAGCTACTGATGCTTTCTAGACATCGTGATTTCCCAAAACTGAATAAATACCACACATAGCAACACAAAACTGCTTTCCTAGCTCATTGATGTTGTAACTAAGATATCCACTGGAAAAAAATATGTTTTTCACGGACTGGTTATTGAGTTTGTTTACATGGCGGTGGAATCTATGAACGAGCTAACCCTTGTCTGCTGAGTTTTAAAAATGCCGGCTATTTTGTTGCTTTTTGTTGACGTCACATCCCGCCTTGAGTAAATCCAATCAGCGCCAAGTAACCCCCAAGCCCCAGCCAGGAGTCTTTCGGGGCCGTTCTGAGTACCTACCCCGAAGCAGGGACTTGTTTAGCCCCTGTAAAAGTTCCGGAACTCTGTCCTTCTGGGGTGGTTCCTGCGGTGGAGACACGCACCAACGGCCCCGGCCCCGTAAATCTACCCCGAAGTTCCTGCGGTGGAAACGGGCCTTTCAAGGGGTTTGTGTAGGTTCTTGCACTATATCAAAGCTCATTGGGCCATGGTCTGAGATGATTATTGGATGAATTTCTGAGTTGTTAATTTGAGCTATAATAGAATTACTACTATTACTACTACATTATTACAAGAAAGTAGTCAATGCGGGACTAACTTGTGAGGGGGTGAGTAGTAAGTGTATTCTTTATGAAGTGGGTTTAGGTTCGCCAAGAATCGCTAAGTCCAAGGTCTTCCATGTATTTTTTGATAATATCAGATGAGTGCCATGATCTGTGAGTGGTTCCAGGATTTGATCTGTCAAGATTTGGACTGAGAATTCATGTACGTTCATGTCGCTATGTCGATTCAATTAAATTTAATACAATCGTAGCATGGGTTAATGTCCGGAGCTTGAGTTATTAGCGGCTCGGTCCCAGCAACGGGTCAGGTGTTACGGTTGTGTTAGGTGAGTAGCCCGGTAGCCCGGCAGCTCAGCTAACATTTGCAATTAGCATTGTAAAATGTAGCCCGGCATCCTGGCGGCTGTGTTTAGCTATTCCCCTGCCTACTTCAATGATGATGGTACCTGTAATAAATGCAATATATTTGCTGAAATGGAGGCGAGGCTCAGTTACTGCAAGAGCTGGTAGAAACGCTCCATAGCTGCAAGCTACTCCAGTAGCCGTAGTAGCTCTAGTGCTAACTCTGGGAGCTAACGCTAACATTCCTCTCTTGGAGAAGAGTTGGAATGTTAGCATGGCAGCCGACAAGTGCTAACGCTAACGTCCCCACGTTTAAGCAGGCTCCCGGAATGTTAGCATGGCAGCCGACTAGTGCTAACACTAACGTCCCCACGCTTCCCGGCTCCAGCTCACTGAGAAGCATAGGGACGTTGGCACTAGTCGGCTGCCACGCTAACGTTCAAACTCTTCTCCGTGACACCATGAGCCCGCCCCGGCTCAGTTGGAGCGTTAGCGTGGCAGCCGAGTAGTGCTAACGCTAACAGGAAAGCAGGGAAATAGCTAAACACAGCAGAGGCCGAGAGTGAGTGAAAGACATCGCTAACTTCTAAACTAAGCCAAATTAAGTTAGCTGTTTAGGTTTTATTTCCTCACCCCCTGAACCTGCCTGCAGTGAAAGCGGGGGCTGACTGGTGCTTCCTTCTCATGCTCCACTTCACTCAGCTGCCAGCACAGCCAGTTAGCCTCAGCTAGCTGCTCTCCGTTTGAATCCAACCGGAGCACCGAGCCCTGGTTTGTTATTCAGGTTGTGGGAAGAAGCAGCGGGTGTATCGGGCAGCTGAGTGAAGCGGAGCCTGCGGAAGAAACACCGGGATCGTCTGGATGTGATAGTCCTTATGAAATCTCCTTCACATCTTCCCTTGACCTCATGACGTTTTCCATTGAGGTCAAGGAAAAGTGGTTAGGAAAAAATGTTAGGAGGGACTTTTTGACCGCAGCCATTATCTCCTCCTGCAGGGGGTGGGAGTCGTTAGTCCTCAGAGATGACAGCATGGCTTTTATCCTCCTTTCTCCCACCACCTGCACAGAGTCCAGAGAGCATCCCAGGACAGAGCTGGCCTTCTTGATCAGCTTGTCCAGTCTCTTCCTATCTGCAGCCCAGACGCTGCTGGCCCAGCAGACCACTCCGTAAAAGATGGCTGATGCCCCCAGAGTGTCAAAGAACGTCTTCAGGAGCGCCCCCTGCACTCCAAGAGACCTGAGCCGCCTCAGCAGGTAGATTCTGCTTTGGCCTTTCCTGTATAGGTCTGTTATGTGATTAGTCCAGTCCAGTTTATTGTTTAGATAAACACCCAAGAGTTGTCACTGAGTAATTGTTATACAAATGGTCATTTAGTGGGTGAAATATTCTTTTAAGATTAATGTCCTTTCCCTGGGCGTTTACCGGTGTTGGGAGGAGGAGTCTGCGCCTGTGGAAATCCACCATCAGCCCTTTGGTTTTCCCTGCATTGATCTGAAGATGGTTCCTCAGGCACCAGTCCACAAAGTACAGTTCTCTGTACTCCCTGTCGTTCCCATCTGTGATGAGGCAGACTATGGCAGGCTCATCAGAGAACTTCTGTAGATGACAGGTGGGCATGTCGTATGAAAAGTCTGCAGTGTAGAGGGTGAAGAGGAACGGCGCCAGCACCATCCCTTGTGGGGCGCCCGTACTGAAGACAACCATGTCCAATACACCATCCTGAGTGCTGACATGCCGGTCCGTGAGGTAGTCCAGGATCCAGGATGTGAGGTGATTAGCCACCCCTATGTGCTCCAGTTTGGTGAGGATGAGGGGGGTTGTAGCCATGATGGGGAGTGGCAGACTGATCAAATCTATTGAAGAACAGATTTAGATCATTCACCCACTTCTGGTCGCCTCTGGCCTCGAAGTCTGGTTGTTTGTGTCCTGAGATGGTTTTCAGACCTCTTAAGACTCCGCTGACGTCGTTCTGCTGCAGCTGTTCCTCCATCTTCTTTTTATATTCTTCCTTTCCCCACCTGATGTTTCTCTGTGGCTCCTTCTGCACGGCCTTAAGGTCCTCCTTGGTTCCAGAGTTAAAAACTCTCCGCTTCTCCTTCAGGAGAGCTTTTATATCTGGAGTAATCCAGGGTTTGGTGTTTGAGAAGCAGCATACAGTCCTGGTGGGTACGGTGCTTTCCACACAGCAGTTTATGTAGTCAGTAATACATGATGTTAGACTGTCAATGTCTTCCCCATGACAATCGCTGAGTACCTCCCACACAGTGCTCTCGAAGTAGTCCATCAGGGCCTCCTCTGCCTCATCAGACCACCTCTTCACAGTGCGGGTGGTTGCTGGTTCCTTCTGCATCAGATGATTGTAGACAGGCAGAAGACGAACCACGTTGTGATCAGCTTTTCCCAGGGGGGGCAGGGGGATGAGTGGTATGCCTCCTTGGTGTTGGCATAAAATAAATCCAGTGTTTTATTGTCTCTGGTGTGGCAGGAAACATACTGGATGAAGGTGGGCAGGGTGGTGGATGGACAGACGTGGTTGAAGTCCCCAGAGATCAGAGGGAGGGCCTGAGGGTGCTGTGTTTGCAGCCTACTCGTAACAGAGTGGAGAATGTCACAAGCAGACTCAGCCTTTGCAGACAGGGGGACATACACTGCTACCATAATGACGTGAGAAAACTCCCTGGGTAGATAATATGGTCTCATGCCAACAGCCAGCAGCTCAATGTCCCTGCAGCAGTGCTGTTCCTTGATAGTGATGTGCCCAGAGTTACACCATCTATCATTCACAAACACAGTCAGCCCTCTTTCTTTCCTCTTAATGCTGTCCGCTGTCCTGTCGTGTCTGGTGAGCTGGAATCCGTCCAGCGCGGTGATCGTGTCCGGTACTCCTACTGATGGTGAGTCAGCGCCAACAGCTCGTCCATCTTGTTGGGGAGCGATCTTACGTTCCCCATGACGGATGGGAGGACGGGTTTGTACCGTCTCCTCCGGTGTCAGCGCTGCACTTTGGCGCAGCGTCCCCTTCTCCGCAGTTCACGGGGAATATCATGCCTCTCCTCGGGCATATATATATATATATATATATATATATATATATATATATATATATCCCGGACCTGGACGTAAGTGATCACTATAAGCAGTTTGTATATATATATATATATATACATATATATATATATATATATGTATGTATATATATATATACACGTGTGTATATATGTGTGCATATACGTATATATATTTTTCTATCATATGTCATGATCATTATCTTCAATTTGATGGTGTTTATGACTGAAAAGATTTAAGTCTGAGAGGACTCGGCCTGTGCTGGAGCTCTGAATGTTTGGCTCTAACAATCCATCAAAAATCATGAAAATGACTTGACATCCAAGCAGTTAAGTGAAGTTTATGGCTTTACATGGTCATTGTGATTCAACTGGTGTGTTTATTTTCAATTATTTTTGATGTTTTGGGCACTTTTGATAACACATGTTAAAAGTGTGAACACCAGCTAAACTTAAAATGGAGGAGGTCAAGAAAGCCTTGAAAGAACTGGCAAAGAAAATTGATGGAATGGCAGAAAATGTGGGCAAAATAAGCGGTTTGGTTGAAGATGTGAGGAAGCTAAATAACCTACTCGCACTGAAGGACGAGAAAGTTGCAGAACTGGAGAAAAGAGTTGATGAGCTGGAGCAATATACACGAAAAGAAGATGTGATCATTAGCGGCCTGAAAACAACACACCGCACCTACTCAAAACGTCATCCGAGGGGAGAGCAGTGGAGTGGACCTAACTGAGGGAGAAAAACAGACTCTGGAGGAGCAGGTGATCCAGTTCTTCAACAGAAACAACATCTCCATACATAAAGAGAGTATCGCTGCTTGCCATACTCTTTCCAAAAGAAATGAACGAATGGAACGAACCATCATTCTGAGATTTGTGAACAGAAAACACAAAATGGAGCTTTTGAAACAAGGAAGGAAACTGAAGGACACACAGGTGTATGTGAACGAACATCTTACGAAAAGGAATGCTGAGATAGCTAAACATGCAAGGGTCCTGAAGAAACAAAAGAAAATCCATTCAACATGGACAAGGGATTGCAAAAATCTGGATTCGCACAAATGCTTTACTTGGTGAGGAGGCAAAGGTCCTGCTAATCCGGGACCTCAAAGACCTGGAGAAATATGAAACTGTATAGCCCACAAGAACATTCATTGATGGCCCAGATTTATCTTATAGACATCTTTTTTGCCCTTGAAGAGCCCGGCTTGGTGGTGGTGAGTAGGTGTATGCTTATATGGAACAGCCCATATTGGACTTATTCTGTTTATCACTACACCTGCCGATTTATTATACCACCATTACTCAATTTTTTTTGTTTGGATTCAGTTTGGATAAATTGTCTCATTATCTAATTTTGTGGGTGTGTATATGCTCAAATTTGGATGTGTGTGACTGGGAAGGCGACTGTGTGCGACCACATTGAACAATTACTATGCAGGACCAAGATATAGATATAAACCCAGAAATTAATTTTTTTGACTATGTAACCAGTAATTGTTGTTACTACACCGAAAACCAATTTAAGGAGAAATTCAATTTAGAGCATGGTATATCAATCGTACACTTCAATAGTAGGAGTCTATACACAAATTTTAATAAGATCAGAGACTATCTACAGCATTACACCATGCAATTTAATGTAATCGCTATTTCTGAGAGCTGGCTTAGCCATGACAAAGGGACTGATTTTGAATTAGAAGGTTATAATTTCAATTTTGTGAATAGAGCAAATAAAAAGAGTGGAGGAGTCGCACTGTATGTGGACAACAGGTTAAAGTATAAGATTGTAGAGAGTATGACGACTGTGATTGATGACATTTGTGAATGTATTACTGTTGAAATTGATATGGGTAAAATGAAGAATGTCATTGTTAGCTGTGTCTATAGAGCACCCAACTCTAGCATTGAAAGTTTTAAAGATGTGTTTGAGGCCATGGTTTCAAATACCGAGCAGAAGGTTGCCTTTTTATGCGGGGACTATAATATAGACTTCTTAAATCCAAATAAATCACCTGCAATAGAGGAATTTATAGATGCAATGTACAGTAAGGGCCTATATCCTAGTATAACCAAACCAAGTAGAATTACCACCCACTCAGCAACAGTAATAGACAATATTCTTACCTATAATATGACCAGTAATTTAGAAAGTGGATTATTAATAAACGATATCACTGACCATCTGCTTTTGTTTGTTATCCATGAATGTAAACACAAGAACTTAGACAGCAGCAAAATAAACATGCAGAGGAGATTAAGAACGGATGACACCCTGAATACATTCAGAAATGATTTGTTAGTTCAAGACTGGAGGAATGTTTATGAAAGGATGTTGATTCAGCTTATAACTTATTCCTTAATACTTTTTTGACTTTATATCATAAAAACTGTCCAATTCAGCAAGCAAAGAAAACATCAAAACGTCCAGATAACCCCTTGTTTTACGGGGGGTCTGTTGAATGCCTGCAAAAAAAAGAATAAATTATATAAAGACTTTATCAAGCACAGAACTGAGGAAAAAGAAATTAAATATAAGACATATAAAAATAAATTAGCGGATATTCTAAGAAAATGTAAGAAAGATTATTATTGTAAATTGTTGGAAACCAATAAAAATAACATAAAGGGCACCTGGAATATTCTAAATTCAATTATTAGAAGAAAAAAAACAAGTGCTACATTCCCAAATTAATTTCTTGATAATGGTAAGATAATTAAAAACAGTGATGAAGTGGTGGCAGGCTTCAACAGATTCTTTGTAAATGTCGGGCCCAAGTTGGCCGATGAGATAATCCCTCCACAAGGGCGAGGTGTCTCACAAATTTTTGAAGAAAGAAACTCAGCTACTATTTTTCTGAGAGATACAGATAAAACCTAAATAATTGACAATGTTAATAATTTTAAGAACAAGGGATTGTGATGATATCGATCTATTCTTAGTTAAACTAGTAATTGTAGCTATAGCAGATCCCATAGCACATATCTGCAATCTCTCACTGAAACTGGGCACCTTTCCCATTAAGATGAAAATAGCCAAAGTCATTCCCATCTTTAAAGCTGGTGAGCAGAATCTTTATACTAACTACAGGCCAATTTCATTGCTTCCCCAATTTTCTAAAATCTTGGAGAAGATATTTGCCACCAGATTGGACAGTTTTATTGATAAGCATGAGATCTTAACTGATAGTCAAAATGGTTTTAGACCAAATCGATCTACATCTTTGGCTCTAATTGACCTTGTGGAAGAACTAACAACCAGCATTGATGACAAGAAATTCGCCATAGGGGTATTTATTGACCTTAAAAAGACCTTTGACACAATTAATCATCATATTTTGCTTCAAAAACTGGAAAGATATGGGATTAGGGGTATAGGGCTCAGTTGGATAAAAAGTTATTTAGAACAACAGTTTGTGCAGATGGGAGAGGAAAAGTCAACGCTCCTAAATATAACTTGCAGTGTACCACAAGGATCAATAATGGGACCAAAATTATTTATATTATACATAAATGATATTATTAATATATATATATATATATTTTGAAAATTGTAATTTTTGCAGATGACACAAATATCTTTTGTAAAGGAGAGAACCTCCAACAGTTGTTAAAGATCGTCTCTGAAGAGCTAGCCAAGCTAAAACTGTGGTTTGATACAAATAAATTATCTCTCAATATAAAGAAAACCAAATTCATGATTTTTGGGAAACGCAAAATTCCAGAAGACTTAACCATTGAAGTACTGTGTGATAACACCAGATTAGAAAGAGTTTATGAAAATTCCTTCCTGGGAGTAATAATTGATCACAATCTCAGCTGGAAACCGCAAGTCAAACACATTTGCTCTAAATTGGCAAAGACTAATGGTATACTTTGTAAAGTCAGACACATACTGAATCAGAAAACAATGTACATTCTATACTGCTCACCTTTTCTTCCTTATCTGTCCTATTGTGCTGTGGTGTGGGGTAATACCTACAAATCCACCCTAAAGACAATATGCACCATGCAGAAAAAGGCAATGAGAATAGTTAGCAATGTTGGCTATAATGCACAAACAAATGATTTATTTTTAAAATTACAAACATTAAAATTTATGGATATAGTGGATTTCAAGACCACACAAATTATTTACAAAGCCAAAAACAACTTACTCCCTAATAATATACAAAAATGGTTTAAAGAAAGAGAAAGTGGTTATAATTTAAGAAGGAGAGGGAATCTCTTACAATCCAAGGTGCGCACCACACTCAAAAGCATGTGCATATCTGTCAATGGTGTGAGGTTGTGGAATAATTTACCTGTAACGATCAAAGAAAGTAAACACATTGCTCAATTTAAAAGGCAGTTTAAAATTCTCACATCAGAAAACTATAACAATTGAGGTGAAGGTGGGCCAAATGTTTCATTTCCACTTTAAGAGGTTGTACTGAATTGTTTAGCCATAAAGTCTGCATTTTTTTTCCTTTTTTCAAATATTCTCTTATATTATATTTTCAGTATATATTGTTTTTTATTTCCAGAACTAACTACCTCAGATGAATCAAGAGTTTCTCATTTGGACAAATGGCGGTACTTTGATAAAATAAACAGTAGCCATGTTAGAAAATTAAGATGTATAAAAGGGGAAGGTAAACATAAGTTAGCTTCTTCCTTCTCCCTTTTTGAACATGTAGAGACCTTTAATTTATTTATTTTCTGTGAGAAATGTCATATGAAAAAACGCAGTTTTAGACCCCTTGTATTTTGCGACAGCGCCCTCCATTTCATTGGAAGCCAACTACAACTATTGAATATGGACGACAACGATCCGAGTGTGAATATTAAATGTGAATTACATTATTTGTTTAATGTCATCAAACTATTTTGTTGACTTGAATAAGACAGCGAAATTGATGTTTTACTGTGATACGTTTAAAATGATATGACTGCCTTTACCATGATAGTCTGAAAGGCACGTCAAATATGGGTTAAAGTAGTAGGTAATAGTTTAGCTTGTTAGCAATGAACTGTTTGACCTGCACATTTTGTTTCATGAAAGCGAAGCGCGATGACGAATAATTTTAGCATGTGCTTTAAATTAAACATGAATAAAAAATTAAAGCAATGAAGTGGATGATATGATAAAAACATGTATAGGCTTACGTTTTCATACAAGCATGAAACTGTTTACATATTGGCAAGTAGTGTACTTTATGCTAAAAGTTAATTTTGTATTCATGTGTATCATGTAATACACCTACACACACGTTTTTCCTTTATTATTCATAGTATTATATATCACGTGTGTTTATATCACTACATTGATATTACTCTATAGCATATATTTAGAGATTTTGTGGAGAGAAATTAAGCTCATCCAGCGCAGAAGATCAGAAATGTATTTGACTAATTAGGAACTATCTATTTAAGGTGCACATAACAATCCATAAAGGGAGAACCTTGCCCCAACTGGAGAAATGCACAACAAGGAAGGAAGGGGCACTATTCAAATGGTAGGTAATGTTGTTAATATGTTGATATAATAATGTATTTGCTATGCTCCAGCATCTTCAGTATTTCAGTGTAGACTGTATAGGTATTTATTTTATTTTTTTAAGTATTTCTGTTTTCAGTTTTGTGATATGTTTGATTTCTTTTTTTTTCTCTGCAGATCTCCCTGATATGTGATGTAACCACTGCACACAATAAAACTTTTCAAACCATTTCAGAATTTCACAGCCTTTGTTTCAAATTCCCACAACAAAAGTGAGGACTGGACACCCAAGACCAGACATTTCCTATTATATGTTGTAGCGGGTTTGATCAATGCAGTAAAAGTTTTTGGCGTGCCAGTCAGAGCAGTCTGATGAATATCAAGAAATAAAGAACTAAAATAGCTTGATCAAACCATACAAAACAACCAGCAAACAATAATAATGCAGAACAGCACCCAGGTGTAAATCAACAATTAAATCTTGGTATTTTTATTTGGGTGTAATAAAATTTTAAAATTGTAAATTGTAATAAAGCATTAAAAGTGTAACTTGTTTCAAACAGTGGTGTTTGGGTGAAACGCTGATTTAGTTGCAGTTATACAGCCGTCCAGTAGGGGACACTGTCGCAAAAAACAAGGGGTCTAGAACTGCGGGTCTGAATCTGCCGTCTCCGGGTCTGCAGAGACATACTATTGTCTCTAGCAGCCACAGGCTTGCTAAGAATCTAACCAATCCAAGCATCGTGGGCTGGAAGGGCGTATTGCCTCGGTCAAGTTTGCCCATCCCCTTTTGCTTCCATCTCCTCCCCGTTCTCCCTCAGCGTCCTCCCTTCAAACCTCCTGCTACGCCCCTTAACACTCAAACAAGTGGCACGGCTTCCCTGTCAGCGCAACACAGAGAAAACTTCAGCCAGTGCAGCCATGGAAGGAAAAAAAACACCTCCGCCACCTCTGCTTGCCCAAACAACCAAGAAAGGACAGGAAAGAAAGCCTGCCACTGAAAAAGCTTTTATGTTATTGTGGAAGTTGCATTATGTTTATTAAAAAAACTTACAGTAACATCACTATATGTAACGTTATGTGCTGCGCAATCGGTAGCTTGAATGTCAGTTTACGACAGAAAAGCTAACGTTAGCTGTCGGCTAGTGACAGCTAGTGTCGCCTCGTGACCATGGTCCATGTGTAGCCTACAGTATTATGATGAGGGAGTGTTTTGTCTCTCTCTGTCAACTTTGTTTGTCATCTTGCTGGTAGAGTACATAGTTGTTCACTAACAGTATTTTTCTGTTGATTTTTTTTCCAGGACTGCAGAGACAACCACCTCCAGCAGCTGTCAGACTAATGATGTGTTGGTCGCGAACGAAACAGCTCTTAAGCAGCGTTCACACCGGGCATGAGTGAAGCGAAGTATTCGCGCGTAACGCGCCGCGCATAACACAAGTTTAGATGCCTGACCATTTTGTTAATTCGCGTTGACGCGTCAGTCGCGCAAGTAGCGAGCCCGCCCACTTTCACTAGATAACAACATCTTGCCCGCCATTCTCTCCTCAACCATGGCTGAGATAACCACCATCGCTGCATTGTACCTGCTCAGAAGTCCCAGATGCATCAGAGGGCCAAACGCCGTCGGTTTTGGGTTCACCTTATTCTGCAGAAGCGCATCCAGCTCGGCGAGTTTCACCACCTCATCCAGGAACTCCGTCTGGATGATAGCCGCTTTCAGCGGTACTTCAGGCTGACTGGGGCCCAGTTTGAGGACCTGTTGGCGAGGGTTGGCGCCAGGATCTACCGGCAGGACACCACAGGCGCTCCATTTCAGCTGCAGAGCGCCTGTCCATCTGTCTCCGGTGAGTAGCAGTTTATTGTTGTGTCAAAATCAGTAAATATTCACTGTATCTAGCAAGTCATACGTCGGCTTATCTGACACTATAGTGGTATGAACCCACATTTTGCTGTGATTCACTTTCAATAAACGGATCAAAAGTATAATAATGTAATAATGGAAAGAAGAAGAAGAAAGAAATGATCCCTGACTTACTTTAATTTCTCTTTTGTATTGTTCATTCTAGCTACTGAGTGTTCAAAGGAAGCGGTTTCTCCCATTCAGTGACTTCTGCTGTTTTTGTGTTCTTCCATGGGCTTGTTCCATTCAATATCCAAGTGTTTTAGTTTCAGGTTTTGTAGGTGAGAATACATATTAGTTTAGGGTATTTTCAAATTGTCTTTGTCAGTTTTTATAGTACAGGCTGTGAAAATAAATCTCTATACTGAGACATCTATACAAGTCAGTTATCCATCGATACAGAAATCTCTTCTATAAGTTTGCAATGCTTTATCTGTGTGCATCTTCATCTGTCAACAAACCTCCGGACTCAATCCCTGAGGGGCCTGCTGCCTCTCCCTGGTCCTCGACCGGCCCTGCTTCCAACTCTCTGTACCCTGCAGCCCTATCCTCGACCCCCCGACCCATGTTCCCGCTGGTCTCCCTTGGGGTTATGAAGGGGTCGAGGAAAGAAAGGACCTTAGAGTACTTCCACCTCTTCACTGGCCCTGCCGCTGCCCCGCTCTTTTTCTCTGCCTCCTTCCTCCTTTCCTTTAAATAAGTGTCCCTGAGGCTCTTCCATTTCTTTCGACATTGATCCACTGACAAAAAACACAATCGGTAACAGACAAGTACGTTATGGCGGGGAAGCCGGCTGTGCTAACTGGAGCTAAGCTAGTGCTAACATTAACGTTCATAGTACAACCATTCTGCAAACTAATAAAAGACACATGTTTACAGAACTTACCAGGTACACCAGTCTCCTCGGCGACTTTCACCCAAGCCTGCTCCTTTTTGTTGCAGTCTCTGTAGAGTAGACACGTTGTATCATAGAGCTCTGGGTAGCCGCACACCACAATTACAATCTTCTCCTCCATCTTGGCATCAACAACTGGACGTCATGACGCCAGTGACGTCGGGAGAATCTCAACTCTGACTGGCTTTCACGGTACAGCGTCACGCGAATTCGCCTCAAAAGTTCAATATTTTCAACTTGAGCAATGAGGCGTTGGATGCGAATTTCGCGTCTATTGCGCTGCGTCCATCGCGTCTATCGAGTCACGCTACACGCGTCCATTGGGCCGCCCGGCGCGAATTCGTGTCTAATTGCGTCTTTGCATTCACTTTGTATGTAATCTTGACGTGCGAAGTTGCGTTTGGTGTGAACGCAGCTTTAGAGCCGGCTCTTTGAAGTGAACGACGGGAACCGGCTACTGATTGGGGGGGGGGTTCTGTTCATGATGCCTGAATTGGTCAATATGTATGTGTGTCTGCAGTGAGCAGAAGGGGGAGGGGCGGCGGTTACAGACACACACAGCACAGTGAGCACGTGAACAGGAGGGGGGGGGGGGGGGGGTCTGTTCGTGACGCACGTAATTGGTCAATATGTGTGTGTGTCTGCAGTGAGCAGAAGGGGGAGGGGCGGCGGTTACAGACACACACAGCACAGTGAGCACATGAACAGGAGGGAGGGAGACGGATAGAGAAAGACAGCAGGTGCTACAGAGAGCGACAACATGCTGGAAAGGTAAAAAAGTTGAGAAAATGAATACAGCAGGAAAAGCGGTAAAATTTGGAAATTTGGAATATGATTAAAATCTCATATCCAAACAACCTGCACAGGCAGATGAGAACTGTTCATCCATCAGTGCAATTGGAAGAAAAAAGACAAACAAGCAAACATGCCATTAATGAAGGTGCAGTTACAAGTTTAAGATAGGTAAGTGTTTAATAGTAAAAATCTAAAAGTTTAAAATAGTTAAAAGTTTTTTGTACTTTATAATTTATTTTTTGTAGCACTCTGTAGAGTATATAAAGCCATATAAATAATAAACGTTTGATATAATGTAGTTTTTTTTACAATAGTAATTTATTTTACACATAATTTTACATTATTGTTGGTAAAAAATTAATTCAAACAACCTAAATCTGAGGAGCCACTTGGGAACCGAAAGAGCTGGCTCTTTTTAGTGAGCCGAGCCAAAAGAACTGGCTCTCTAAAAAGAGCCGTAATTCCCATCACTATGTCAGACCTGTGAGTACAATTTCATGGTCATAAAACATATGGACCCTTCTCTGTAATATTCCACAGATATTATTTATATATCTGTGTATAATACAGTATTTTACTGTCTTAGTTTACATTTGCATGTAATGAAATTAAATCCTGTCAAAGACACATCAGCTGAAATGATCATTTATAGAGAGGGGGAAAGGGATATTTCAAATACATTACTTATCAGCTGCCAAGGTTTTGAAATTTGTCTCTCTTTTTTGGTCATTTTGATAGAGGCTCTGTTGATGCAGTAAACAGGAAGTACACACAAATGCCCCAAGTAAGGGGGAAAATATATAAATGTTTTTGTGTGTTTTTGTGAGGTTGGAGGTTGAGAGGTGTCTGCATTTGCATTTTCACATGTATGCCTCTTTGTAGGGGCGGTGAAGAAATGTAAATTATCTCCTTTGTGTATATGATAAGTTGTGGGTACAGAGGTGTCTACTTGCATGCCTCTTTGTAGGGGTGAAGACATGTAAATGATCTCCTTTGTATATGATAAGTTGTGGGTACAGAGGTGTCTACCTTTGTACCTTCTACCTTGTGTACTTGCACCTTAGGCAGGGGGTTGTAAAACGTTAACAACTTGTTCCTGGGAGTTGGTAAACTAGTTTGTAAAGGAGGGTCAAATTCCAGGTTGTGGGGTTGTGGGCTCCTCAATCTTGTTTATACAATTTCCTACACGTTTTAGGTAAATGGGTGGTCCTCACAGCTTATTTTATGGCACAACATTTGTGTTTTCAGCTTTCCCTCTTTTACTCATGTCAAATGACAATTTGATATGATGGTCTTACACATTGCAATAGACATTTGTGAGGTATAGATGATATAAAATGTGATATATAAATTGCAGATGATGTCAATGTAACTAGTAATTCATTTCATTTTCAGTGATGATGACTTCTCTGAGCCTGGTGTCCATAACTTGGCTGTCTCCAGTCCCATGGAGACAGCAGAACAGTTAGATCCAAGGTATGTCAATATTGAATGCTAAATTGTTTTAGAAATAACTGTTTATATACTAAAATTTTATAACATGCATCTTACAGAAGCACTTCAGTGACATGACCTTGTATACACTTTCTTGAAATCGTTAATTTAGTCTGCCAACCCATGATCCATCAGTGGACAATGATGAAAACGAATTCAATTACATCTGAAACTCCATGTAAGTTGCTGTGTAAACTGCAGAAGTTTTTGGGAGCGTTTGTAGTTGCTGCATAACGTTGTACAATCAGTTTCTTATATTTCAAATGTATTCTTGCTTTTTCAGAATTGAATGGGACAGTGATGATGAAACCTGGACTCCAGAGACACTGAGTCAGACTTGTCATCATCAGAGGAAGATGAAACCAGATAAGCTGACGTTGATGAAGATGACCCTGACTACAAGTACCCAATTCGTGTGAGGTGTGTGTGAAAAAAAATGTATAAATTTCCAGGCGAGGTATTGCAATAAGTGTAATAGTTTTAACAGCTATTCTTCTTACAACAGGACTGGCGGTGCTTTGACATCAAAAATTTCACTGGACAACTTTAAGATAATCAGCATGGAGGACACAGTCCATGACGAACCACAAAATGCCCCCGGTCCAAGTTAAACAGAGTTGCCAAACTTTCCAGAGGCGATTAAAGTTTTGGTAGTTGATGATGTGGTTGGGAAACCTGCAAGCATAATCTACCATGACAGTCTGAAACAGCTTGCAGAAAATCTGCATCTGCCTGTCAAGGAGTGTCCTTTCAGGGAAATACTAACAAAGGTTGAATGTATGGCACCTGAACCATTTGAAGTAAGAATCACTTCCAGAGGAACGGCAGCTGTGATGGAATGGGTCAGTTAGTTTGTATTTTAAATTTTACTTACATATTCTGTAATTATAAAATAAACTGCACATGTTAATAACTACTTTAAAAATCAATATAATTGTAAGACAGGAACAATGGTGAGTTTGTTTTTAATCTTTTTTTAAACCTTTCCACAGATATGTCCCTGTGGTCACACCGTATGGAAATGGGCATCCAAGCCCCAGTTTAAATATGGGATGCTGGCAGGAGACTTTATGCTTTCAATGAACATCCTTCTCTCTGGAAATAACTATAGGAAGATCTCACTTTTGTTTAACTTTATGAAGATGGGGATGGTGAACAAGTCAACCTTCTTTCGAACCCAGGATGCATATTGTGTTGACACAGTCAAGGAGTTCTGGGAGGAGACGAGGGCTGCCATCATTGCAGGGTGTCAATCAAAAGGACTAGTTTTTGCCTTGGGTGAGTCTCTCAAACACATGCATTTACACAAGTACACACATTAACATTAAACCCCTCCCCCCTTGTTGGTGGAGCACTGGGTCAACATGCTGAGTAAGGGGACTCTGAGTTTGGTTTTGATAAAGGTGTCAGAACAGGCCCTGGCAAGTCACATTGTCTGTCAAAGTCACAAAACAATTCTGTCAGCTAGATGGCCAGGTTATGGTTATTCAGTGTCATACAAGCTTACATGGGAATGTTATATTTTACAGTAGTCCTGGAATTTTAATTGCAATCGGTATCCATTAAAAATTATGTATTTTGCAAAAACGCATCTCTGTCTATTGTCTTTGTTTATATCATTTCTTCCATTCTTCACATGCTTTCCTTCTAGGAGATGCAAGAATGGATAGTCCAGGATTCAGTGCACAGTACTGCACATACACAACAACACTTAAAGCTACAGTTAAAATGCTCAAAATTTAGGACAATTGCACTCTACTGATCATTCTCATGCCATCTTTCCCAAATTTGTTCAATTTTCCAGTTCATGAATTAGCTTGAACATGACTAAATACCACCATCTACAGGCATTATGCAACATTTAAGGTGGACCAAGAAATTCCAATCGGAAGCTGTGAATCGGATCACTGTAGATCTACCAGAGCCTTCAAGAGCAATGTCGATGTTACAGAGTCAAAGTTATGTTTTACGCGGCAACAGTGCATAATCCTTGGGACTCCAAGGCAGCCACAATTAACAACAGCCTACTATCAGTATCAGACAGTAAATTACATGCTAGGCTGAATAACTTCCGGGGCACAGAAATGAGAGAGATTAAATATAAAAATAAAAAAGGGATCGAGACTGTTTTTTAAATGTTCTATTTTTGACCTGCACACTAAATGAAATATTCGAAAAAGAAGTCAAAATCTGTTTTTGTTGGACATTGAAAGACAAATAATTAAATAACAAATTGTTTTCCCATTTTATTTATTTTTTATTTTATTTGTTTTTTTGGCATAGACTGGAAATTAAGCTGCTGTTGAAGGCAGTTAAGTTTATTTCACTGAATGCTTATGTTTTTCAGATCCCTGTATGAACCTGCATCTACCAAGTGGTCATCAGACGTGAGTGAAACCCTGTTCTCCTGCGCTCCACTTTATCAGCCATCTAACAGCTGCCTGCCAGCAACCTCTGATTTATTAAATGTGATATTAGTCTGACAGATACAGGAAGTGATGCTGAAGGAAAGCCAAGTTTAGATACTGATAAAAACTTGGCAGTTAGATATGTCTTGTACTAATTTAGATTTGAGAGGACAAAGGGACAGACCAGTGGGATTACATCTTGATTCATTTGCTTTGCAAAGATAATGACATCACCACTGGGTTGTTTAAGACTTTTTTGTTCTACAAACCCACTATAGGTCAGTAACTAAGCCTTTAAATACCTTCATTAATTCTAGACATTCAGTCAACTATGTGGAATATATTGGGTCAACTGAATTATATACAGCATGGGGGCGAGCCATATCATATCGTTCGGGATAATACCAGGCTAAATTTTAATGATATGAAAAATTCACATTGTGATACTTGCAATATTTTAGTTTTCACATTGACATAGTGAGCTTTAAAGGATAAAGGATTAGTTTATACTTTTAGTAATAGCTGACCAAAGAGCCTATATCTACCTCAGCAGTTCAGTGTTTACTACACCAGAAAAATAAGCTGATTACCCAGAAGTTACATGCACGATGGGAAATGGAGTCAGACCAAAGTAAGCCAATCTACTGTGTGTTAATGTAAGGCGCGCGCGCTTGAGTGTGTGCGCGCGCGTACTTATAAACATTGCTTTCCTGTGTCTTTACCACTCCGTTGTACAGCAGGTGGCAGTAAAGCTACTGAGCAAGCACTATCATTTATTTCACAATTGCAGATCATCCATCATGCAGGAAAACACAGTTGGCACCGATAATCTGTTTTGTCCTTGAATCTTTCATATCGAAGCCTGTGCTAATATTCGCCTATAAAGGCATGTATAGGAAAGACGGACTTCACAAGTCTTGATTGAAATAATAATATAATGCATTCACATATAAAAACACCCGGTAAGGACAGCTAACACCTCAATTCCACAAAGTGGTCACAAACAGAATACAGTGCCAAGTGACAGTTCCTCAGATTAAAAGAGGACAATCCGATAAGTGCGCACCAACACGTAGCCTACCTTAACCTTCTCGGCAGACAGTGTTGAGACCGGCGGACGCTCTCGGTTAATCAGTTATTCCCATAGAAAATTTCTTCCCTTCACAGACTTCACGGACTTCACGGATTCATACAAATCTTTTAAATTACATTCAGCGGTTGTGTGAGACACAGCAATGGCACGCATTCGTCTCTGAACGCAACAAATGATGTAACGTAACAGTGAATTTGACTTTTTAGTAACTCATAGGATAGTTTCTCCTTGGCTAAAGACGCACCACAATGTCTATAGATGAGTTAAAAACTACATGTAATCCGTCAGACGCGGTGTGGGTGGAGCTGTGGGGCACACTGCAAATAATACTCCATCTAAGCAGTTTTTACACAAAGCACAGACTCGTTATGGTTAGTACTTTTTATAGTGTGCAATGTATGACATCTTTGACACAGGTAAATCGACCTGTGCAGCAATACTGCAGTGTAAATACTGGTGGATATGTGATGTTGATAAATGTGTTTGTAGGTTTTCTGTAATAAATGAGAGGTTTTCTTTAGCATCACTTAGAAATATGGTGCCATTTATTTCCAAGAGTACCCAGCTGCAGACAAGATGGCGGACGAGGGCGCCGCCACATATCCAAAGAGCATGGATACCAAGAGGCGAAGCTCAATAGAACGCCCCATAGCAACAGACTCGCCCATGGTTTCGTCCTACCGCCGCCATTTTGGACTGTCAGCAGACCGCGGCAGACCCGCTTGCACTCACAGACAAACTGAGGTATATCGCTATTAATTATGCTTACAGTGCTACTCACCTCCTGATAGCTTGGTCACAGCTGCTTTTGCATGTTTTTGTAAAGCAAAATATAGACTTTAAAAAAAACAAAACGAAGAAAAACGTCCTAGATGGCATCTCTACATATTACATCCACTTGTGAGAAGATCAACTTAATTACTCCTTCAAAATCACCCCATAAGCCAATCTACCAAAAAATTAAATAAAAAAATACAGAAATAAAAAAAATCGATATTTTAACTAAAGTTAGAAACATATTAATGGCGATTTATTTACAGTTTGTACAGTAAGGGGACAGTAATAATAATAATAATAATAATATAGGCTAATATTATATATTTTAATGCTAAAGCAGTAATCAGTTCTGATATAAATGGTCCAAGAGGCCATATATATATATATATATATATATATGTATATGGCATATTAAATTAATATTAAAACACTTCAAAACTTACACCTTAGGAGTTCTCATCTGTCGGGATCCTTTGGGAAACGGTGGAAGGCCAGGTGCGGGGTGTTCCACTGAAAGTTGTTGCAGTTAATTGCACTACACTGTTTTCTTTTACTTTTTTTCTCCTCTCTCCTCGACATCTTGCATGTTGTCTGGGCGCAACAGTCTAAGCTCAACAGTCCAAGATGGCGGCAGCGCTACAGCAGCGCCCCTGGTGGCTGTTGGCAGAAATTCAACGGAGCTTAGCCTCTTGGCATCCATGCTCTTTGATATATCCAATCCATACCGGAAGTCCATACTGGAAGTTAATATTCTTCGTGTATTTTTTTTTTTTTTATTTATTTATTTTTTTAATCCTTTATTAACAGACTTTCACCAGAAGTCGGGTTTTAAGTCTGTCTTTTTTATATTATTTATTGTAACAATACATTTACAAACTTTGAAGCAGTCAACAATTATAAATATTTATATTATAAAATTAATAATAATAATAATAATAATACAATTATCTCAGCAATTATTTTAAATACAGTCATGTTTTGTTTGGAATAACCCCAACAAGTTAAACCTACAAAAATTGCAGAAAATCAGCAAACACACGAATTTTAGTTGATTTAATTTTTTTAGCAAAGATTAAATAAGGTGAGCACTTTCATTTATTGGGCTACAGTTGCAACATGCAGATTCCTATCATGTCATTCAAAACAACTGAAAACCATGGACACAACAAATGTCATACTTACTCTTACATCAGTATGGTAATTATAACTATTTAACTATTAAATGAACAGTATAATTAGATTGTCATATTGTCAAATGTATTATATTTCAGGAACACATGTAAACACAATATTAGCCTACACTATTGTACTGGCAACATAAAGAAGTAGACTTGCAGTTCTCTTTTTTGTGAACACGTTTTAATACCAGATATCCATATCAGTCTCAAAAGTAGAAAAAAAAATGGAAAAACGGTAAAATAATTTAATGTTTGGTCTATAAAATGTAAGAAAATGGTATAAAATGTCAACCACTGTTCCACAAATCCCAAGATCCCAAGATGCAACCTAAAATGTCTTGTTTTGTCCTAGACAAATATCATTAAACATTTCTGTTACATGTAGAAGTATATGAGCTCAAACAGATACTTCTCATCAACATACCATGGAAATGTACTGCATTTTCCATATGGTTTTTCAGGTGCCTCTGGAATGCGCTCTCATTTTTTGTTTTAAATTTGGGGCAGAGAGGACACCCAAACTCGGATGGTGAAAGGGTTGTGTGCCCCAGACTGGCTTCGTCACTCAAAATAGAGGGGTGCATCTGAAAAAAGGAGAAGTCAATCAACATTGGTAGCTTGAAAACATACTGAACATCAACCATATTTTACTGATAAAGGGCTCATGGTGGAACGGGCACTACAGTTATTTATGTATCCACATGTGTATGTGTATTAGTGCTCTGCATTACTAAAACATAATACAAATGTATTTTTTGCAGACACCCGGGGCTATACGTTATTTATCTGACCCTCAGGGGTCGCTCATGTCATATACCACATGAGACAACTCTCGTTACTATTTTTAGAATATCTCTGGAAAAAAAAGATGTATAGAACTCGATTGAGCAGTGCAGGGTTGAGGTTATACAAGCATTAAAGCCTTTGGAAACACAGCTTGAAATTGTAAAAATGCATATATCATTATATTGTCTCATTAATCATCCACAAAAGTCTGAGTGAAAATAACCATTCATAACTATTAGAAAACCTGTTTTAAAAGCAGCTCATTTTGCTGTTTAGACCACTTGCCAGGACAGAGTGGGTGTGGCAGATAACGCTCTGACTGACAGCTCCCTCATTTTGATTGACATCTTCCTGGCTCAGCAATGGCTGCCACAAATTTAATCCAGCCGTACATGTTTGAGCCCTCTGATGATTCAGGGGACGAAGCAGAAGCCCTGCCAGCTGAAAATGATTCCTTTCACTGAATGGTAAGTTTCAAAATGTTTTGTGATTCATATTAATGTTACTTCATAGAATAGTTAGCATAACTTTTACATGCAATGTTAGCTGAGATGAATGACAACTGGAGGCTAGCCCTTTGCCTTTTTTCATTGAGATACGTTTTCATTAACAACATAAATCTTCTCTGTTTTTCTGATAATAGCCTTTTTCATTCAAACACATTCAGTCTTAATAGATCAAATATGTCTTTACTCTGACACACACACCAACCCTCAAAGCGGGATAGACCAGTGCCGGCCGGCCGTCTCTCTCTGGCGTTGTATAGAAGTATTTGCCCGCCTCGAATAATGTTCCCCTCCGGCTAAAATTGTGTTGTTTCCCGCAGCATCACCTCTGCGATTGGGGATATGTTTATGCATAGCAAAGCTAACTGCTTGGGGTTGGGGTTAGGGGTGAGGAAGGGTGCACGTTACGTCCTCTCCCCACGAGCTGATACCGGCACCGGGCCCCGGGGGGCAAGCCCCGGCCGCTCACAAGCCGCCTCCTCCTGCAGCTCCATGAGCTGCAGAAGGCTTGGATTGTCCGGGCTCTGGAGCTGGTCAACCTGATTCGAGTGCTGCTGGGAGACCGCCGAAGGCAGAGCCTTCGCTGGGTCGCAGCTGAGCGGTTCAGCCAGTTTACGATCTTGCACTGTTGCCTAACAGCAAGGGGGTTGCCGGTTCGATCCCGGGTGTGGGAGCCCTTCTGTGTGGAGCTTGCATGTTCTCCCTGTGTCAGCGTGGGTTCTCTCCGGGTGCTCCAGCTTCCTCCCACAGTCCAAAGACTTGCAGATTGGGGACTAGGTTAAATTTATAACTCTAAATTGTCCATAGGTGTGAATGTGAGCGTGAATGGTTGTCTGTCTCTATGTGTCAGCCCTGCAATAGTCTGGCAACCTGTCCAGGGTGTACCCTGCCTCTCACCCAATGTCAGCTGGGATAGGCTGAAGCGATTAGAAGATGGATGGAACACTGCTGTCCTGAGCTCTATAAAATCTGTCATCTGACATTTTCATTCGGCTTAATACATGTTTTAGTTTAGATAATCAAGATATTTTTCTGTCATGCCACCTTGATTATTCCAGTGAGCTTTCAGTTTTACCACTCAGTCAAGTCTCAAAATATTCGCAGGAGGCAGATTTAGCTGGAGCAGAAAGGTTTTGTTGCGCTGCCACTGGGGGCGGGATGAGACAACTCACGGATGATTTATGATTGGTTTGGAATTTATTACGTAATGAATCTCAGAGATAACCACAGCCAAATCAAACCCAATTTCAAGAATGTACAAAAACTTAAAAGACAGATATTTTAAATTTGGATGGAACTGATTTCTAATTGTTTTTACATGTTTAATATTATGTACATAAGACCCTAAATTACATAGTTAGAAGGCTATTGTGGATTTGGGTTTCCAGAGGCTTTTAAATATATAAATATACAGTATATATAGAAGGGAGAGGGGTCTTGGGAAGTTTCCACTATTCTTTTATACAAAGGTCAGCCTTTCAACTGATTTATTCAGCCAATTTTAATTTAGTTATGGCACTAATTTCTTAGCAATGAAAAATTACAAACAATATAAAACTTTCAAGGTTCACAAGGCCCCCCTCCCATTGAGGCCCTTGGTAATAAGTCCCACTTTTCACCCCTCTACAATGTCTCTGAACCACCTGCATTAACTGCATTGCTACCAAATCAAAAGGGCAGAAACAAGGCAAAGGCACAACCTGCCAACCCAAAACATGCTCTTATTTATGACATATAACTGATCTATAAAGCTTCACTGAATGCTTTATTAATATTTACTGACATCTTACAATTCAGGAATCTTTTTATGAAGGCTACCATATTTTTATGTTTGTTTGTTTTTCATTTTATTTTGTGTCATTTCAAATAATTGTACTGCAAAAAAACAAAACAAAAAACAGTCCACTTCTGAAAAAGGACAGTTCAGGTTAGGAAAACTAAATTTATTTTCAACACAGTTTAATGTGTTTAATTTGCTTCTGGAAACAAGATATGACTTACTGTCTAAAGACAAGGTACTTAATCCAATGTATCAAACAGTATGGACACATTTAAGTATTTAATCCCCTACCATATTTTGTTCAGTATTTTGGAGGTGAGAAGGTGTGGGTGGGGTTTATGGAGTCCCACACTGTGACAAACAGCTTTGAAAGGTTTCCATGTGCCTGAGTCAGGGGTGTTCAGAATTTTTTAAATGGGGCCAGATAAGTTAATGTGAAAATACCTGGAGGCATGCTGCCTCTCAGATTTTATGCATTATAAAAATAAAAAATAAAAAATCCCACACAAATGACACAAAGACAACTGTTTCATTTATAAATGAAAAAGCAGGGCCTGAAATTAACACCTGCCCAGTGCCCAATGTGGGGTAGAGTTTCTGTTTGCGAGTAAATCTCCGAGGACTAACAGCCACACTGGCATGAAATGTTTGTACCAAAATAATTGTGTAATAAAAACACTATGCTGAGTCTCTACCTTGTTTTGGGGGATACGACTCTGCTGCTGTTCTGCTGTTTCTCTCCTGTCAGTGTCAGAGTTTCACAGACACACACAAACTATAGATGTGGTTTGTGCATGTGTAAACGGTGCCGCGAGCTGACTGTCTCGAGTGCTGTTGATGCTACAGGACATCAGCTGATCTGCCTAGAATTCATCTGCCGCCGGTCTGCTGCTAGCTTCTGTTAGCTAACTGAAGGTTATGAATTGGCCCCATATTTATGACGGTTACAAAAACAGGGGACTTATCCACATACTGAGGCTGGGCTGATGAGTTGGTAAATATATCATTATCTTTATCGTATATCATTTTGCTTGAAGTTTTGCTCTGGCCTCTACTTTAAAGGGACATTGTGTAGCGTTTCAGTTGTTTATTGGCAAAAATCGATGTCTGCATTCATCAATATGTCATCATTGGTGTATTATTACCTCCACCAATAATCTGACTTATTCTCGTAAAAGGAGAATTTCGGATTTGTTTGAACACTGGGCGGGTAAGTTGTTTGGGGTGTGCCATAATGTTCCACCATCTTGAAAATACATCTGCGAGAAAGGGACAAAGCACTACCAGGAAATAGCCCCACCTTCGGCATTTTCGTTGAGAGCCAGACCAGTGCTGTGAAGCCAAAGGAGGGTTAGGGTTAGCAAGAGGTGCTTTGCTACTACCCCAGCATATTTGAAAGCCTGCACTACTGCAGCATAACAATGTCCCATTTTTTGAGCATAATGCAGGATCATGCATATGCAGCATTTGTCTCAAGGGACATTTCATTTGGCATAATTCATGCTAAGAGTCAGGCACGGAGTGCACATAGGGAGAACTTTGCGATTTTTGCTACCGTAGTTGCAATACGCGTTTGAAAAAGTGAGGTGCTAAGAGTGCACTATCCATTTGAATGCAATATACAATTTCAACGTTAGATGGGAGAAATTCCTACACACTGTGGCTTTAAGGTTGTATTCAACAAAATACCTTATTGTCTTAATGAAATGGACTGAAATAAATGGATATGTGATACAAGAAGGCAATTTAGTATTTTGGGTGGTTAAAAAAAAAAGAAAAGAAAAAAAGATGCTTGGCTAGTAGATTTTTTCAGCTACCAGTCCTCTTGGCCAGTGAGTCAAAAAGTTAATTTCTGACACTGTAAAAAAGTATTTAACTTTACAAACTTTATTTTACTACTTGTTCTTTACTTAATGTTTCTTTGGTGTGGCTATGTCCATTACCTAGGAGGAAATATCTAGTGTTAGGTAAGTGTCCTTTAGCTTGTTTACCGTCTGTCTATGAAAACAGTTTAATCTGCGGAGTTCCTCTGGTGCATATCCACAAACTGTATGACTGTACTGCAATAGTTAGGTGAATGAAAAAAATGCAAAGGGATCTTGTTTGATTTATCAATGTCGTTTTAATCATATGGTGTGTTTTGAAAGACAAGCTCCAGGCCATTTAAAATCAGTCTGAGGGCCACAACTGGCCCCCAAGCCAGACTCTGGACATGATGGGCATGGTAAGAAGTGGTGAGAAAAGCTCTCAATATATAGAGATCCATGAAGTCTTACAATTTTAAATCCTGCTGGGGTATGAACATGACAGTGCTCACTGCAATGCCACTAAGTGTTTTAGGCATTTGAATTGATTGTTGTGATGATTAACGCACAGTTGTACCTGGCCTTGCATTACGAACACCTGGTTAAGGTAGAGCACATGACTAACGTCTTGTAAGGGACCTATTCCTGGCCAAGCAGTCAGAGATTAACCCTTGGCCTGGGGTAATTACATCAGATCCCTTTAATCCCAAACAGTTTAGCAGTGACAGTGAAGGTCCCTCAAGTTCTCTTACAGATGAAATGCATGCTGGTCTTGTGAAACTGTACTTTGTGAAAAAAATATGAAAACATGTCAGGAGAGGCATTTTAATACAACCTAATAATAAGTCATTCAAAATCTGCTTTCCATGTTTAAATGTGTACTTGTAATTCAAGTCATCACAGTGTCACTAAAATAATTTCATTGCCTGATGTAAATCAAGTATGATTTTATGACTGATTTTGTAAAAAGAGGATGCTATTTTGCATCCTGTTTTTCTTATTAACTCTTTGTCGACCTCTAGTGGCCATAGAAAGTCTCTACTGCTCAGCAGACAGTATTTCAGCCACCAGTGGACACCTGTACTCACTGTGCCTACTTTTCTGTCTCGCCCTCGTTTAAATCACAGTGTGAAAAACTAAACGCGTGATCATGGGAATAATGTGAAATAAATCTGTTAATGTAAGCATTTGTAGCTCTTCTGTTTGAAGATACATTAGATTTAGAGAAACTGGAGCCAAGGACTGCTATATCAAAGATGCCAAGATGATATTTCCAGTGAATTCAAATAAAATTTTGATAATGCACAGGGAAGGCCTGTTGGAAGTCTTGGATGCATTCTCATGTTTCTGCTGCCTGAGTTATTTAATTAGTAAGTCATCTTTGGGGGCCATCTTTATGGAAGCCTACTGCATCTTGTCAAATAAAAAAAGCCCTGTTTTTCTGTTTTTTGAAGTAATTTATTTATTTTTCTGTTGTAATTTCCCCCTGTTTTCCCCCTGTTTTTTGTTGTAATTTTTTTTCCTGAACGAGGAGACGAGATACTTCAGAATCTCATGAGAAGCTCCCACCTGGCACCTGCAAGTGACCTGCAAAATACATCCATGGTGACTCCTGCTCATGGATGTATTTTGCATCCGTGCTCCTGCTCCTAGACAATTTCAACTATGGGATCAATAAGGGTAAGGCACGTAATTAGTTACACACAGGGTATGATAATCTGGCTATGTTTTCTGTTACTAAACTAACCTGTTACATAGATTGAAAGGCCTGGCATACAGTGACTGATGGTTCCAGTTAGAGGAGGTGACTGATGGTTACTCTACTTCGTAACCTGTGTACATAGCCACTCTATGTGATGAATTGGCTGAGGGGGTTCAGGCCTATGCAGAACAGTAGCTGGCACAGTGCATCACCTTGGTATATGTCACACTTGATGGTAACTTAGCAACTGGCTTTGAGATGGCCTCAAGAA
The DNA here is from genome assembly GCA_035609425.1 of Epinephelus awoara. Classification (NCBI taxonomy): domain Eukaryota; kingdom Metazoa; phylum Chordata; class Actinopteri; order Perciformes; family Serranidae; genus Epinephelus; species Epinephelus awoara. The sequence continues at coordinate 203,536 of CM069304.1, read as the reverse complement.
TTGTTTTTCACAGCTCTTAATGAGGGCTTTTAGTGTCCTTTTAGTGTCCTGTATCTACACATATATATACATATATGTATATACACACACACACACACACACACACATATACATATATATATATATATATATATATATATGTATATATATATATATATATGTATTGCATTATATATTTAATTATTGTTATCGTCACATGACCACCATTTACGTTGCATCTCGTCTTGTTTTCGTCACGCGATAAAGGTTCGTTGACGACGATATTTACTAATACTTTTCGTTGACGAAAGCAACACTAGTCACATTCACCCATTCACGCACACATTCACACACTGGTGGCCAAGGCTGCCATACAGGGTGCCACCTGCTACTCAGTAACCATTCACACACTCTCACACACTGATAGAACAGCCATCCGGGGCAACTTGGAGTACCTTGCCAAAGGATACTTTGACATACGGACTGGAAGAGCCAGGGATCAAACCTCCGATCTTCTGATTGGTGGACGACCCGCTCTATCTCTGAGCCACGTGCCTGAAGTTAGTGAGATAACTTAAGGGTTAACTCTGGGTTTTCAGTACTACAAAGCTAGTTCTCTTTTTTACTGGGATAAATCACCGAGCTAACTTGCTCCGGAGCAGGTTAACTTCAAGGTATCAGATCACAGCCTGTGACCTCTGACGAATCAGATCACTGAAGAAAAAAGTATCAATGACCAAAAGTCCGGAGTCTCATATAAAAGAGTCTGTATGCTGGTATCGGTCAGTAGATTCATTTATTTGTTCCAGGGCTCTATTTCCACTGGTTTTAACCTCTCTAACTCCGCCAGGATGCCAACGCCATCGCTCCCCTCCTCCTCTGTTAAATGGTATCTCCCAGGCGCACTACGTCATCAAACCATGTGATGTTTGGTATTGCCAGATTCAGGAAGCTCTCAACTTTTCGAAAATAACACTGTTTTTCTTATTTCTTATGGATTTCGTACCAGAGCAGCCAAAACACAGTCCAAAATCGTGATGAGTGGTGACAAGTCATGTCATGCCGTTTTTTGACGGGAAAAGTTACAGGATTACTCGCGATCGTATGTGGAGCTGTTAGCGGGACTAAAAGGTAAGAGTCTCATTCCTAGCACTATTTTTGGCTGAGATATACCATCTAGAAAGTGGAATCATAACTTTCACGTTTCAAATGGCTTTATTCTGGTGATGTTTTACGGTGTTTCTGTGTCAAAAACAACATCAGCTATCATAACCACACCTGATTTCGATAAAGTGCAGTGTTTGAAGCTGGCTGAGTGTTGTTTGATCACTGACCGTACTGTTTTGAAGAAAAAACACTGTAGAATGGTCATACTTTGTGCAATCTTCTATAAATTTGAAACAAGTGTTCATTGATAGTGTGCCTGCAGCCCCATAGTGTCATTTACCAGCTCATTTGAAGCCACAGACAGTTATTCATCCTGAAAAATTTTTTTTATTTTATTTTAGGCAAAATCCTCAATTTTGCCCATTACTCTGTCTCTGTATCACCTAGAGTGTTCACCTAGAGTGTGCATGTAGTCAGAGCAGTTCAGAAGCTACAGTCATTTTAATTTTGGTATGTCATCTTAGGCGTTTTTGCTACAAAATGGGGGTGGAGTGCAACAGAGCTTCAAACAAATGGAGAGATTGCTTACAACGCATAGTTTTAGCACTATTTGAAATTATAAAACTGCTACTTTTACACTCTGATTCATCACTGCAGCTCAAAATAACATGAGACACCACGCATTGTTAACTGGCTCCCGTTATTATACATAAATAACACATTTCAGTCAGATAGATCTCATTAGTCATTAATTACTTTTCCACCCTTTACTTCAGCAGCAGAAACAGTCTGATGCTACTTTAAAGTGTTTTATGTGACATACGTATTCAGAGTAGTTTCATCATCATCATCCATCATCAACTACACAGCAAAAAAATAAAAATACTCTATACTTAAGTCACATAGGCCTGTAGCTCAGTCATACCTGCATATAATTTAAGTTTCGGATGACAGTTTTCGATGTTCCCAGATTTTCCGTGTTAAGATTACAGATTATTGCATAGATCCCATGCCATTGACATATTACTGACTCATAGTCACAGAAACTCTTGTTACTGTTTCACCCCGCCTCTTTGACATAAACATGCTTGTGGTTGGAAAAGAAAACCCAGAGTTGACTAAACTAGTTGATATTCAGCTTTGTAGTACCAGTTATCCAGATGGCCAATGTGAAGGGATAGTCAAACCACATAACGAAATTATATCCTGGGTAAGTTTAAATGGCTTCGTAGTACAGGCCTCAGGTGGGTGACCCTATTATAATCGTGCTGTTTATTATTATTGTTATTATTATTATTATTATTATTACAAACCTTTAATCCCCAATTTGGTCCCTTTCCCAAATTCAAAAACTCACCAAATTTGGCACACGCATTCGGTGTGGTAAAAAATTTGACATTTTTGCAGTGTTCTATGTGGATGGGGCAAAATGACAACATAGCGCCCCCTAGAAAATTTCATGCCTCGAGCCCCGCCTGTGAGTTTCACCTACACACATGAAAATTGGTGGGCTCATAGAACATGCCAAGACGCACAAAAAATCCTCTTGGACCCATGCCGTAAACCCAACAGGAAGTCAGCCATTTTGATTTGAATTTTTTAAAAGTTTGAACGAACTCCTCCAAGGGATTTCGTCCGATCGACTTAACATTTGGTACAGACCACCCTGAGACCATGCTGTTCAAAAGTTATTAAAAGCTTATCTCTATGTCAAGGGTGTGGCCGCTAGGGCATGACAAATTTTGGTGACTTTACGTTTTCTAGCCATCGAATTTCGAACGGATCTCACACCCACATACTTGATCTCAGCAGCTTCAAACTTGCTGGACATGATGACGGCTCCACCCTGAACGGCCAGATATATTAATATCCCACCTTACTCATAGAACCCCCCGGTGGTAACAGGAAGTGACCAGTTTTTACTTTAACATGTACTGAGGATACAAACTTGACCGCATCAACTTCCATCCACTTCTAATGCATGCAGAACAATTTGGTGAAGCTACCTTATGAACGCTGTGAAGCTACGTCTAATGGTGTCCATGTGGCAGCATGGCGACCATCGATCCCTCGCCACTAAATATGTTTGGCTTTTTGATGGCTTCAGCGATCTCATATCCTCATGAAAATTGCTACACAGGTCAAGAATGGTGAGCTTTTGCATCCGATAGGGGTGCCGCCCATGGGGGGGTCAAAATGCGTCTATGGCGCCCCCTTGAAATTTTCAAAAACCCCTCCCCATTGGGATTTTTTTGGAGTAGGAAGATGAAAATTGGTACATATGTGTATGTCACATGTTTTGTGTGTCAGACACACAAAAAAAGTCTCTGCCACCATTGGTCTACTCCAAATAGGAAGTCAGCCATTTTGATTTAAACTTGTCATTTTGGTGGCGATTTTGTGATTTCGACAACTTTGTATTTTGACGAACTCCTCCTACAGATTCTGTCCAATCAACTTCAGATTTGGTACAGATCATTCTGAGACCATGCTGATCAAAAGTTATTAAAAGCTTTTCTCTATGTCAAGGGGCGTGGCCGCTATGGCGCCACCCACGGCATAAAATGCGTTTGGGTTTTTGATGGCTTCATCTACCTCATATCCTCATGAAAATTGATACACAGGTCAAGAATGGTGAGCTCTTGCATCTTATAGGGGCGTCGCCCATGGGGGGGGACAAAATGCCTCTATAGCGTCCCCTTGAAATTTTGAAGTTTTTGGAGTAGGAAGATGAAAATGTGTACATATGTGTAAGTTGCTCAGACGCACAAAAAAGTCTCTGTCACCAATGGTCTACTCCAAACATGTTCATCTACTCAACAGGATTTTAGAAGACTAGATGTGTGGTAATCCGCATCTGTTGGTGGTAAAAGCTACTCAAGCTGAAATAGCGACTGAGAAAACTTTTACTTTGTTTAATATGTGGAATATGAATAAAACCAAAGTGAGGAGCAATCATGGGTCTGTTTTTAAATTTCATTTTCACCCAATTATTAAAAACACTGGACAACATTTAATGACTTCCTCAAAGGCTAATATGAAAAGAAAGTGATGTTACATTTTAAGGGACATTTTGTCAAATAATCCCTATAGTCATATGAGTAGGTTCATTATCTCTAATTGTCTGCCTGCTGTTTTGAGATCGGTGGGACAGAGCTGCCTGTCAAGACTTCGTCACTTGGTAACATTATTGGGACTAAGTTATGTTTACTGATGAGAAATATAAAGAATTTATTGAGCTGCTGCAGCGACTCTCTTTCTTTAACAGAGATACCGGCCATGTAAATTGTTTGGTTAAAACGTTCATTTTTGTTGTGTTGTACGCCTGAAACCCTTTAAGGGGTTAATCATGGGTGCGTACGTAGGCTATTCTTGTTTTCATGGTGACGGCTCATTGTATTCAGACTTTCCGCAGGAGCATACAGCCTGCTGGTAAGCAGAACAACTGCTAGCTGCAAACAGCCTGCTAATGACGGTTGCATTATAAATAAATGGTTGTGTGTTGACGTTCACCACGCTATCCCGACGTGCTTTAGGTAACTTATAATTTGTTCCAATTGAGAGGCCCGACTGAGTTAAAGCTGAAGACATAGGTATTTACAAATCTGTCTTCATATTTATGGATCTCTGTACGCAGTTGCAGATCTGTGTACACATTTACAGATTGTTGTACACATTTACGAATTGTTGTACAGATTTACAGATTGTTGTCCACATTTACAGATTGTTGTACACATTTACATATCGCAATAAACTTACAAATCTGAATACAGATTTGTAGATTTTTTTTACACATTTACATATCTGATTACGCACACACAGATTCTAAATACACATTTGAAGATTTTTGTATGCATTCACAAACTTTATTATTACATTTTTACAAATTATTTTACACATACAAATCTGGGCACGGTGGTGTGGTGGTTACCACTGTCGCCTCACAGCAAGAGGGTTGCCGGTTCGATCCCGGGTGTGGGAACCCTTCTGTGTCCCCGTGTCAGTGTAGATTCTCTCCGGGCACTCTGGCTTCCTCCCACAGTCCAAAGACATGCAGTTTGGGGACTAGTTTAATTGATAACTCTAAATTGTCCGTAGGTGTGAGTGTGAGCGTGAATGGTTGTTTGTCTCTATGTGTCAGCCCTGCGATAGTCTGCGGAATAGCCAGGGTGTACCCTGCCTCTCGCCTGATATCAGCTGGGATAGGCTCCAGCCCCCCCGCAACCCTCAAGAAGATGAAGCGGTTAGAAAATGAATGAATGAATGTACAAATCTGATTATGCACACACAGATTGAGATACGCATTTGCTACCATAATGGCCCTATATCCAGAGAATTTTTAAACCTTTTAACCTGCATGGAATTTAAACAGCACGTCACACAGCCAACTCACAACAGAGGACACACCGTGCACCTGGTCATAACCTATGGCCTGTACACTGGTGTGTCCTCTGTTGTTGACCTGGCTGTGTCTGACCACTACTGTGTGTATTTTAACATCACCAGTTTTAGCCATCAGGAGGCCCCGGTGAGAACAGTGAGGAAACGCTACCTAACTTCTGAAGTGGCTGCAAATTTTATCCAGATTTTACAGAGCACTCCTGCCGAAATTTTACCTGCCACCTGTGATTTTACTGTGGACAATTTTAACATTAAATTAAAGTCAACACTTGACTCAGTGGCTCCACTTTTAACAAAAACAATAAAAACAAAACCTACACCCCTGTGGAGAAATGATAATATCAAAAGACTGAAAAGAAAATGCAGGAGTGCAGAGAGGAGGTGGAGAAAAACAAAACTGACTATTCATTACGAAATATTACATGAACAACTCAAAACCTACAATAATACAGTCAAACAGGCAAGAATATCCCACTTTTCAAAACTCATTTCAGATAATAAAAACAACCCCAAATTCCTGTTCTCCACCTTCAATCTTTTAACTAGCACTAATTTAAAAAAAAAAAAAACAGCCAAGATTTCATCAGATGCCCTCTGTGAGGTCTTTGCAGACCACTTCGATGACATCAGATCCAGTCTTTTATTAGCCTGGTTCCAGAAAAAAATAGCAGATGTACAAGCTCAAAACAGTTGAGCTTGTACATCTGCTTCTTGCTATTTTTGATTTATAAAAAATACAATTACATTGTGGTGGACAAAGTGTTCAACTTCATTTTACTTAAGAACAGTACTGAAGTAAATGTACTTTGTTACTGTCCACCACAGCAGTTAAATGTATATGACCACAATACAATATTGTCAAAATATCAGTATCAGTGATTTGATGTAATTTTTTTCCATTTTGCCCAGCCCTATTCCACAAGTGATTCAAAATGTCTGGACCTGGATCCCTTCAAGATTTCTAAAGTGTTTAAAAGCAATACCGAATGTACATACACAGTTTAATAAATGATTACAGAAGAAATGTACTGTAGATATGGCTTCATTTATTCAGTGTTCAATAAATAAGAAGCATTGATACATAAGTCTACATGACCAAACATTTTCCTGACAAGGTACACATTTTCATCTTTATGGTTATGTACTTTTTTTCAGAAAGAAAATTCCCATGATTGCAAGAGTATTGTGACAGGGTGTCTCAACTACAAGTGAAAGTTGCTCTGTTAAATTTGTACTCAAGTTACAGTACAGGAGTACTTGCTCCCCCCCCCCAAAAAAAAATCAAAAATATTTTCTTTGTATCATCTTAGATATGCACCATGCTAAATTCGTTTAATTTGCTCTTCATCCATTGCCACAAATCCCTGTAACTGAGCTTGGAGAACAGATTTTTCTTGAAGGCTGGAAAGCTGTGTGCTCTCTACCGGGGCAATTCCTGAAAAGCCCTGTCTCCATGCATACTTGAACAAGTACTGAGATGTCCTCATCTTCTCTGCTATTCTTGTGATAACCGGATGGACATGAGATCCCTATTTCTTGGTCAACTTTGTCCAGTAGGTCTCTAAGTACTGCAAGGGACTTACTGATCCTTAAGGCAGTGCTGTCAGTCAGGTTCGAACCTACACCCTTTAAGAATGACTTTAGGAAATTATTAAGTTGCTCTAGGTGAAGATCCAAAGGAATGTTCCTTCCCTTTCCTCCCTTCCCACTGAAAAACCTGTTCCATGTCACTGAATGTGCCATCCGAGGAGACAAGGTGGCTTTGAGCTGAACTGTGAGAAGCGGTGTACTGTAAGCATAGTGAGTGTGCCCATAGACCTTGTAGTACAACAAAGCCACCCTGTACAGGAGCATGAGCCTTTCTCCATCCCCCTCCTTTATAGCATCCTGCATGTCTGCTAAGAATAACCCAAACCTGAGCCTGGCTTCAGAGTGTTCCTTCACATGGTCTGAGTTTGAGGTTCTCTGAGTACTTGCCTGTGTCATAGGGTTATCATATTTATGCCATGTTTATTCTGCTCATGTGTTGACCGTGACTTGGGGAATTTGTACATCTTCTTACAACCAGCTGCTCTACATTGAAGCTTTGTCTTTTCTGGTGGCTGCCCAACTATCTGCAACATCAAGGTCTTTAAACAGAGCGAAAGAGTCTATAACCTCTGCAACCATCTTGTGCAGCCATCTCCTTTTCTCTTCCTCTGTCCCCTGTAACACCTCCTCAGGTATCAGACCATCTGGAACATCTGTGGAGATATGTCAAACACATTGTGTCATAGGTATTGTGCATGTCTGTGGGTATTAATCAAAATATGTCATTCATACCCATGTTAGTTTGTGTAATTTAAAGGGGCACCTCAGCCATAATACATTTACAATGTGTTTTGTACCAGACTTCCGTGTAACTATTTTCCCTCTGAATATTTTCCTTATGTACGAAGAAAGCAGTGTTTGATAAACATGTAATCCAATATTGCTGACACTGATTGCAGTGTTTGCATGTTGTTTACATTAGATCAAAATTTTATTTTCTTTACCATCAGCATTTTTCAGGCCCCACTGCTCCATTGTAGCTGCCAGAAGTAGTGCCGCTGTGTCTTTCTTGACCACCTCCTTAAGGGTTGTACACCTTATGTGGTCCCACCTTGGCATTGCTGCACTTCATCCTGTTCATGTTGGAGCACAGTGTCCCATGGTCCCAAGCAGATCCTTCTTTAAAGAATATACTATGATAGACCTGAAGAACCACACAGTACACAATTATACTACTTATATTGGTAAATATTTAAGACATCATCATTTTAAACAACTTGCATTTAAAAAGATAGCATGCAGAAGCCATAAACTATTATTAATTTACTTCTCTAATTCAACTTGTTGAACACGTTGAACTTGACCCAGAACTTGTTGACCTAGAACTTGTTGGCCCAGAACTTGCTGGCCCAGAACTTGCACACCATATTCTTACAGGCTAGGAAATAAGAAACTGAGGGGGGAAAAAGTCATTATCATCATTACAATTTACAGGGACATTTTGCCCTCCCTTATTTCCTATACTGTATCCTTATTGTCTACCACTCACTTCATACAAGTTTCTGACAGCATGCCAGTCAAGAAACATGAATAGCAGGTCTTCCAGCCTATCTGTTTTACTTGCACCATTTGCGAAGGCCCACTGGACATTCCGACTATTTGCCTCAGTAAGCCTGTCGCCTCCAACTAAAATTGGAGATCCATCTGGGGTGTTTGGCACATACCTACAGTATGCCAAGCAAATTGTAAAATGCAACAATTCAATTAAAATCGATCGATCATTGTAGATTTCATGCTGCATTTAGGGGTGCAACAATTAATGGAAATTAACTTTATAAAATAATTTATTTTATACAAATGTTGGAAATAGCAGATCTAATTACATGCTCACAATGTGTCACAATGCAATGTGTTGTGAGCTTATAGATCTGGTAACTTCACTATTTTGCACGACACCGTTGTACAACAAAGTATAAAATAGGGCTTGTGGTTAATTCAATTTTGTCAATTCCAAAATATTATAACATATTTTCATTTGAATTTGTTGAGATATTATAAAAAAAAAAACCATGCTTCACAATTACATGATTAATCAAAAAAATGATAGAATAATTGCTGAGATCATGCATAGTTGCAGCAGCCTTAGTTACATTGACAATTCGGTCGCCCATATTTAACAACTTACTCTTTCTGTATGTGTCGCAGAATTTGAACCAAATCTCCTGTGACGTTCTCATACTTTAAAAGCAGTCCCATTGGATGCTGACAGAGAGAGAGGGGGAGGGGTGAGGAGAGAGAAACACATGAGGCCAATTTTTATTATATTTTTTCCATTTGGGCTTTTTAAATGTTTGATAGTTACTAGAGTGATAGACTGCATTGTCAACTTAAATTGTCAACACTGCACTAAGCAGTGGAGGAGGTGGAGTCTGTCATCTGGACCAAGGCAAGATGGTTGTCTGATAGACTCAATCACTCAGTGGACTGTACAGATTCAAAGATTTTGACCCGGCAAGTTTGTTGGGAATATGTAGTGTATTTCAACTTACTGAGGTGGATGGCTTCGACATATGGTCTGAATACTGATGGGGTATGTGACGAACCACCACTGAGGAGAAAGGCTTGAATGCTGCAAGATGTTTGCTGATAATCCTGCTGGCAAGAACAATGAAGTCCCTACGCAGGACTTTTTGGGTTTCAACATTAGGCAGAGAGTTGGAAAGGTCATAGTTTTCCAGATTGGTGACTGGCTTTTCATCACTGAGGTGATGCGATGGGATTCTATCCTCCACTACAACATGGTGGGTCCAGTGAAGTGATTTATTGGGGTTGTCAGTTGTTTGGTGGTGTACATGCACGAAGAAATCCAAGTTGTCAAATATGACAGAATAAGTGGGTGGTATTGTGTGTTGAAGAATAGAAGTTTGGAGGGTTGGTGCTAGGGTTTAAGGCTGGGATCCCGGTTTCCCGGGATTCCCGGGATGTGCACATGTCATTTCTCACCCGGGAAATGCCAGCGGGACCCGTCCTCCCGAAGGTTGATTTTTTTGCTAAATATTACACGGGAATGAGGTAAAAAATAAAATAAAGATGCAAAATCTTGCTCTTGTCGGAGCGTCGTGTGGACGACATCCTCCGGCTCCTTTTCACCACCTTTCTTCGGTTGCTGGGCAACCCTAGGTGCTATCCCATCCTTTCGGGAGACCATCACCTCAGATGCATCCCGCTCGGGATGGGGTGCGGTCTGGCGTGGCAGGCCGGCCCAGGGACGGTGGTCTGTCCGGGACCGCGCATGCCACATCAATGTGCTGGAGCTCCAGCATTTCCTACCGCACCCGCAGGGGAAACGTGCTGATCCGGTCGGACAACAAGGCTGTTGTCTCCCGAAGAAAGGTGGTGAGCGGCTCCTTTTCCTGAAAAGGAAAAGGAGCCGCTCACCACCTTTCTTCGGTTGCTGGGCAAGCTGACGGCCGCATCGACTGCCATTCCTTCTGGCCTGTTGTCGTTGCGCCCCCTCCAAATGTGGCTGAACAGCTTTCGCCTGGACCTCAGGCTCCACAGGCACAGACTGATCACTGTGTCGCAGGCATGCATTTGCGCCCTGGCACCTTGGAGAGACCGGGCGTTCCTGCTGGAGGGTGCGCCCCTAGGTGCTATCCCATCCTTTCAGGAGACCGTCACCTCAGATGCATCCCGCTCGGGATGGGGTGCGGTCTGGCGTGGCAGGCCGGCCCAGGGACGGTGGTCTGTCCGGGACCGCGCATGCCACATCAATGTGCTGGAGCTCCAGCATTTCCTACCGCACCCGCAGGGGAAACATGTGCTGATCCGGTCGGACAACAAGGCTGTTGTCTCCCAGATCAACCATCAGGGGGGCACCAAGTCGGTGCGACTGTTGAGTGTGTTCCAGCACCTGTTTACATGGGCTGCTCCCCGTCTGTCCAGCTTGCGGGCTGTGTGGCTGCCCGGCGACCAGAATCGGGTGGCGGACTTCCTTTCCCGACACAGGCCTCCTCCGGGGGAATGGAGGCTTCATCCGGAGGTCGTGGAGATGATCTGGGGCCTTTTCGGCAGGGTGGAGGTAGATATTTTTGCCTCGAGGGAGTCAGCTCATTATCCCCTCTGGTTCTCTTGGACAGAGGGGGACGGTCCCCTGGGACAGGATGCCCTGGGGCACGAGTGGCCCGACGGTCTCCTGTACGCATTTCCGCCGTTGCCTCTGATCCTCCCGACGCTGCAGCGGGTCCTTCAACGGGGCCACGTCTCCTCCTGGTGGCCCCATTCTGCCCGGGGAGGATTTGGTTTCGACTGCTGTGGAGGCTTTGCTGCGGCTCGCCATGGCACCTCCCAGAGAGGAAAGATCTCCTGTCACAGCTGGGGGGTCAGATTTGGCACCCCAACCCCTGCCATCTCCAGCTTTGGGTCTGGCCACTGCAGGGCCCGACCCGCTCCTGACTTCTTGCACTGAGTCGGTCAGGTGCACCATTTTGCATGCTCGTGCACCATCCACCCGCCTACAGTACGAGTGCAAGTGGAGGAGGTTCTCTGCCTGGTGTGCAGGCAGGGGGGAGGATCCCGCCTCTTGTACGGTAGCCGCCATTCTGGAATTTCTCCAGTCTCTCCTGGAGGATGGCCGTACTCCTTCTACCTTGAGGGTGTATGTGGCGGCAATTTCATCGCGGCATGCTGTGGTTGAGAATGCCACTATGGGGTGCCATCGGTTGGTATCTTCTTTTCTCAGGGGGGCACTGAGGCTGCGGCCTCCAGTGGCCCCCAGGGTTCCAGGGTGGCAGAGTAAACAGAATAATGGTTTGTGCTCCTTGCTATAGCAGCACTGATCTGGGAAGACTTGGTTCAGGGGTTGACATTAACTTTTTGATGCGCTTGTCATCCGAACAAGCAAATGTACCATTCACTTGACACAGTATGTCTAGTTGACTGCAGACAGTACAAGTGCTCATCTGTTACTCAAGCTGAACAGGGTCCTGGTAGTCGTGATGTTCATTTATATACATTTAAATAATGGTAAATTGATCAATTGTAATGAAGTTACCAAGTGGCACCCACCTCCCAACATTTAATCAAGGACATAAGATGATGGGGAGTAAATGCTAATGTAACTGCAGTAAAATTAACATGCTGGGTTAATGACGCTTAAGCGTGGCTGTGTGTTAGTTGTTTACCTCTGTTGTACTGACACGAGATGCCGGGAGACACAGCTTCTTTTTCCTTGGCGTCTTCGTTGGCGTGTCACGGTCCCTCTTCTCCCCGCTTTGGCCTTCGTCTTCTTTGTCCACCATGTTATGCTCAGACTGCCATTTCTTTAAAATGTTTTGGGATTCTTCAACCCTGGCAAGCAGTCTGAAACATTTCATGCAAATCCTCCCAGAGTAGACGCCGGGCATACATGGGAGGACGACGCCGACATCTCTAAAACGTTCGGTTAATAACCTCTCGTTCGGTTGTGCACATCTATATAAAAGTTTTGAATGCGTTATGACCCCCTTAATTATTAGGTTTACTTTGCAGAGACATGTCTTTTCAATTTCACTGGACATGCTTTCTTTTCCGCTCCACTGCTCCGCTAAAATCCCTCCATGTTTTGAACAAGCAAACGAGTGTCAACTTCAAATGACGTCAGACTCCGGGTGAGTCGTTGATCTCTACTGATTGGTTAGGGAAAAATCGAATTCCCTCCCCCTTGTAAATCGCCTTCAATGGAGGCAATATCAGACTGAAGCTCCCTTCAGTCTGACACTCAGGCTAGTCTTTTATACCAACAGAATGTAATTTTTAACACACCTGGATCATTGCTTTTACCTGAGGAAACACTGGAGAGTTTTGCCCTGGTTGATGCAAGGACACTTGGTCGAGTTTTCTCCCAGGTAAACCCAACAACCTGCCTTTTAGATCCAATTCCCACATCACTTTTAAAACATTTAATGGATTCTTTGAGGAACAGATTTTAAACATAGTAAATCACTCTCTTCAGATGGGTGTTTTCCCCACTGCCTTCAAAACGGCAGTGGTGAAGCCCCTTCTGAAGAAGAGTAATTTAGATCCTAACATTTTTAATAATTACCGACCTGTATCCAACTTACTTAGATTTTACAAAAACTGTTTTAAGTAAATTATTTTTTAAAAGGAAACAATATTTTAGAGAAATATCAATCTGGTTTTAGGATAAACCACAGTACAGAGACAGCCCTTTTAAAGATTTTAAATGATATCAGGTTTAATGCAGATTCACAAAAACTCACAGTCTTGGTACTACTGGATCTAAGCGCCGCCTTTGATACAGTAGATCACCACATTATATTAAACAGACTCAGAAACCTAGTGGGCCTCTCTGGTACTGTTTTCAACTGGTTCAGCTCTTATCTCACAGATCGTTGTTTCTTTGTAAGTATGGATACATGTTCCTCCAGAACGCATGAAATTAGGTGTGGGGTGCCCCAAGGGTTGATTTTAGGTCCACTTCTTTTTAATCTATATATGCTTCCCTTTGGGGACATCATCAGGAGGCACGGCATCAACTTCCACAGTTACGCAGATGACACACAGCTGTACATCGCCGTGTCTCCTGATGACACAGGGCCAATTGATATCCTTTTTAACTTTATTTTAGATATCAAGTCATGGATGGCAGTGAATTTCCTACAGCTCAACCAGGACAAAACAGAGGTTTTAATTATTGGTCCTGAAGGCAAGAGAGAGAAACTTTTACCAAAACTACAAGATTTTAAACCTTCACAATGTGTAAAGAACCATTTTTGACTCTGAGCTTAGTTTTATTCCACACATCAAAAATGTAACAAATATAGGTTTTTATCATCTTAAGAAAATAGCCAGAGTCCGCCCGTTGATGCATGCATGCTTTTATCTCTTGTTGTTTAGATTACTGTAATGCCCTGCTCTCTGGTTTTCCCAAAAAGACCATCTCTAACCTGCAGTTACTTCAAAACTCAGCCGCACAAGTGCTGACGAGGACCAGAGGGCGGGCGTTTTAAAATAGCTGCATTGGCTCCCCATGTGTTTCAGGATGGATTTTAAGGTTCTTTTTTTAGTTTTTAAATATCTTTACGGTCTTGGGCCATCTTATTTATCTGACCTGCTTTTATCATATCAACCCTCGCGGATCCTGAGGTCCTCCGGCACCAGCCTTTTAGTTGTTCCAAAAGTGAGAACGAAAACCCACGGGGAGGCTGCATTCAGCCATTATGGCCCTCACTTATGGAACAACCTGCCGGAGAGCATCAGGACTGCAGAGACTGTTGATGTTTTTAAAAGGAGGCTCAAGACTCGCCTTTTTAATTTAGCTTTTAACTGATTTCTTTTACTCTTTTAATTCTTATATGTTATTTTAATTTCTAAAGATTTTAAATGATTTATTTTTAATCTTTATGCATTTCATTATTATTAAGTTTCTAAGTCTTTATTTATTTATTATTATTTTATCTCAAACTTGTTTTATCTTATCATATTACCTTTTAGTCTTTTAGTTTTTAGCTCCAAGGTTCCTCATGGGGGGCCTCCACACTGAGAGGTGTGTCTGGTCTGCCCATGGGAGCGTCGTCACGGAGATCCCTCAGGTCCGGAGGACTGGGAGGCTCTGCACCATGTGTGGAGTCCACCCTATCTGGGTTGGAGTGGTCTCTGTGGCGGTGCTCCCTATGGCCGTGGGCTGTGACACCTCTCAGTGTGGATGAGCTCCCCATGGGTGGTTCTTTCCTCACCTGGTTCCTCAGTGCCCAGCCATGGTATTGACTAGGGGGGGTGGGGGTTAAATATGTATGTAATATTTTTGTTGTTTTTATTCTGTGAAGCACTTTGTGCTGCATTTTTAATGTATGAAAAGTTCTGTATAAATAAAGTTAGATTGATTGATTGATTGATTGATTGATTGATTGATTGATTGATTGATTGATTGATTGATTTCAGGTCAGGATAGGCCTAATTTTAGCAATATTACGCAGATGAAAAAATGCAGTCCGAAGAATTAAAAGACAAATCTTGATCAAATGTTACTCCAAGGTTTCTTACGGGGCCAGAGCAATGGCATCTAGAGAAACTATATCATCAGATAAAGAGTTTCTGAGTTGTTTGTGGCCAAGAACAATAACTTCAGTTTTGTCTGAATTTAACATCAGGAAATTGGTGCTCATCCAGGTTTTTATGTCTTTAAGGCAATTTTGAAGTTTAGTTAATTGATTACTTTCTTCTGGCTTCATAGATAAATACAACTGTGTATCATCCCCATAACAATGGAAATTTACAGAGTGATTTCTAATGATGTTACCTAAAGGAAGCATATATAGAATAAATAGGATTGGTCCAACCAAGTGGTACATAGCCTGTTAATAAGGATATATTGATATATTGGTCCAAAGGACAGAGGGATGTCGTATGCTGTAAAGCCCTGTGAGGCAAATTGTGATTTGTGATATTGGGCTTTATAAATAAAATTGATTGATTGAATTGATTGATTGACCATATCTAATATATGAGCATTAACTAAAGGTAAGACCTTCATAAGTAGCCTAGTTGGGATGGGTGCTAAGAGACACGTTGATGATTTAGATGAAGAAATCACTGCGGTCAATTCTTGAAGAGAAATTGGGGAGAAGCAATCTAAATATATATTAGGTCTTACAGCTGCGTTTGAGGTTAGATAGGTACTATCTGAGGACTGGAGGTCATGAATATTGCCTCTAATAGAATTTTCAATCATCCTGTCTAGGTGACAGTCTACACCCTGGTTGAAAAGTACACCTTGACAGTGCCAGAGGCTGTGGCCAGGTTCAAAAGGGGGTCCACAATATGAACCATGGTAAGATTAATATGTAAAGAATTGATGATAGACATACAATGTGTAATGGAATATACACATTTTCATCTACAATGAGGTATATTTTATTTATTTATTTTATTTATTAAAAGGATCCCCATTAGCTGCCACCTAGGTGACGAGCTAGTCTTCCTGGGGTCCAAAACAGATAAAAAACACAACATATATAACATTATCAAAAATGTAAAAGTATATTGCAACATCTAATTGAAACCTTTCATTTAATATTTGTCCTTTTTTGACAGTGAATTGAAAATGATGCAAATGGACTTGATGGGGCACTTATCAGAGGAGGCCATGGAGAAGCTACAAGCTTTCAAGGAGAAAATGCGAAGAGCCCTCTCCTCTGAGGCATTTCTCAGCCAGCTATAAGGTGTAATGGCTTCACAGATTTACTTTTTTTCTGTTGACTCCTCCAATAAAATGTGTCACGGTCCTACTGGGGCCTTTAATCATTCTCTTCTTCTCTTTTGTTTTGAAGTGGAAATGTTGCTGCTGCCCATATTTGGACGTCCCGGCTCGGCTGATTAGGAGCACCTGGGTCCGGTGTTCCATATGGCTTCACGTTTGGTTTCTTTGTCTTTCGGTTTTGCATCCAACGTGACCCTCACCACAAACCTTCAACCACACTTACAGTACACAACTGATAATACTGACAAACACACCTCATCTATTTGGTCCTCTGTTCTAAATCGTTTGAAGAAAAGAAATTTTTATTATTATTATTATTATCATCATTATTATTATTATTATTATTATTATTATTATTATTGTTTTATTTATTGGCACTTTGGCATTCCATTGTTCCTTTTGTCATGACTTTTGAGCCAGGTTGTGACAAATGTGAAAAGCTTTGAAATATTTTTTGTTTTTTTTTTGTATTTATTAGAACATGTGCATTTATGCATTGTATTTTTTATAATTTATGCATGTCCTGCAAAAAGTTGAATAATATCAATAAACATCCTGATAAAAACAAAAACTTAAATTAACCCTCAAAGGGCAATTCAGTTTCTACAGTTCACAGAGCCATTCACATGACATGAATTCATAAAAACATACATAAGGTACCAGAAGAAAAAAATACATTAATGTGATCAGATCCCCCATTTAACAACAAACACATTGACAGACCAAAAGACAGTAGTGGTGAATGGCTCCTCTTCAGTGCAGAATGGAGATATTATAGGATTTGCGCTGCCAGACAAATTAATCCCCCTTTGGGGATTAATAAAGTAATTCTCTAAGCTCTTGTAATTTACTACTTTGGCATAATGGCCTGCCATTTTACTCATTAGTTATGTAGCTTATCCTTAAAATATATTAATAATGAACAAAAGATAATTACATACAGTCTGTATATAGTAATAATAACAATATTCGACAATCAGCTCACATATAAGATGAATGGACAATAAATTTTTCTGAGTCTGAGTCAAAAGTAATGTCAGTTTTTGTATTTCACTACTTTCATATGCATAATATCCTGCCTTTTTACACGTTTACCACTTAAAAAAGAATAAGAATAATATTTGTACGCTTTTGAATACATTTATTATAGGGCAAAGAATGCTAAACAAAAACAATGAAGTTTGTGCAGCTGGACCGTGGTCAAACTGTATTAGTCCCTATTTGGGCTCATGTCCCTTTAAGAAGCGTGTATAGTGGGCGTGACGTGTATCAGTGATGTAACTACACACCACGCCTACTCTATGACATAACTACACACCACGCCCCCTACCGGTTACAACCCTCTCTTGCAGCCGCAGATGGATACAATTGCTTTTATTGGGAACAATAGCTCAAATGCAACCCCCAGTGGTAAAATTAGATATATAATTCGAAATTTCGGTTTGGTTAGATATTTAGCTTTGAATCAAACTGGTTGGAAAAAAGCCTAATCCCCAACTCCACAGGTCCAAGTGCAATTGCACTGCCCGGGCTCTCTAAATTTATGCCCTTGGTAACAGTGTTATGTGGAATTTAAGTAAAATCCAATACCGTTGGCCAAATGTTCAGCAATAATTTTTTCTTAGCTGTTATGTCAAATGTATTTGGTAAAAAGTATATTAATATGAGTTTAAGATAATTGTAATGTAAGTAATGTCTTTACCTGTAACTTTAAATGATCTTGAATTGTACAGTGGTACATGGTTGAGTCCTGTATATAATAAAATTAGGTGTGTTTTTAAGTGCTTATTCCCTAGAATTCATGCTGTTAACACTATGGCATCACCATCTTAAACCTGGTTATTGCAATGATTTACTTGAACTGCAATACTAAAAGAAAGACTCATAGAGACAGAAGCTGTTTGATAATGACTCAGCCCGCTGTAGAGACATAGAGGAGCTGACTGTGTGGTATGATGTATACCGTCATGTATGTATCTAACCCCCCTAAAACAGAGCAGGCTTTGTGCAACAGAGTGGAGAAACTCCAGAGTCAGTGCTTACCCTAGAGCCATCCTTCTATTTACTTTTCAACAAGTTCACTGTATCTGTTGGTCTGTTGTTTAAACATTGTACGTCCTGTTTTGCTTGTGTCATTGTTTATCTTGACTGTATTGAGATGTATGCTTGTAGTCTTGTGTTCCACTTCTGTCTCTGCTGCATGAAAAACTGTAGCAATAAAGCACTAAACGCAGACTATTTTATTTGTTGATTGCTGCAGCTTTCTAAATACTATCATGTACACAAGAAAAGACCCATTAGGGTTTTTTTTCAGTTTGTAATGTAATAGGCTATTTGAGGGGTGTGTTGTGTGCATAAATAATACTGTTTTTTTTTTTTCTAAATGCACACATTAAGAAGGATTATTGCAGCACTATCTTGTGGCTAGGGTTGCAGGGATATACCTGTTTCAAGGTAATGCTGCGATATAAAAGTTGATGGTTATCGTATTGTGTACATTTGCTTATCTACAATATTGGAAAAAATGCAGTTGGACAGAGAATATCCCTTTTACTGTAATTATTGTTGAAAGGGAGACATTTTACACATGCAACAAAATGATTTCAAGTTTCAATTATAGTAATAAAACATTTGTTCAACCACCAACAATCCTTCTATTTTAATTCCTTTGAGGGCCATTCTGACTGATTATTATAATAATTCTGTAATACAAATGTTTTCTTTTCTTTTTTTAAAGATATTTTTTGGGCCATTTTGCCTTTAATGGACAGGACAGGTAAGGTGATTTGGTGAATTCTACACTACCAGGGCAGTTTCATGTAGTTGCCATCAGTAGTTGGTCAGAAAACAGCAGAATGTCACTTTTGACCTTTTCGGCCCGAGAGAAGCATTTTGAGAGCATGTTGTCATTTAAGCTGTTACATGAAGGGGGGAGAGAGAGAGAGAGGGGATGACATGCAGCAAAGGGCCACAGGCTGGATTCGAACCCGGGCCGCCGAGGCAACATCCTTGTACATGGGGTGCCTGCTCTACCACTAAGCCCCGTAATAGCGGTGTTTTCTGAGACAGTAATTGTAACATGAAAATTTCATGCCACTGCAACCCTACTTGTTGCCAATGCATTTACCAACTTTGCCAAACTGAATGCACATTTTCTGCTTTACACTCAGTTTGAGATGTTACAACACACTTCCAACAAGACTGTAAACACTGATCTCTACATTGTTACTCAACAGGGACATTTCTGGTGAATGTGATGTGTGATGTAAAAGTGCTTTAAGTGGTCGGAAGACTAGAGAAGTGCAGTCCATTTACCATTAGCCTTTCTAAACATCACACAAGTGTAACTCATATAAAACATATTTTAAATGATATATGTATGTTCACATAGCGTTAAGGGAACAGACAGTTTTTTCTGAAACTCAAAATCAATTTAATTTTATTTATAAAGCCCAATATTACAAATCACAATTTGCCTCACAGGGCTTTACAGCATACGACATCCCTCTGTCCTTAGGACCATCACAGCTGATCAGGAAAAACTCCTCAAAAAAACCTTTAACAGGGAAAAAACGGTAGAAACCTCAGGAAGAGCAACAGAGGAGGGATCCCTCTTTCAGGATGGACAGACGTGCAATAGATGTCGTACAGAACAGATCAACATGATAAATTACCAGTAATCCGTATGACACAATGAGACAGGAAGAGAGAGAGAGAGAGAGAGAGAGAGAGAAAGAGAGAGAGAGAGAGAGAGAGAGAGATGCAGGACAGACGGTAATGACAGTTGCTTACAACAGCATTACTGAAAGTAACAATATTAATTAATATTAATAATTAATAATTAATATTAGCCTACCTACAGGCTATTAAACATTAAATATTCCACTCACATGACATGCAGGACGTGTGTGTGTGTGCATGGTGTTATATCAACACGTGTGGTTCTGGGCATGAGCAGCTGCACATTTAACAGCCACACATCACCGACAGTCTGCTGAACAACGCAACGGGTTGTGAATGAAATAAGCTCAATTACAACATGACAGTCTTGCAGGAAATATCATGAATGTTACTCTTTGTAATCACGTAGACATGTGAATTACAGCATTTCATTGCAAAGAATGCATGTAACGGGTAGCCTACACTTGCACTGTTTCTCCGCCATCTCGTTCAAATGAGCCAGATGTAGGGGGCGGGTATTTATATGTCAAGGCCTCAAAAAGACTTCCTGTTAGGAACCTCTCGTGTTACCTTACTCATCGCACCTAACAGATCCCTCCTAACGCTAACTCCTTACTGGCAGGAATAAGAGACATGAGAAGGCCTTAAAGATGGCGGACCCCGAACGACTTCCGGTTCAAGTCAGGAGTTTGAAGTTAGCAGTATAAAATAAGGGACTTGGGATGCAGCCAATATGTGTTCTTGTGCGGACTTGTGTTCTTGCGGACTTGTGACACGTCATCAGTCACAGCCCAAGTACTGTTCCAATTCAAAGTTCACATCTAGCCAAATTCAGTCCAAATTCCCGCCACACCCATTTCACCAGGGATGCATCGGAGCAGACTTGTGTGGACTTCAGACAGCCAGGTATTCCAGCATGCATTTCGCAACAATCATCAGAAAATGACATGTGAGGGAAAGGCTCACAATTGTAAGCCATAATTACTGATATGTTACTGTTGTTTTGTCACAGAACGTAGTGTTTTCATGCGTAATTTAAACGTCAGACCCGTGGTCGATGTTTTAATATAGAGCCCAGTTGAATGTGACTGAGGTCCGCTAGCGGTGGTGTCAGCGCTCATAGATAATAAACGTGTGTGTGAGCGCTCAGGCTGCCCCAGAGCAGCCTCTCGCGGGTAGTCCTTTTGAAATTCGTGGCTGATATCTCTGTAGTGGTTAAATATGAAATGTAATTTGTTTGGGGTATGTCTAATGGGCAATATTCAGTCTCAGTATAAGATATATTCTTATATTACTAAATGTTGTAACATGTTATTGTCCTTTGCATTCTTTTGCTTATTTAGGCCTACGTGTTTTTACCATTCAATAATGATTTTAAGAATTTATTGTAATTTATTTATTGTGTTTAAAGATTAATTGTATTTATTGTAGTATTTATTCAACAGCATTTTAAATATTGATTGTCTGATATGAATTGTATACCTGATGTCTGAAGTGTGGCGGAATAAAATTTTCCTCTTAACATCTGACCTGTTTGATCCATTTATATTGGTGAGGACAGACTAAATGAGAAACTGCTGTCAGTATAATCCAGTACAGTTCAACAGCACCACAACTCAGCACTTCAATAAAATGTTAGACTTAATACAATATTAAACTGCTGTTGCTTTTTCTAGGTGTACTGTCAAGTCTCCATAAAAATGTAGACAGAGAGCATAATGATGAGACAAATGCAGTGATGGACGGTAACTAAGTATATTTACT
Source organism: Epinephelus awoara (assembly GCA_035609425.1). Taxonomy (NCBI): domain Eukaryota; kingdom Metazoa; phylum Chordata; class Actinopteri; order Perciformes; family Serranidae; genus Epinephelus; species Epinephelus awoara. Next base: position 181,815 of record CM069304.1, on the reverse strand, counting down.
CAAGTAGCTACTGTACTTAAGTACAAATTTGATGTACTTTGGGTATTTCCATTTACTTAGAGGGAAATACTGTACATTCTACTCAAGCTACATTTATTTGATAGCTATAGTTACTTTTCAGATAGTTTGTTTTATATGTTGTTGTTTCATATTTACAAGTTGATGTGTGTTGTTATAGATTAGACTAGTACACCATTGAAAGGTGTTATAATTAGTTCTACCATGACAACATTTAAATGCTGCTTATATGTAACCTACGTTGATCAATTAATACTCAGTACATATTTATGTATATGATGATCATAACACTTGAAATTGGGTCATTCTGCATAATGAGCACTTTTAACTCTTCATTTGAAGTAGGCCGACATTCTGCTGACAATACCCAGGTACTTTTACTCAAGTCAGATTTGGACAAACATATCGAACAGACAGGCAAGCATCACACGTCTCATCCTCATCCTCATCCTCATTCTCCGCTGTCTTTCTGGGATCTGCCTCCTCAGCTGGGCAGCCTCCTCCTCAGCCTGCAGGTACAGCAGTCCTGCTGCAATAACTGAATAACTGCGCCAAGACGCCTTCTCCGATCCGTTATTGATTTTTGATTTCCATCTCGCCAATGCTCACAATCACAATAACCACCAACTCTCCACAAACTTTTCACCCCGCACTTGACTTTTGATTATAATCAGAAGGTCCTCCTCCTCCGTTCAAATCACCTTCCCACCTGCTCGCTTATCCACCATGGGGTCGAGAGCCTTCAGCCGCTTGGCGCCCCGCCTCCGGAACTCTCTACCGCAGGACATAAAACACTCTGACTCTGTCACCTCCTTCAAATCCTGCCTCAAAACTCACCTTTTCAGACAGGCATACTCCCTTTACTCTGGACTGGAATGACCTCACTGTTGAACTTTACTGCTGTTTTATGTATTACGTTATGTATTGCGTTTTTTTGATTGTCATGTTTTATTGATTGTTTTATTGTTGTCTTTTGTACGGTGACATTGAGTGTCCTGAAAGGCGCCTATAAATAAAATGTATTATTGTTATTATTAAATCTGCCCTCTGGATTTCACCTCCACACCTCAGCCCCAGCCCGTCACAACCTTATTGTTTTCATTAAAGACTCAAGTAACCTTACCAGCTGCCTCGTGTCTGCTTTTGGGTTCAGCCTAGTCTGTTACAGAAAGACAATTGATGAAATAGTGTGACAACGTAGAGACCAGTGTTTACAGTTTTGATAGAAGTGTGTTATTGAAGTGCAAACTAATAATAAAGCAGTGAGTGTTTACACTTTTGAAAAAAGTGTGTTATAAACTGTGTATAAACAAAATGTGCAATCAGTCTGACACACTTTGTAAATGCACTGGCGTGGCCAAGTGTTTGGGTGAAGTCAGGTAATTTGACACTTTTTAGTAGATTACTACAAAAACTACCAAAACTTTGACTGTGAGTGTGATTTTTAGCACTTGTTATGGTTATCTGTTATATATCTATAAAGAAAATATGTTGCCAAGTGAAATAATGTAGAAAATTCGGACCTTCAAACACATTGAAAGCCCCTACCTCACTCTGATGATAAAATGTGATTGATATGGAATAAAATTCAGGTAAAATGGGACAGCTGGTAAGGTAAAAAAAATATAAAAAATCAAACAGTAATGTTTGTTTGTGTTTTTAATGGCTACATCCATTAATCAGTTCAGTCATTAATTTAGCATATAAATTATGTAACCTGTGGTTATTCATTAACAAAGATTGTCCATCTTTTCTACCATGCTCTCCCTCTTCTTCAGCTGTTTCCTTAGTGCCATATTGCCATAAGAATCTGCACCTACTAGCCTAAAAATCCTTACTGTTTTAGCTGCAGTAGAAGATAATTAGTGCATTTACAAAAACGATACTGCTCTTTGTTAAAATTTATGAAAAAATAACTATTAGAAAAAAAGAAAGGTTGCCAGATGGCATCAAATAAGTTCACCAGCTCATTTCTAATAACACAAATTTTCACATTAGGGATGTTTTTACTCTTCTACATCATCAGCAAGCATTTCTTAGCTACCATGAGGAAATAGTTAATTTATAATAGTTGTCTTTGAGCTAATGCAAGGTTGACAAATGCCTCTGAAATATTAGAAATAATAGTTTGTGGCTCAGGATAAATACTTGAATCAAAAATTTCTAAAAAAAAAACAAAAAAAAAACAGTATGTAAAATGTTGCACCAGTACTTCTGAACCTTAGTAGAATGGCTTCATTAGACTGACACTTTTTGCAAAGAGATGAAACAGAGGGGAAAAACTTATTTACCTTAGACTGGGAAATATGCAACCTATGTACTATTGTAAATTGCATTAAGCAATGTCTGACATGAATAACACATTCATGAATCTGTTGCAAACTATGATTCCATTGCTCTTCTACAATCTGAATATTTAAATATTTTTCCTATTTCTCTTTTATACAAGAAGTGTTGTGGGATCAGTGATTTTTTAAAGCCACAGTAAGAATTTCTCCCATCCATGGACATCATTAGACCTGGGCATTCCTAGCTATAGTCCGGATCTTTTGGGCTCAGCCCCGGATCTTTTAAGCCTCTGTTTTTTTGTTTGTTTGTTTGTTTGTTTTTAACTAATAAAGCACCTTGTTTCCAACTTAAAGTCCACGGCACGGTGCACAACAGACAGCAGCGCACGCAGCACAGCACTCACTGTCACACCAGTTTACATGGCATATTATATGGGCAGTCAGAATGATAACTTGTTACAATTTTGAAGTGCAACGTCAGTAGGGTACTCTGTATTACAATTGTATTTATTGTGTATTTATTGCCACTGCGTTTTACGTAGTCTTGTCGTAAGTATGGACGATTTTTTTCATTAAAAACAAAAAGGTAGCCAGAGAGCAAGTAGGAGAGTCCTCATTGTTCTTTGGCCCCTATCTCTCTGATGCTTTGGTGTAGAGAGCGGTGTGTTTTGCATAACTTGGTGTCGAGTTAGAGCCCGAAATATGTCGAGTGGGTCGGCACATTGGTGCTGCATGAAGTTAGATTTGTTGTTATTCATTTAGTTGTTATTTGAGCTGTGTTTGGGGCATGTAAAAAGGGTTTATACAGCCTAGTAGCCCAGGTTCTGTTGTTTAATTTGACGTCCAACAATACTATATTCTTCGTGATTCACATTGTGTTTGCAAAGTTGTTCTCAAAGTCCGCCATGGGGGACTTTCGGGTTTAACAGGTTGAGCAATCTAATAATAGAAGACGAGTGCTCATTCTTTGTCAAAATTCTTTGTCAAAATACGTTAAAATCACGTGTTCAATAGGAAATTACTCCAAATGTTTTCAACTCCTAGCGACGTCCCTGCTCCCATCTAATGTTGAAATCATATATTCCATTCAAACGGATAGCGCACTCTAGCACCTCACTGTTTCAAACGTGCATTGCAACAATGGTGGCCACTGTGTACCAGAAAGCTATGATAACATTGATGAAACCATATCATCCGATACTTCATGGAGTATTCATTCAGGCTCCTATACAGACATGTGATGTGAGTTGACAAACCCCGTCCTCACCATGCTGGCTGTGTTTACAACGTAGGACTGTTGGGGCGGGTGTAAATCGAAACAAACCAATCACGTCTTGTCTTTTGACAACTGACAAGTGGCTCAGCCTCTCACACCTCATGTCTCTCCTCCCATCACTGCGCCGCTAACAGCGGCTAACAGCAGCTAACAGTGTTAGCGCTGTTAGCTGTGATTGCATTACTTTTCTCCTCCAGCAGCTCTTTCCATGTGGGAAAGGCTACCCCGATGTTGACCCTCGTTTTTTTAATTCGCCAGTCACATTGCCTTGTTGATTCCCTTTTGCACTTTCTCGGGGACGAGGATTCTGTCTCCTGTGATGCTGCATGATCCTGCATTATGCTCAAAGAGTGGGACTTTGTTATGCTGCAGTAATACAGGGGTAGTGGCGAAGCGCCTCTTGCTCCTCTCCTTCGGCTTCTCAGTGACGCAGCAGTGGACTGGCTCTTCACAAAAACGCAGAAGGCAGGGCTGTATGTCCCTTGCTGGCGGATGTATTCACAAGATGGCAAAATGTTATGGAACCCCCCAGACGACTTACAATGTACCTACAAATCAGAAATTCTCCTTTTACCAGAATAAGTCAGATTATTGGTGGCGGTAATAGTACACCAATGATGACATATTTATGAATGCAGACATTGATTGTTGCCAATAAAAAACTAAAAATGTTATACACTGTCCCTTTAACCTTTGGTGTGCCCATAGGCCTACTAGTTATCTCAGACCAATAAAAAATGATTGTTTTAATGCAATGATGTTTGGTAACTGGCTGCTAATATTTAGAGAGCCCAAGATGTAAAACCTTATATGTCCTGTTTTACCTGATGTCCTACATTACCTGACCTAACCCTGATACACAAAAAAATTAGGGGAACACTTAAATCACATACCAGATCTTGATGGACAAATTATTCAAATTGAAAATCTTTACTGAAGTACATGGTATAATTTGTTGAGAACGAAATGACATAACAATGGAAACCAAAATCATCAACTCACTGAGGGATGGATTCAAAATCACACCAATAATCAAAGTAAAAAATTAAAATCTCAAGCTGATCCAATTTGAGTGAATTTTATCACAGCAGCTCATAATGTGACTCTGAAATTATGTGCCGATACCACGGAAACAATGCCAATGTAAAGTCGATCCATTGTCGTAGTGGACACACGGATTCCCTGATTCAACAACGTCCTGTATACACACAAAAACACTAAAGTGTTTTTGATATTAAAACGGCAAATATATTCCTGTGTTATAATTTCCCACCAATAATAATAATAACAATAATTATAATAATATGATAGTTCGGCTGTACTGGGTATTTGATATATTCAGTAGATTTACTTTTTTATGACACTATTTGACAACTCTAGTCGTCGTCGTCGTCGTCCTCCGCTTATCCGGGTCCGGGTCGCGGGGGCAGCAGCCTCAGCAAAGAAGCCCAGACAGTCCTCTCCCCAGCCACTTCCATCAGCTCTTCCGCAGGAACCCCGAGGTGTTCCCAGGCCAGCCGGGCGATGTAGTCCCTCCAGCGTGTCCTGGGGCGGCCCCGAGGTCTCCTCCCGGTTGGACATGCCCGAAACACCTCCCAAGGAAGGCGTCCGGGTGGCATCCTTACTAGATGCCCGAACCACCTCAACTGGCTCCTCTCAATGTGGAGGAGCAGCGGCTCTACTCCGAGTCCCTCCCGGATGTCCGAGCTCCTCACCCTATCTGTAAGGCTGAGCCCAGCCACCCTACGGAGGAAACTCATTTCAGCCGCTTGCACTCGCGATCTCATTCTTTCGGTCACTACCCAGAGCTCGTGACCATAGGTGAGGATTGGAACGAAGATAGACTGGTAAATCGAGAGCTTCGCTTTTTGGCTAAGCTCCCTCTTCACCACAACGGACCGGTTCAGCACCCGCATCACTGCTGACGCCGCCCCAATCCGCCTGTCCATCTCTCGCTCCATCCTACCCTCACTCGTGAACAAGACCCCGAGATACTTAAACTCCTCCACCTGAGGAAGGACCTCCCCCCCGACCCGGAGAGGGCAATCCACCCTTTTCCGGCTGACGACCATGGCCTCAGACTTGGAGTTGCTGATTCTCATCCCAGCCGCTTCACACTCGGCTGCGAACCGTCCCAGCAAGAGCTGGAGGTCACTGTTCGATGGAGCTAGGAGGACCACGTCATCCGTAAAAAGCAGGGACGAGATCCTCCCGCTACCGAACCTGACACCCTCCACCACTCGGCTGCGCCTAGAAATTCTGTCCATAAAAGTTATGAACAGAACCGGTGACAAAGGGCAGCCCTGGCGGAGTCCAACCCTCACCGGGAACAGGTCCGACTTATTGCCGGCCACGCGAACCAGACTCGTGCTCCTTCGGTACAGGGACTGGATGGCCCCTAGCAGGGGGCCACCAACCCCATACTCCCAGAGCACCCCCCACAGGATGCCCCTGGGGAATTGTAGTTTTTGAAAAATATAACTGTTTTTCCTAGATTTGGAAGTTGTAAATACTGAATTGAGAGTACACTGTGGACTTTAAGGGGATGGTAAACACACTTGTGTAATCAGATTTTAAATATCTAATTTCTAAATGGGTGAAAATTATTATGTTTTTTCCGTATTTTACCCATATCTGACAGCACCCCCAGTTGTTGACTACACCCACATGATAGTTGAGGTCAAGAGCTCTCTATAACAGTTGGTCCCATGTCTGCACCCCCTTTTGTTGCTGAGTTACACGCCTTCAAACATGCACTTAGATCAAGGTTCAAAGGTCAATGGCTCAAAGCAGGAGCCATGTAGGATCTTCATACTGACGGTGACATCACGAGCGATGAAGGAGTAAGGCGCACTGCCTGGTAGCTCTGGCAAACTAATAGTTGAAATATACAAAAAGACAGTTAAACTCGTTCCCAGAGTACATTTAAAACTCAACTAACTTTAAGAACAAGTTGGAAACGGCGTAGAGAGAGGGAAAATCGACATGAGGAGGACTAAAAACAAGGAAGACGAGCGAAACGGACAAGGCCCAGACAGCTCGGACCAAGCCCCGTGCTCACCTGGCCAGGAGATCCCGAATGAGATGAGTGAGGAGGAGGACCTGCCCATCAGCGCAGTGCTAACCGCCATCACAGTGTTACGAGGTGAAATAACCCAAATCAAGAGTGACATATGTGCGACCATCGACAGCCGTATCCAAAGCATATATACGGACTTGAGAGAAGAGATAGCTGCAGCTAAAGTGGACCTACAAACGTCCATTGTAACACTCGAGACAACGCTGACAGCCCATGGCAACACTATACAGGAGATAGACAAATCCTCCACTTTTCACTCTGATAATGTTAGCACGCTGCAACGCTTCATCTTCATTCAAATCTTCCCTGATTACCCGCCAACCATCGCAAAACGGAGAGTGCTCTTCAGCAGACCCAGAGAAATACTACAAGGCCGACCCGGCGTCAAGTACGGCCTACTGTACCCAGCGAGACTCATGGTGACCTACAACGGAGAACAGGCCTCGTTGACGGATCCCAAGAAAGCCGAGGACTATGCTGAACTTCTCTTTGGGACACAATCTGATATCACAACGTTGGACGAACTTCAATTGAACAGACAATAACAGACAGCTCTTTAATGTGTGGGACTCGTAATGTCAGAGAATAATGTTAGCAGACAGCTAACAAGCTAAGCTAATCCTCTCGAGACTGTAAACATTAGCTTCAAGACAACAACATATTTGGTAAGATTGCTCCTGACCACTAAATGAACGAACTGAAAACCATATTTCTCATCCCCACAACTTTCCAAGCCACTTTGTGACTCAGACATTAATAAAGTTACTTGAAGTAACCACACCAGGAATGACATTGACCTCAATGATGTTAGTAATGTAGACTAAAACTAACATAACCATGTAGCATGCTGATGGAAGCTAACGTTGAAACTCTGACTGTTATTTTAAACTAGAAATTTGCTTTAATGTATGTCAGTACAGGTGACACTGTTTACAGTTTACAAAGTTTACTACTTTTTTTTTGTTACATCCCACATATTTAAAATTCTCAATATTTCCAGGACAATGCTTCCTTACTTTTATTTAAAAAGCCAATGTTATTTTTATTCTGGTTTTGTTTTCACATTTAACTATATGAGGGTTTAGTCATCCTACAATGAGGTTTGCCCTGCTCTCACACGTGGGTGCAGAGTATTGTAACACTCAGTCTCCCAGGTTAACACACACAAAACCAATATAGCTACACAACATGTTGATGGAAGCTGATGTAAAAACACTGATGGTTATCTCAAACTGGAAATAGAAAATATGCTTTAATATATTCCATTACAGGTAGTATCCAGGACATTGTTCCTCACCTTTATTTAAAATCCACTGTAAGGCTATTTTATTTGGTTTTACTTTCACTGTTAACAATATAAAGGCTTAGTCATACTACAATATGTAAAACAATGTGAGGAGCTGGAATGAGGTTTGCCCTTCCCTCACACGTGGATGTAGAATATAGTAAGACCTAGTCACCTAGATTAACACACACAAAACTAATATAACTGTACTAATATAACTATGCAACACGCCGACTCTTATTTCAAACTGGAAATATGCTTTAATATATGTCATTACTGGTGGCGCTATTTATTTTTATTCTTGTATTTCATTATCATTATTATTATTTTTTTTTTATTATTTTTTTTTTTTTAAGTATTATTATTATTATTTTATCTGTTGTTGTTTTTTCTTTTAAATCTTTTTGTTACAGCCGCTTATATTCAAGATTTTCCAGGACAATGTTGCCTCACCTTTACTTGGAAAGCCACTGTTATTTTATTTGGTTTTATTTTTACATTAACTATATAGAAGCTTAGTCATCCTACAATATGTTTGAGATGTCTGAGATTATTCATTAGCAGAATTGATTATTTCCTAGTTGATGCCAAATTGATGCCCTTCACAACAAATACTAAATATCATAATATCGGAATTTCAGATCACCTTTTCACTATATTTAGAAGACATTACAACATCACGCAGAGTCTGGAGATTAAACCCCCAATTACTAACTGAAAAATAATTTCTGTGAATATTTGAAGACTCAAATAAAACAATATTTTGAAACAAATGACAACCCGGAGACGACCCCCTGCACTTTGTGGGAGGCTTTCAAAGCATATGTTAGGGGCTGTGTGATATCATTTGACTCTGCAAGAAAACGGAATAATAGATCAAAAATAGAGGAATTAGAAAGACAGATCCAGCAACTAGATAGGGAGAACGCCCTCGCTCCTTCCTCGGACTTACACAGAAGAATAGCAAATTTGAAGTATGAGTATAATCAACTACTTTCTCCCAAAATAAGCAAAGCATTTCTATACACAAAAATACTTTGAATTAGGAGATAAACCACACAAATTACTGGCACGGCACTTTAGGAAAATAGACAATGACCTAACAATAGATAATATTAAAAGTAACAATGGCGCTATGTTGACGAATCCCAAAGACATAAATGATAAGTTCTTACAATTTTACTCTAATCTATACACATCAAAGAACACTGCAGATTCTTCTACTATGAGGCAATTTCTTGACAAATGTGATCTTCCTAAATTCAATGAGGAAGAATGTAAAAATCTCAATGCCGAGCTTAGTGTCACAGAAATCCAAAAGGCCATCGTATCGCTCAAGAGTGGAAAGACCCCAGGGCCGGACGGGTTTCCAAGTGAACTATACAAGAAATTCAGCAGCATACTCTCACCATACCTACTACACAGGATGTATACACAAGCCCAATTAGATCGCACTCTACCACCTACCTTAACTGAAGTCACAATTACAGTGATCTATAAGAAAGGGAAAGATGCACAGGAAGTAGGCTCATACCGCTCTTTATCCCTACTGAATTTAGATGGAAAGCTGTTTGCAAAATTTTAACCAATAGATTAAATCCCGTAATAAGCAAGATCAAACAGGCTTCATCCACGCAGATCAAACGGGCTTCATACCCAATAGAGACTCCACTTTCAATCTGAGATGCCTTTTTAATGTTTTGTATACAGAAAGGGAGGGAACTGAAGATCTAGTCATACTGTCACTCGATGCTGAAAAAGCATATGACCAGATTGAATGGTCATATTTATTTGAAGTCCTTCAGAGATATAATTTTGGGAACAACCTTCTAGCATGGATCAAACTTCTTTATACGAATCCAGTGGCACAAATACTCACAAACCAGACACTATCCCCTCCCTTTAAGTTATTCAGAGGGACGAGACAAAGCTGCCCTTTAGAACCACTCGCCCAAAGTATTCGATTAGACCCCCAGATTTACAGTTACGAAACGAAAGAGACATCAAACAAAATTTTATTATACACTGATGACATTCTCCTGTACGTGTACGTGTATCCAAACCACCATACCAACAATTGTAGAAAAATTAACTTATTTGGCACATTCTTGGGATACAGAATTAATTGGAATAAAAGTATATTAATGCCAACCCTCTCTGTTCCTCAAAATACTTTAGATCACTTTCTGTTCAGGATATCTACAGAAAAACGGACCTATTTAGGAATCGAGGTCACGAGATAGCACACCTCTCTTTTTCAGGCCAACTTTCCACCCTTGGTAGATAAATTACAGAGTAAAATTCAATTTTGGACACTTCGTATCTCCCTAATCGGCAGAGTTAACTCCATTAAGATGATTTTCTTACCTCAAATACTATATCTTATACAAAACATCCCTGATGTCCTGACAAAGACATTTTTTAAGAAAATATATTCAATAATAATACCTTTCTTACGGAATTACAAATCTCATAGGATAAACAAAAAACATCTCCACAAACCTAAACTGAAGGGAGGATTAGCCCTCCCAAATTTCATGTTATACTACTGGACTTCCGCCATCAGGTCCTTTGCTTTCTGGCTAGATACCACAATCTACCCACCCACCTGGTTAAAAATGGAACAACAAGACTGTGATCCCTACTCCATAGTAGCGATACTCCTAGCCCCCACTCCAATCAATAAATCCATCTACAACTGTAACCCTATCATACACAACTTAATACGTATATGGAAACAGATCAAATCCCATTTCGGTCTCAAATCTATGTCTCTTGCTCTCCCTATAGCAACAAATCCCACATTCATCCCATCCAATTTGGATAGAGCTTTTTGGACTTGGAGTGACGCAGGAATCCATTGCATCAAAGATCTGTATATTGAGGGTACGTTCGCCTCCTTCACACAGCTACAAAAGAAATATAAACTCTCAAACAGCAACTTTTTCAGGTATTTACAAATTAGGGATTATGTGCGAAAATATTTAATTGGATTCGAAGCCGAAAATTCGTCAACATTAGACAATTGCCTCGAAACGTCGCCGAGACCACTTCATCTCCTACCTATACGACATTCTACTATTAGTATCCTCTCCATCTTCTGAAAGGTTCAGGACCAGCTGGGGAAACGAAATGGGAATACAGATTTCAGAAGATCTATGGGAAGAAAGCCTCGAACATATACACAAATGCTCAAACAATGTCAGACACTGTCTCATACAATACAAAATACTATATAGAATCCATTACTCCAAGGTAAAATTGCACAATATATATCCGAACGTATCACCCACGTGTGATAAATGTCAGACCTCAGAAGCAACTCATTTGCATAGCTTTGTAACATGCCCTAAAATTGCACCTTTCTGGACGAATATTTTCAATGTTATCTCAGAAATCATTAATATCCATTTAGAACCAGAACCTTCATTGATTATTCTAGGTGGATCGGAAACTTTAACAAAACTCACCAATGCTCAACAACAACTTCTCTCTTACTGCCTCATTACAGCAAAAAAATTATTACTTTTGTCACAGAAAGAAACAAACATCCCTACCTCCAAAATGTGGCTACATGATATAGCTAATACATTACATTTGGAAAGGATAAGGTATGTTTTAAAAGACAGACTTGGACAGTATAATAAGATTTGGCACCCCCTTAGCATACCTCGAGCGTAGAAGCACTTGAACGGCAGTATAGATTTATCGTTGTACGTATCATCGAATGAGTGAACGAGTGAATAAGAGTAGAGTATAGGGAAATGGGAGAAGGTTAGGTAGATGGGGAGGGTTACAGAGAAGGGAAGATAAGGTGCTAGTGTTTCTAGACTACCTTGTCTGTTTATTTGTTTCTATTGTTTGTCTGTTTTCTTTTGTGGATTGTATGCTTTGACACTGTCACAATCTCAGGACACAATCCTTATGCTTGCTCTGTTTGTCAAGAACACAAGTTCAAGCTGTCTTTTTTTGTGTTTTATTTGTTTGCCCTGGACTTAAATGAAAATGAGCATTGATACAGCAGTGTAATGTATGTATAAGATTTCATGGCTCAATAAAAATGTTTGAAACAGAATCTTCATACTGACATATGTTACTCTCCAGGTTGAGACCTTTTCCAATGATGTATTTGGCTTAGCTCTACGACAAACTTTTAATTTTTTCATTTTTTGGACACAAGCCATGTCAGGTCTAGTTTCAAGAGACTATTTTCAAGGCCCAGTGTATAAAATGATTTTTGTTTGTTTCTTTGCTTGTTTTTTTCTTTTTTACTGTAGATAGTTGCTAAAATGATGAATGTTTGCATTGCTGTTTCCCATTTTTTAACATTGTACTGTTGGCACTTTTCTTTGATCTCCTCTTCAACAGATCGCACTTGACAGATTTTTGTGCAGTTAATGTGTCATTTGCGCACCCAATTTCTATTTTAAACCTCAATCTTAACCGTCAGTCTTAAAAATCCGTGCTCCTGCGAGGTGCTAGTGCTGTCCCGATTCTTAGTGTTGAGTTGAGGGTTGAGAATAAGGGCTGTATGGCCCTCACTTTTAAGATTTTCCAGGACCACCCATGGTGATGAGTGCTATCCCAGAATCCTTTGCGTATCATCCGCTGAGCCCAGCTGAACCCAGCCGAGTACAGACGATTCAATCAATGCAAGATGACGGCGACAAGCGTAAGGAAGCGGAGTAATTTCCTTGTTAATAGTTGTTTTTACCATTGCATTATCTTAGTTTAACATCATTTTATGGACTATAGATCTCTTTGTAGCATAACACACATATTCTTTTGGCTAGCTAACAAAGCCGTCGTGGGCGACGGCTTGCCTGCCCCGCACGTAATCCCGGTTCTCTGATAACCGTGTGATGCTGTCATTCAGTTACAAAAAGTCATTTTTCTCAGTGATAATGTAGTTGTTAAGCTGTTTTAATATACGTGAAATGCTTGCATCAACATTTTTGTAAGATGACCGGACAGTGTCGTCTCCTGTGGCCGTAGAGTCTGCAGCTGGTAACGTTTCAGCTGCAGGTTAACGTTAGTGATCGCATTAATCTGGTGACTTTCCGCTGAATAAGTTACGTCAGTTGTTGTGGTACAGATTATTTGGTTGAATATATAACCCAAAGAGTAAAACGTTAATGTGATTGGCGATTGTTGGTGGTCCCTCCACCTCAGCCTCTGCTGGTGATCCCTCAACCAATGATCCCTCAACCTCTGCCTCAGCTGATCTTGTGATTAAAATCACAAGATTATGGGGTGCCGTTTGTAAAGTGGCTCACGCTGAAAATTACATCAACATTTTGCCACATTTAGCTTCAAACAATGTTTAAAAAAGTGTTGTGAATTTCACCTTTTACCACATTTACAGCAATATTTGTTAACTTAGAAATATATTAAATAGTTAAATCTAAATATTAAATGTGGCACCTAAATGTTAAATCTAAATATTAAATCTAAATCTAAATCTAAATATTAAATCTAAATCTAAATATTAAATCTAACATTGAGATTTAGCATTTAGCATTTAGATATAACATTTAGATTTAGATTTAATATTTAGATTGAGCATTTAGGAAAGCAGTAATGTGTGTCTATTTGTGTATAATTGATTAGAGTCAGTGGCGGTCAGTGGCTGAAAAGTGCCTATAAATACAATGCATCATTATTATTATTATTGTTATTATTATTAGTAGCAGTAGTAACTGAGTTGATCAACAGTACCTGGACTTCCCATGTCTCGTGAGGAGGAGGTCTCGAGGAGAGCTCGTGCTGTGATGGGACTATCCGTTAGTAGCCTACCCACACAGCCTCCTCCTCTTCCATCATGGCTCCGTCGGCAGAAAGGCAAGGATACTGGGGGCGGCCGACCTCAACGCTGGACTGGTGCGAAGAAAATTATGTCGTCTCTTTTTACATCGCGGAATTTTGTAAGTAAACACTTTTAATCACTCATTGTGGAAAGTGTGAGATTCGTTGATGGTTTGAGGAGAATTTGGGGGAGGACGGCCATTCTGTGGATTGAACGTTACAGTCGCCCCTGAATAACGTAAACATGACGTGGGAGCAGCGGCTGTAACAATCGTAGAATATGTTTATGTAAACGTTTTTTGCTCGGGTTTTATGAATTTACGGTCGATTAGTATGCTACTTGTCAGTGAGCTCGCACGGGATTTTACCATGTAGAACTGTAATGAGGAAAAAGAAAAGCTGTGTGCCACGGAGATAATGCTCCAGTCAGCCTGTTTTGCATAGCTTTACTGAAGGTTTTTGTTCCGCTCGGTACAGTATGTGTCAGCCCATGGACACATCATAGTTTAATTTCAGTCCGGCACTTATTTGTATTTCAGCTCGACTGTAATAAGTTATGTGGTTATGAATGTTTCCCCTCGCAAGGTGCATTAACGTTATTCACTTGAAACTTGAAGAAATGTCTCCTCCAGACTACCAGGATGCCTCATTGCTTAGTCTACCAATAACAAACTGGTTCCTCGGGAACCATTATCTAGATTTTAAACGCAGTTAGTGTCATTGTGTACAAAAACTGTAAGCAGGCTTTCATGAAGAAATCACAAAACTCATCACTGTGCAGGCAATTTAAGCCCTAGAAAGTGATTTGGGGAATGAATTTAGATGATTTGTAGTCAACCAAGGTACTTTTTAACCGTTTGTTTTCTGGGAATAACTGACATAATCAGAAACCAGAAACAAGTAAACGAAAAAACAAACTGTTTTTTCGTTTTTTTTGTTTTTGGCAAAAAAAAAGGAAAAATGAAATTCAGCTCTATTTCTTGTTTTCTGATCCTATTGCAAAAAACAAATTTACCACTCCATATTTCCTTATATTGGTGGGCGGGCTCTCAGCGCTCCCTTGCTTCTGATTGGCTAACGTGCTTTGTCACTTACATTAGGGCTGTACCCTTAAAAATAGAGTGCCGAAGTCATGCCCCTTCCGGTGAAGCTCATGGGACCTTAGATCGGAAAAATATGAATGGCAGTGAATGGGGAGAGCAACATTATCTTTTGTTCCCGTTTGAGTTGCTACATGAAATCTAAATATGTTGTTTATGTTGTATGCTGAGAGCCCGCCCACCAATGAAACGAAATATGAGTGTATTAGTGTGAACTTGGTGCTTTTTGTTAGCTGGCTAGTCCAGCTAGCAACAATGACACGCAAAAAAAAAAAAAAAAACACCTAGCAAAAGCCAGCTAATCCATACAGTATGTAAATGTATATATATATATATTTTGGTTGATTAGGATTCTGATTGGGAAGCACTAAACTAGAGCATGCATTGCATATACATATGCATTGGTTCTCTATTGCATGGTTGAGCATTTTCTTTATTGGCAAAGTCTTATAGCACTGTTGCTATGCTTTCCCATTCACCCAAAACCTGTTGTCCCATTCAAACAACTTAATTCAAAAAATAGACATAAGATATGAACACAGCTGTTAGACATGATAATCATGTTTCCATCAAAGGTTTGTACGATATATTAGTAGTACTGCATGATTTGATAAAAATGTGCGATTGTGATTTTGATGGACAATATCACGATTTACGATTGCGATTACAGTATAATAAATAAATGGTATCATGAGCCTTCTTGCTTGATTCAGTGGTTCCCCTACATTATATTAGGGGGGCACTGGCCTGACATAGTCATTGTCATGGACAGTGTGATAAATTCCAGCATGTGAATAGTAGGGTTGGGTACCGTTCATAATTGAACCGATAGGGTACCGGTACAGGTATCTGGAATTCGGTACCGGTACCTTATTTCGGTACTTTTTAACCCAATGGGCCCTAGGCCTTTTTGGGGTATTTTTACTGCCTTTACTTTTAAGCTCATATCACAGTCATTATAAAGGCTACATACACATGCTATATCTTGTTTTGTTTTTTTTCAGGACAATCTGGGCTAACCAGATTTGCCATCATTCCATGTCCTACTATGTGCCTGTATTTTATATTATTTTTTATATCAATGAAAAAAACAAATCTGTGTGCCTAAATTCTTACATTTTTACATGTATCTCACCATAGAAAGTTGTAAGTTGACATATTCTGCCATATATGAAGAGGGGAGACTCTCTGGAATCTGGCAATATAAGAACCATGATGGTGGGACATTCTGTCACTTCACAGCTGTCCAAAACGTGGTTTGTGCTAGGCGGACATAATTGCTAGTATTTTTTCATAATTGCAAGAAATTCCATTGACTCATTCACAAGTCAAAAATGTATTTTATCTGAAACATGCAGTATTTACATCTAAGATAATAGAAAAAAAGTCAACCAAGTGCAATGATGTCCTCCAAGATAATATTTGTTTTTCAGTTTCAGTTATATGTTGGGGGGACATTTTGGACATTGTTGGGGGGGCACATGTCTCCCTCAATGTATATACATTGAGGGAGATGTTTGATTTTGAGGGTGACTACTGCCCTGTCATACATAATTAGGGTGCAGTTGTCTGGGTGCGCAAAGGTGAAGTGCGCTTGTCTTGTCATATGAAGTTTGATGGAGTGTCAACTAGACAATATGGAGATATTGCATCTTGAAAGCCGGACTATAAATGTCGGATGAAAACACCCGTTCTGACTGCAATGTTTGGATACTTAAGTGCGCCTGTCCACAAGAGTGGACCCTGTTCGGCTCGTAGTGGTGTCTCATTCTAGTAACGTTTCATCTCCTCTTCAAAAAGGGTAGGCAGGGAGGCAGCAGGTGCACCACTCTCCCTGTATGTCTCCCTGAACAGGTCACACATCGCGGACAGTGCAGTGGGTGCTGTTGGCGCAGCGGGTCCTCCGTCCGTGCCTCTCTCTCCGTCTCTCGCCGGAATGCCACTGGATGCGAACTTATAAAACAATATATATATTCAAATATATTTCGAACTTCAAATTTTTTTTGACAGCCCTAGGTGTCGCTGCTGGGAAACCATTACTGGTTTACCATCCACTGACAATTGAGAATTGAGAGTTGAGAGTCACTAGTCTGATTATCAGGAACAGAGGAGGGCATAGTGGAAAATGATACGCAATTTGTCTCAATAAAAATATGGCAAAAAAACTCTTACTGTCTTTCTTTCTTTCGGTTACATTGTGGGAAGTAATATTTTAAAATAGGCTATATATTACAATAATTCGTATAATATTGCTAATCCTATTTATTATTTTAAATAATAATAATATTCATATTCAAAGAAGTAGCCTATTGATTCAATTCAACTTCTTTTCTTTCTTCATTTGTGTAAAAATGTAATGTAAGGAGTAAAAGCAAAAAGTTGTCAGAATCATAAATACAGTACAACAATAATCGACAAAGCTAAACTTTTTAATTATCCAAGGTGTTATCTACTTTTGTAAATTATTGTTTCATTTTATTGACATGTTAGAGTGAAGGCATACAGAGGGAACTTGTTTAGATGAGTCACAATGTAGCAACGATTGAGTGTTCAATTGCTCACTCAAAATGCCTGTAATGCCATGTGTGAGCACACGTGTTGAAACGATAAGGGTACTTGGCTTGCATTGTTCAAAAATTCCAGTGATTAAAAGGTTACCTCATCTTTCATTATCTTTGGTGGTTTATGCAAACTGCTTTTACCTCCATTTGCAATCCTTTTCATAAAACTGAATGAGATTAGGCTTCATGTCGCCTTCAGAATGGTTGTTTGTATTCACATTCCTCACCTGTATTGAAGTGGTAGAGGTGTTAGAGGTGAGAAACACTGCCACCCGCTCTCCTTCCGCACTCGCACAATTCTGAAATTTGTTGTACTACAAAAGCTTGAAATGAATGTTCAAATCATTGTTTTTTATTGAAAATATGTCACTGTCTTCATTTATCAGGCTATGTATAATTTCTCTAGCAGTAAACATATTTAAAGGAAACGCATCATCAAGTCCATGCGCGCTGTCCGTGGTGCTGAAATCCCAGCTGCCGCTGACAGCAGACCGGGGGAGAAAAAAAAGACACTTCTTTGCTCTGTGCTTTCAGAAAATAACCATCATGCGGTCCGTTCGTCCCTGCAGACAGGGGAAAAGGATCAATGCACAGCCTTCGTTTCCTTTCTGATTGCGTCCGTCTCATTCATTCACGCGTGTGAAAATTATTTTTCATGTGTGTGCTTCACCTCTGCTGCTACAACTCCATCCTAGGGGAAACACTGCTGTGTGCGTTTTGTACAGCAGGTGGATTTGGTAGTCTACTGGTAGAGTAGAGAGAGAGCTAAGTAGCGTTGAAGTAGAGTAGAGCAGGGCAGAGAGATGGAGGCAAAATATATTAAACCCGGTGTTAATACAGCAGAACTGGAGAGAGGGGTGAAAAATAAAAAGAGGTGGGCATGGCTCACGTAGGGCGCAAAATTATAGAGAGAGAACGATTGACAAAGATTGCCGCTGCCCTGACACTGTCATTTTTGTGTAGGAATTAAGCTACAATACATGACATATGTTGTTTTAATGAATAAATACAGTGTGAATAAAGATTACATAACATAAAAATAACTGCAGTCTTTGTTATTTGATAGCCACTTAACAATTTTTATAGGGCAAGTAAAAACTGACTTCGGGCAAGTAGATCTCTGACCAACTTGCCTGACCGGGCAAGTGAAAAAAAACCTTAGCGTTGAACCCTGCAGGGCTGTCTGTGTTTATTGCTAAATTATCAGTAATGCAGTTAATCTTGACAAAATTATGAATATGTTGTGTGATATAGATAGTGCTCCTAAATTTTGTGCTGGTACTCCTAAAATTTTCAGTAAGGAGCACTGGTGCTCCTAGTGGAAAAAGTTAGTCTGGAGCCCTGTAAGCTAGTTATTATCTTAATATCATCTTTTTTTATAAAGCCCTTTTCAAAACAGACCTACAAAGTGCTTTCCACGTCAACATTTAGAACAGACGACATACATACAACAACTTTTAGGAGAACTGATAAATACACTTAAAAAAACTGAGAAAATAAAAGACAATTTAAATTAACTTAAAACTCAAGTCAAATCAGGAAATGCTCTCTGATTAAAGTAGGTTTTAAGAAGGAACTTAAGGGATCATTGATTCGGCCGACCTGATTTCCTCAGGCAGATTGTTCCAGAGCCACGGTGCCTTGACAGCAAATGCTCTGTCCCCTTTAGTTTTCAGCCGGGCCTCTAGAACTGGCAAAAGACCTCTGCCCAAAGACCTCAAAGTGTGTCCTGGCGTGTACGATACTAAGAGGTTGAAGATATAGCTGGGAGAGAGACCATGAAGAGCCTTAAAAGTAATCAGTAAAATCTTAAAATCTACTCTAAAACAAACTGGGAGCCAGTGTAAAGAGGCTAAACTCGAGTGATATGATCACGTCTCTTGGCTCTGGTTAAAAGCCTGGCAGCTGAATTATGTACATTCTGGAGTTGATTAATAGATTTTTGATTCAGACAAGAAAAGAGGCTGTTGCAGTAATCCAGGCATGAAGAGATGAAGGTCTGTGAAATTGTGTGCCTTTAAAAGTTAAAGCCCAACTTGCAGGTTGGAGACCATGGTGAATAAATGTGTAGGAAAATTATGTAGAAACTCGATTAAAACAAAAAACAAAAACATATACACACTACAGTGACTTTTGGGGTCGTTTTTGTGAGAGAATTTTGCTTCCGCATCTAAAAACCCACTAACCCATAATCACAAATGGTGCAATGCACGGTTAACAACCAAAAAAATACTAACTCACAAGTTTACTACCGCTCAGACTCACTACCACCTACTACTGCGCATTGGACAGAGTCAGGGTCAAGGAGGCAGAGTCCCTCTCGTGATGTAGTATCAGGCAATGCTGAAAAAAAAAGCGTTTTTAGAAGAGGAGCTAAAAGGAGCCACTTTGTGCCCTTATGTCGTGTAAACCATAATAAATAATGAATTAACTTCTCATATGGTAATTTTCAGACAAGGTTATGTATATATATATTTTTTTAAATTTAACCTGCAAGTTGCACTTTAAAATGTGTCTTTTTTTTTTTTAAATATTTCTAAGATGATGGAAACACAATCGCACAAACTTTGTGACATGGTTAAAATTTAAATTACTGTCAAACCAGACTCCAAGATATCTTGCAACAGGTTTGATTTTATCCAATAGGGGACCAGCCAAAGGCAGAATTTGTTGTGTGATGTGCTGGAGCCCATTGACAATAAGCTCTGTTTTATCTGAGTTCAGCTGATGAACTCAGATGGCAGCGGGAATGTTTAACAAATGAATTAAGTTTTTATTTTTATTTAATTTTTTTTTACGTTTTTGGGGGGCTTTTTGCCTTTAATGGACAGGACAGTGTAAAATGGGGAGAGAGAGGGAGAATGGGGGGACGACATGCAGCAAAGGTATGGGCTGAAATATGTGCCACTAGAAACTGAATTTGAATTACATAATTTGAAATTGAATCATTTATATTTGAATTTGAATTACTAGAAACTGAATTTGAATTACATAATTTGAAAAAGAATCATTTATATTTGAATTTGAATTACTAGAAACTGAATTTGAATCACATAATTTGAAATTGTATTGTTAATTTGAATCATTGCATTGAAAAACTGAATCTGAATAGTATAATTTGAAATTGAATTCATTTCTTTATATATTCACATTCAGTTTTCACAATTCAAATTCAGTTCTCACAATTCAAATTCAGTTGAAAAACTGAATCTGAATAGTATAATTTGAAATTGAATTCATTTCTTTATATATTCACATTCAGTTCTCACAATTCAAATTCAGTTCTCACAATTCAAATTCAATTTACTGTGACAAACATCCAGGTGGTTTAAGGACGAAGGAAGAGCAAGCGAGCGCAGATACACAGGACTCCTCTTCGGCCAATCAGCACCTACGTTTTTGAGCACGTAGGAAGAAGCGCTTGCTCGCCTTGACCTAGCAGCAACCTCCAGGAGTGACGAGTGGCGGTTTTGGTCTCTATAGTTAATTTCCCCTTTCATGACAACGGGGGGGTTTATATCTCATCCGTTTCAATGTTATTAAGGTTTAAAATTGCACATAATTAAGGGCGTTGCCACTTTGAGTGACAGGTGGCACTGTCACGGGTGGCTAACTAGCATGCTAACTAGCTGCTGGCTCCGCTGTGCGGAGCTGAGCTCAGACTCGCCGAGCATCTCAGCCAGTTCGTGCCCATGTTCAAGGCATTGAACCTGTCCTCTCAGCCGTGTCTGTGCCTTCTGGATATTTTTTCAGGCAAATATTGGAGTAATATGGCTTGCTGTTTGATTAATTATACCAACAGACCGTCCAAGAAGTCCGTGCTCCAGGTTTTTCGGTAAGTGAAATTCGGAAATTCTAGTATTATTTTAATTATGTTTATATGTTAGCACTAATTAGCGGGTATCTGTGTCTGCGGTCACCACCTAGTTTGTCAGCTTCTTGTTATTATTATTAAGCCTTTATTTAGGACATGTAAAATCACGTTGATACTGGAGGTCTCATTTTCAAGTGCGACCTGTATCACAGCAGCAACATCCACATCAAGTTACAGAGCAACAGACAGTACGATACAACACAAGCTTAGCTCGTTAACTAGCTTACCAGCCAGCTAACATTTAGCCTTCAAGCAAGACGCCAGTCCGGGATGCATCTAAGTCAGAGCCTGACAGAGAAGTGTTAGGATTTAGGCATTTAGGGAGAGAATATTTTGAACAAAAGGCGTCTGTGTGAGTTTTGAAAATAAAGGTCCACCATGTTAGTTAGCTAACATGATGCAATGTTAACTTGTTAAAAAGTGGCGAACTGTGTGAAATTGCAATAAGGTGTGTAAGGTAATTAAAAAAGGCTAATGTGACATTTGACTGTCGCATATAAAATATTAAGAAAATAAAAGTATGATATAGGCCTGTAGCTACACAACAATAGATAATGCACAGACAGAATATGAGGACTGTGATGGCCACCACAGTCTTTGTTTTGCTAAATTAAATTGATTATGATCTGTTGAACACTGAAGTAATTTAAGTTGTATTGTTTGCATGGAAAGGTGTCTGTGAAGTAGGTAGCTAACACATATATTTTAAAATCTATTTGTCTGTGTAAAGTTTTCCTCTAGGTGACCCAGACAGACTGGACCAGTGGACACTCAACACCAGAAGACAGAACTGGACTCCAAACAAGACTTCCCGTCTGTGCAGTGAACACTTTGAGAGTCATCACTTCAGCACTGACTCCAGGATAAAGACACCTTTTTCATACAGTACCTCACAAAGAGTCAAGAAACTTATTAGTTGACCATAATTCATTTAAATTCATTGTATATATTACTAATTTTCATATATTACTAAGTACTCGATTAGGGCACAGCTTGCTCTGTACTATTACTGATAAGGTGAAGTTCCTGCCACACCAGTGCAGTTTAATCTTCCCCTGATGCAAAAGGCCAAATGAAGATTTTATCAATCAAGGAACATGACATGTATTTACCGACTTTAACATTTTAGTGCATTTTATGCAAATACCCTTTATCATAGTGAGAATTACTACCTTTTTCCCCACACACAGTCTGTGAAGAACCAATGGAAAAAATATTCTCAAAATGAGACAGCTGAACATAGCATGATTCCACAGTGGCAGTGAGCTTTGAGAACTTTGAGAATTCAGTTTCCTTTTGATAGCAACTATTATGTTAATGTGGATGAACTGCATACTGTACATTCATACTCCAATTGTCTTGGTAGTACACTGTTAAATTTAAAATCACATTTAAATATAAAGTTTAATATCTACAGAACTTAAACACAAAACTATTTTATGAATGACAGCCACTCATTCAGCAGTAAGATCATTTTGGTGATGAGTGGTTTTTTAACCAAGAAAGGCTGTAGTCAATGTTTTCTACCTGTGTTTTTAACCTGTCATCTTTCTCTCTTGTAGGACACTTGAGGAAAGTTACAACGCCTCGACCAATGATATGATATTTACCCCACAGTAAAGAAGTTGTTTCACAAGAAATTACGACTTTGCAAATTATGACACTGGGTCCTAATTCATAGGTTTTATAATTACTGTTATAAATCTTTTCATTTATTTCATGTGTACTTTTTGTAACCTTTCAATAGTAATGATTTCATGAATGCAAGCTTTGACTTAATTTTGTTAAACTGTTTGTGTAATGGTTTTAACTTTTGCTATATAAAATGGATCAGACAAAACTTACTTTAGAGTAAAAGCACATTTTTTGAAAGCTGTCATCAGTTTCCTGTGATGACTGGAAATATAGTGGTGATTTAAACCTTTAACAAAATATAATAGTTATTAATGGCATCTTAATGTTTTCATTTAGGTTTTAACATTTACCCAAGTTTGCAATTATCTTAGCAAAATGTAAAGAAAAAATGAAAAGCTGATGTTATGTGCTGGTTTTGTTTGAACATTTCTTTAAGACAAATGAAGAAAATTCACTGAATAACGATTCTCAAGGAAATATCTGCACACTCAAAAGTTTTAAGCCCCGTAATAGGTATTATTTATTTGTGACATTGTGACATGAGAAGGTTCTGCTCGGTATTGAGGCTTATATAGTGAGGCTAAAAAAAACATAACCCAATTGGCTGATTATGTTTCTATTTGCCTCACTACAAAAACATCACAGTACCTTTTGCCTGAGGGAGACCCTCTCAGAGTTGGCGAACAAGTGATACCTTGGGGGCTTCAAAACTGTTGTGTCCAGCTAATTGTTTGTTTTTCACTTTGAGCCCTTTTATCCAGTCACATTCTTCTGTGTTAAAACTAGACTTCTAATAGAGCAGCAAACAAAGGTTACTCTCCAAAATCTTCTCAGGTTCTGTTGCTGGGTCTAAGGTGCTTAGTTACCCTCAAGTACAAAGTTAAAATAATCAGACCCACACAGAAATGGACTGCTTAATTATTTGCCAATGACAGTGTTGAACATTAATGCTTTAGGGTTTATCTGTAGTGTATGATTTGTTTGCTCTTTCAGATGACAGTCAGATTCAGTCAGAAACAAAGACAAAAGGAGTGCAAATGTAAATAGAATTTATTGAAATTTTAAACAAGTTATAGATGAATATCAAAAACTCAACATTGGCCATGACAGCCTGGGCTATGTTCAGGCCTAACAAAATGTGTCCTAAAGGCCAAATTCAAAAGCAGTGACACTGCCAACTGTAAGCAGTTCACTGCGTTTTGGAGGTGGTCTTTAAGACAATTAAGTAATTTACTTCAAAACATTTCATTTTCCCTAGGTGTGAAATGAACTCCATCTTTCAAAAATACCCCCTGTCCTGTCTGATGTGAGGGTGCTCAATTATGGCACCATTTAAACTATGAACAAATGTAGCCATATCACTGTAAACACATTTCCTGGCCTTATCAATCTTTGCTGGATTGCCACCAGCCTCCCACCTGCACCTTTGGGCCAATGAAGAAAATATTGTCTTAATGCCAGGATGCTGGAGGTGAAGCTGGTGCAGGTCCTCCATCATGCTGACCAGCTTGACACTGCTGACCTTCCCCATGTCATTGCCGCCACAGTGGATGATGAGGACATCTGATGCTGCTCTTCCTCGCAGGGAGTGGGGAAAGAAGGAGAGAAGGCCTCTCTGCAGTCCACCCCAGCCAAACCAGCAGACATGGACACCTGGCATGCTGAGGTTGCTTCCCAGAGTCTCTGCAGCTCTCTGACATAGCTGTCACCAATGATGCACACTGTGCCTATGAAAGTAGAATGAGTGTAATAACTGCTTTAGGTAATAAAAAACAAAGTTAACTATAAAGGGTGAATCACTCCTTTTTGCTGACAATGCTATTATGTCACATCTGTAGGCTAAAATAAAACAGGGAGCAACACTTCAAAATATAGATGACTTGATGATGTCTTTTAAATGCTTTTTTTGTCCTTGGAAGACAATGTAATATTAGCTGTCTAAAATCAAGTAGCTAAAACTGGTACTTACAGTTTCTGCTGTGTGTAGCTGGTGTGGCGCAGACGTCACAAGTGGCCAACAACATGATTCGACGATTAGTCGGCTAAAGGAAAAATCTGTCAAATCAGATTCGACTATGAAAATTCTTAGTTGGGGACACCCCTACTACAAAGTAGCTGTAACATTAACAACAGTTAAAAAAGGTTGTTAAAATATATGGTAAAATGCAAAATTACCATATTTGTCCCAGTCGTGTCCATGGTCAAACCAGTATGGGTCAAGGCGAGCAAGCGCTTTTTCCTACGTGCTCAAAAACGTAGGTGCTGATTGGCCGAAGAGGAGTCCTGTGTATCTGCGCTCGATTGCTCTTCCTTCGTCCTTAAACGACCTGGATGTCTGTCACAGTAAATTGAATTTGAATTGTGAGAGCTGAATTTGAATTGTGAGAACTGAATGTGAATATATAAAGAAATGAATTCAATTTAAATTATACTATTCAGATTCAGTTTTTCAATGCAATGATTCAAATTAACAATACAATTTCAAATTATGTGATTCAAATTCAGTTTCTAGTAATTCAAATTCAAATATAAATGATTCAATTTCAAATTATGTAATTCAAATTCAGTTTCTAGTAATTCAAATTCAAATTTAAATGATTCAATTTCAAATGATGTAATTCAAATTCAGTTTCTAGTGGCACATATTTCAGCCCATACAAAGGGTCACTGATAAAAATGTTTGGAAACCCTGATTGAAGTTTAAATCTTTGGAGTGCAATTTATTCATTGTATATCGGGGGCCTTCCAGTTGCTGTCTTAGTGTCAATTGTACTCAAGGTGCTCAGTGATGCAACAGTTAGTCCAAGGTAAACTGAAGCCAAGTGGGTCAGAGTTCAGTTGTATTGCTGCCTTCTTGCCTTCATGCTAACTCAGAGGTTTTTGCAGTGATATGCACTACATTTTTGTCCTAAAAAGTCCAACTCTAGGCAATTAGTTGTGAAGTGCAAGTTGTGTAGGCTTACTATATTATATATACGTATATGTATACATATATATATATATATATATATATATATATATATATATATATATATATATATGTGTGTGTGTATGTATCAGGGGCGGAGTGGGGCACCAAAATCCACAGGGAAAATTCTGACCGCACTGGCCCACCAACGGCCCACCAACAGCCCACCAACGCCGCCCCCCCAACTATATCAACAACACAAACAAAATTTATGTCAATTTAAAATACTAAATTTATTTTTTTAATCTGGATGAAGACACAGATTATGTCATCTTTCTTTGAGTGGAATTCCTCCATCTGTTCTAACACCAGCGAAGTCTACGCATTTGGGAAGGACTTAACAGAAATATGAAATCTGACCACTAGATGGCACTAGGCAAATGCACATTATTGACAATAAAGTGTAGGTTTAAAGATTTTAATGGGGTTTAATAAACAGATGCTGAAATATAACATCAAAATAAAATGTTAAAACTATATTGTATGACAGACCTGGATCAACAACATAAATAATAATAGTAGAATCAGTTCATTAGATAAACGCAGAGTGATAGGCCCTCCCATTCCCAGAAGGCTTTGCTCCATTCTACGTTAATTTAAGAACAAACAAATCAAATGTTTTATTTGTGATCATAAAAGTTCTGTAACGCCTGAATAAGAAGAATTAAATTAAGACAGGCTACACAAAAATCAGTAGATTGATGGGAGAGATCAGAGATGAGTGTGCAGGGTAACCATGACTGAGATACAGAGGGTGAGCAAGTGGTATAAATACTGGGTGGACTTCAGTATTTTTCCAATGTAGTAGGTCTTACAGATTTTCGCGGTAGAAATTAAATGACGCGAATAATTCCGCTGAGCCAAAGGGCCAGTCGCAGTAGTCTCACGGCCGCTCAGAGCATGCATGGACCGGTTCGCGCAAATTCATCAGCCGGCCGGCCGACCGGGAAAACTCCCGATCGTCCCGATTGCCACTCCGCCCTTGGTATGTATATATATATATATATGTATATATGTTTATATAAATGACACATGGTGGCCTAGTGACATCATTGTTTTCTGCCGTAGGAGAATTGTTTGGCATTTAAATGTTGATTCAGATTACCATGGCTGGAATGTGGCATTGTTCATGTAGAAAGACACCAGCATGGATTAAATCATTACGTGTTGTGTGCTTTTATGTATTATCTCTCTTTGTAAAATATCAGCACATGGTGATGGGAGAATGCAGACAAAGAGAGGTCATAAAGACGGTGTCTAATCACATTGATATGTAAAAAGCAAAACACATGCTGTAGTATGTGTGGCATGTGTGCATTTATTATCAGTAACCAAAATCCACACATTTTGAAATGGCCACTCTAAAGTCTCCTGGAAAGCCCTTTGGCTTTTATCGGACACCTGCAGATAAAGGTAAAGTGTCATGTTGGTCATGTAAATGCTAGTAAGCAGAATTTTTGAGCAGATTGTTTTACATGCCTATATTTGTGCATCATTTACCACACCTAGAATGACCACCGTCTGACCTCTGTTTTATCAGGTTCCCCATGGGCCTGACAACAGCACAGCAAGAACACTGCAATGGCCTAGGGGAGAGGTTTACGTAGACAAACACTATGACCCGCTCAACCATAGGCCACTTCTGCAGATAAGGCTTTGATGTTGTTGAAGCCATCCCCACATCCCCACCCCAGGTTTTCTTAGCTGTTATCAGGTTTCCAATCAGCAGTGCTCTTGTCACACTTCTGTTCAGTTCATCTTCTTCAAAAATGACAAAATTAATACATTAATCTCTTACAAATGACAACAGTACAACCAGGGCACTACAAAATAGTGCAGAAACATACTGTAAAGCAATTAGAGTGACAACTAACAACCCAATAACATTCATCATCCATCCAAATCTGTAGCCACTTATTATTAGAGTATATGACTATGACTATTTGTCGTTTTTAAAATATTGTACTTTTTTTACGATGTAGACCAGTGGAGAGAATCTTCATATCTTTTTACATATGTTGTGTCTTTAACTGCCTGGAAAGGGCAAGGTCAAGTGCTAGGTGCAACTCTTGTTCCTTTTCTGTGCCAGCTTTCAAGTGTGTGGCGTTAGGTTGCATCTGAGTATGCTAAGCAACCTCAACAAGCAACATATAATGGCCTATTTACCTGAAATCCTGATTGCAGAGCTGATCTTCCAGGCACTGTTTGTGTGTAGGCCTATTGTCTGTGGGACAGATGTAAAGCTCTGGCAGCCCTGCACTAAAATGATCAGCTTCTTCTCCATATTTATCAGAGACTGATATTTACGGATGATGGGAAAGATATCTGCTGACTGGGATTGGTTGATCCTCGTCATATGACATGCGATGTGCACTGCTGTGTTCCAGAAGTTGAACTCAATTTATCTCAGTGTGCAGCCATTGCGCTAGGGTTGGGTCGGTTCTCGGTAATACCAATTTGGTTCGGTACTCCTACTCCTTCGGTACTACTTCTTTTTTTTTTTGGAGACCGACCACACCGCATACGTCATTTTACAGCCTGGAACGTATGCGGAGTGGACCCCGTGGAGGTCCGCCCGGACTAAAAGCAGACGTCCGCAAACCCTGTGCACGCAAAGCTCAGATTTTACGACTGCGCAGACTCCGCTCCGCACACCAGTGTCACACAAAAGACTGCTAGGCATGTATTTTTCACATCGCGGGGATTTTTCTCAGACATTTTTACAGGAAACTACAATGCAGAAGTGCGCTCAACTTTGGAAGCCCGAATGACTGCGGACATTACTCGCGGAGTCCGCTCCGCTTATAGTACGCCCGAGTCTGTGAGCACCTGTGTCTGCCTCTTCACCAAGCGCACAGCGAGCAGGAGAGAGAGGGGGGTGGGGGTGGGGCGGGTACTGAGCTAGGGGGTGCGAGTGCGCATGCGCCGAGGCCTCTACTGTAGCCTGGAGTTTGTTTAACAGTGACGCAGAGTCGACAATGGCGGACAATTTAGTCTCAAAGAAATCAAAGAATGCGCCAATATGGCAACACTCTGGCTTTGAGCCAAACGAAGGAGGCAACCCTTGTTTGCACTGATTGAGTAAGCTAAACCTGCAAATTTATTTGCAAGGAATAAAAGAAACAATGTGTTAAGCCTGATTTATGGTCGTGCGTTGAATCGACGACGTCGCTATGTGGTTGCCGTGACGCCGTCGTGAACCCTTCGAACTTCTCCGTCACTCCGTTTCGTCGTGGTGCAATTCACCGCCAGAGCGGTAGGAGGCTGCGTTCCTTTCCTGAGTGGTTATCGTCGTCTCCAGTTGATTCTTTGTTTAGCTTCCGGCTTTTACGGTCACAGAGAAATGAACGTGGAGCACGGACAGACGGCTCCGGCCGTATCCGTATCCGTATTGAATGTTGAGCATAATGGCATGTATATAATGAGCCTTAACAACATCTACATCGCAACAGAAGATGTTTAAAGATGGCGGGGATGGCGGAATCTGGAAATACGGAACCGGAAATGCGTTGCTACCAAGCAAACCAATCACAGCCATGCCGGTCTGCGCTGGGTCTGCGTCGCCTCAACGCGTAGTTACATTTTTGGGGAGGTGCACGTCAGGCTACGGCGAGCCTTCTGCGTAGCCCCGTACCCTACGACGTAGCGTCGTCGTCGATTCAACGCACGACCATAAATCAGGCTTTCTTGTCACTCTGTTGTCCTATGGTCGGTTTTTATTTTAAATGAGTCAATTGCACCCCCAAGTGGCGCTCTGCTCCCCAAGTGGCGCTCTGCTCCATTAGTACTAGAGCTTAGATTCTCTGCCGGAGCCTGAGCCCGGGCCGGCCTGGGACCGCGGGCCGGGTTGGGCTGGGTCGGGCCGTCAGATATATGAGAGAGAGAGAGAGAGAGAGAGAGAGAGAGAGAGAGAGAGAGAGAGAGAGAGAGAGTCAGATATGAGAGAGAGAGAAATGGCTACAGGTTGGGGGTTGCAATTCACACATACAGAAAGAGAAAGCGAGGGGGGGTGGTAGAGATAAGTGGGAGGGACAGCAGCTTTCCGTGCCTCCAAAAAATGTGCCCTATTCATTCAGTGTTTACCCAACACGCTCAATACATGGACATGCAATGACAAATTGTCATTAACTTATTAGGTTATAAAAAACTCGATGACATTATGGGCTTACCCATGTTGACCTGTTGAAGTGAAAAAAACGAGTACTGACGGTAACAGACGAGTGGAGTCGATGTTTAACCCGCGCGGAGAGCGCAGGAGAAATGTGTTGCCTGTGTGGACAGTCAAGCGCCTGCGAGTACACTCGTAGGACTTCCGTGGCACTAACGCGCTCAGTGTGTCCTTAGCGTTAATTATAACAGCCAACTTATTGGGTTTATACAGGTTTAAATTGGGCTCGGGCCCATAATTACAGTTAAATGGACGGGCCGGTCCCGGACATAACGTGCACGGGCTCGGGCCGGGTTGGGCTGAATTTCTTGGGCCCGATCTAAACTCTAGTGCTGTGCTCGGTTATAACTGCCTCGGACTCGGGACGGGTCGTCTTCAGTCAGGAAAATGCGTCCCGAGCCGTGCTCTAGTGTGCTTACCTGTGTGTGTGTGTGGGTGTGGGTGTGTGCGCATCGGGGCGAAACTCCGCCGTGTGCAATACAGAGAGCACAGGAGAACTGTAAACGTCGGTGCGCCTCTGTTAGTTGCATATAGGGGAAACACTGCTCCTTTTGGTATGAGTTCTTCTGGGTCATCGTGTACAGTTGCTTCACTTTCAGGACTCTCTCCAGCAGCCATTCTCACCTTTAAACGTTTCTATATGCTCTCACTCTCACCTGCTCAAGCATGCCTGTGGTGTGCAGCGGTGAAATGGGTCCCCACTGAAACACATTCCCGCCGCGCACGTTCCGGATTTTGTTTGGGCTATTCACCGGTATTGCGGTATATGAAAAATTCATATAAAGAAAATAAATACTGGTTTTCTTTACGAACCGGTATACTGCTCGATCCCGGGTGTGGAAGCCCCTCTGTGCGGAGCCTGCATGCTGTCCCCGTGTCAGCGTGGGTTCTCTTCGGGCACTCCGGCTTCCTCCCACAGTCCAAAGACATGCAGTTTGGGGA
The DNA here is from genome assembly GCA_035609425.1 of Epinephelus awoara. Taxonomy (NCBI): domain Eukaryota; kingdom Metazoa; phylum Chordata; class Actinopteri; order Perciformes; family Serranidae; genus Epinephelus; species Epinephelus awoara. The sequence continues at coordinate 150,816 of CM069304.1, read as the reverse complement.
CTAGGTTAATTGATAACTCTAAATTGTCCATAGGTGTGAATGTGAGCGTGAGTGGTTGTTCGTCTCTATGTGTCAGCCTTGCGATAGTCTGGCAACCTGCCCAGGGTGTACCCTGCCTCTCGCCAAATGTTAGCTGGGATAGGCCCCAGCCCCCCCGCGACCCCCAAGAGGATGAAGCGGTTAGAAGATGAATGAATGAATGACATGGCTGGATAGCTAGCCAGTCTTGTTTGTTATACATGCTATCCAATTATACACTGTTTGTCAACTGTACACAATGTTATCGACTTTGAATCTTACTTGTTAATGTAAGCTTTCTGGCTCATAATTGAGCCAAAGGGCTCTATGAACTGACCAGGCCAGAAATATCTCTCATTGTGCAAATATTGTTTTGGTCTAAAAACAGCACAAACAACTACAATGACATGTTAACACACAAAACAGACTAACATCTCTCACATATTTATTGTAAAGAAATACTTAAAACAATTTGAGACATTAGAAATAATGTATTGAACAATGACCAAGACATTTTATTGAACTGCATTACATAGACAATTTAACCTCAATAGTCTCTAATCGAAATAACATGATGCCTGAACATAGGACTTTCACATTATTCTGCCTTAGCTGAGGCTTGAACTCACAACTTCTGAGACTGAGGTCCATCTTCTATCTCACTGAGCTAACTGGCAAGTGACAGTTCATGTGTGGCTTCACAAGTTGACTAAGCCAAGCATCAGGGTGCCAGACAGTAGCCATCCATGCCATGGAAAAGCAAATTTCAAAGTGAAAGTTCCAAAGCTGTAGCACATATGGTTGATTTGTTATGAATTTTCAAAGTTTTGAAATTTAGAGGCTTGCTGTAGCGCCACCATCAGGACTATTGTCTTGTGATTCCAGTTCAGGACATCTGGCATGGGACTGGACCTTTATGAAAAGTTTGGGTAGATTTCTCATATAGAAATGTTGCATGAGCTGATGCTTGAACTCACAGTCTTCAACACCAAGAGCCATCCTCTATCTCACTGAGCTAATTGGCAAACGGAGATGTAACATGTAGCTTCACAAATTGACTAAGTCAGTCACCTGTGTGCAAGACAGCAGCTGTTTACATACACAAATTGCATCTAGACAGCTTGGAGATGTTGGTAATTTGTTTTTAACAGTGATTTATTGGTTCCATAAGTGAAAAACTGATGTTGAAAAATGCCATTTTTGCATTGACTCCAATTGTTCGCATGAGAGCGAAATTCAAAATGCTGTAAAAAAAATCAGTTTTTGAGATAAAATTCTGACATTTTTCAAACATCATCTACCATGACTCCAAAATTTTGTCCTTTTTTTAATTAACATTGAAAATGTATTTAGCAAGAATTTGCAACTATATAATAATAATAATAATACATTTAATTTGAAGGCGCCTTTCTTGGCACTCAAGGACACCGTACTGATACACAAAATGACATTAAAAAGGCATTAAAAAGAAACAACAATAAATAAATAAAAAAACAATAGAAAGTGACAGAGCAATTGGCATCAGATGGAATAGGCAGTTTTAAACAGATGTGTTTTGAGTTGTGATTTGAAATGGGGGAATGAATCGATGTTTCTGAGTTGGGGTGGTAATGAATTCCAGAGATGGGGAGCAGAGCGGCTGAATGCTCTGCTCCCCATGGTGGTAAGATGGGCAGAGGGGACAGACAGGTGTGTGGAGGAAGAGGATCTGAGGGAGTGGGAGGGAGTAGGAAAATGGAGGAGGTTGGACAGATATGGGGGGGTGAGGTTATGGATGGCCTTGAATGTCAACAGGAGGACTTTAAATTGAATACGGAACTGAATCGGGAGCCAGTGGAGCTGTTGAACGACAGGAGTGAAGTGGTGGATGGAGGGGGTTCGAGTAATGATACGGGCAGCTGTGTTCTGGACCAGCTGAAGTTTATGGAGGGATTTGTGAGGAAGGCCGAAGAGGAGAGAGTTACAATAATCGAGACGGGAAGTGACGAGGCTGTGGACATGGATGGCGGCAGTGTGGGGGGTAATTGAGGGGCGGAGACGATTGATGTTTTGTAGGTGGAAGTAGGCAGACCGGGTAATGTTATTGATTTGGGAGTGAAAGGGTAGTGTGCTGTCAAGGATGACACCCAGACTCTTAACCTGGGGGGAGGGTGAAACGTAGGAGTTAGAATAAAGTGGATTTGGTGCCAATGAGGAGAACCTCGGTTTTGTTACTGTTTAATTTAAGGAAGTTTAGGGTGAATCGGGTTTTTATTTCAGTGATGCAATCAGTGAGGGAGGTGGGTTTACAATACCGTTTACAGTAAAACATTTTGATGCACTGTAGGCTCAGTTTTCGATAAATCAAAAATCTGTGTATCATTTGTGTAGAACAGTGTGAAGATGCCCTGTAGCAAGTTTGGTGTCAATTGAGCAAAAATTGTGGGAGGAGATATGACTTCATAATTTGCAATAGGTTTAAATCTACAAAAGTTCAGTATTGGGGCTACATTTTGGTGAAAGTTGCAAATCTGTAGCACATGTGGTTGATTTGTTGTGAATTTTCAAAATTTTGAACTTTAGAGGCTTGCTGTAACGCCACCATCAGGACTATTGGCCTGTTTTTGCAGCTGAGGCAATCTGGCATGGGACTGGACCTTTGTGCAAAGTTTGGTGATTTTTTGCTCATGGGTAGTAGGATTTCCTAGGACGAAGAAGAAGAAAGAAGAAGAAAAAGAACATGTAGGATAACAATAGGGTCCTGGCAGCTTAGGCTAGGCCTAGCCTGAGCGTCAGACTGAAGCTCCCAGAACCTTCAGTCTGACATCGCCTCCATTGAAGGTGATTTACAAGGGGGAGGGAATTTGATTTTTCCCTAACCAATCAGTAGAGATCAACGACTCACCCAGAATCTGACATCATTAGTATCCATGCCTCGGGGGTGCCGAAAATAAGCGAGCATTGCCCGTTTAAAATGTCTCCGTCGTTGTGCACGCCCAGCTGCATTGCCGTTAAATCTAGTTTAGCAGCTTCCTTAATTTGGTCCTCCATTAACGCGAATAGTGGCGAAATACCTCGTTAGCATCGTTAATGTGGTCTGTAGGATCTGCAGTGGTCGCCATTGGCGTGGCGCTGATTGGCTAATTGCCGGACCCGCCCCCACTCAGTTGAGTGGGCGGGGTCTGTGGTCTGGAACCAGGCTATGCTCAGTCCCTAATAATAAGAAATTAACCACCCCCCCCCCCCACCAGGGTAACCAAATTTAGTAAACTACAGATAGGGATGCTAACCAAGTCTGTATCATTTGATACAGATACATTTGATTTCACCTGTAGGTGGCCCTAAAGGTTTGAAAAATTGTTGTTGTAGCAGCAGCTTGCAGCTGGCAGCAGCCACAGGTGGAAGCAAGTGCAGCAGCAGCTAACAGCTTCCAGCTCTCACTAGTGTTGTCACGATACCAACATTTTGGCATCGGTACCGGTAACAACATGTATTTCGTTACTTTTTGATACTTTTCCAAATAAAAAGAGAACACAAAAAATGTCATTACTGACTTTATTTTAATAGAAAATCTTAGAACTATAACAGTATGCATCAGTAAATAAAAAAAAAATACCACAAAGACAGGCTTTTCTAATGCACAGACAACACAACAACATTTTCTTATTGCACTCAAAACAATTTTAGAACAGTGTGTAATGAAATACGATTCAAAATACTAGGCTTTTCTTATTGCACTCAAAAAACAATTTTAGAACAGTCAGTGTGAATAAATAAAAATTATTAAGTTAGAACAATGAGAACAAATGAAATGAATTGAAATTAAAATAAGCTTAGCAACTGTAGCAGCAAAATCTCTTGCTTTTTTCTTAACATTATGTCCCCTTCTCCCTACTCCCTCCCTTGCCTACTATTAGGTGGTTGATTCTTGTGTAGAGTCTCTCAGGCTTTTTGTCTTATTGAGATTGAGATTCTTGGCCAAGAAAACAAGAATGTCTAGGTGTTCCTCGCTCAATCTAGAACGCCTTGGACTACAGATATTTCCAGATGTGCTGAAGACGCGTTCTGATGCACAGCTTGATGCTGGAATGCACATATATTGTCTTGCAAACTGAGCAAGGATGGGCAGATCAGCCTCATGTTGACCCCACCAGGCCAGGGGGTCCTGTGCAGCACTTACCTCTCTTAACTGTTCATAGTCAGTCATCTCACTGTTTAGTTTGTCTTCAGGTGTTGTCAGTGTGGACGAATCTTGTCTTGTTCAAGTGTCAGCTCCCCTCTTTTCGGAGGTGATTGTGCAGAGCAGGCTTTTTAGATCATTTCTTTCTTTTTTCTTTTTTTTTTTTTGCTACAGCACCTGCTGGTTGGTGCTCTGAGTCTGAGTCTTCTCGTTGCTCTGCCCTCTGCTGCCCTGGAGGCAGAACTCTGTGAGCTTTTAGGAGCAGTTCCCCTTTAACTTCCTCTTCCATTGTAACAAATGTGCTTTTAAATCTTGGGTCTAGGTAGGTGGAGATGTTCAGTGCCATCTTAATATTGTGGTCATCATATCTCTTTTCAAAGTCTTCTCTACATTTCTCCTTCATTTCCAGTGCCAGTGGACTTTCACCTTCCTCATCTTTCAGGCAGGCTTTAATTTTCCACAGGAGTGGCAGGACTGATGAGAGAGTTGTTTCTTTCTCTCCACTAAGGGCATCTGTGAAATCACTGAGTGGAGCCAGGACATCCCTCACTGTTTCCAAAGTTGTCATGTCTGTGTTTTTGGGCATGAGGTACCATTTTTTTCTGTTATCAGCCAGAACAGCACAGACTGCTCGCTGCTGCTCACAAAAGCGTTCCACCATATCATAGGTGGATCCCCATCGTGTAGGCTCATCATGAATCAGCTTGTGTTGTGGCAGCTTTAAAGATTTTTGTTTGTCATTCAGCTGTCTTGACATTTTATTTGATCTTGACAGCCTGACACTGTCTTACGTCGCCGGGACAGGCAGTTTGTTTCTTGACTGCCAAATGCAAATTGTGGCCAAAACAGGGAATCCAGAGGTAGTTGGAAAATGCCTTGCGGTTGTTGGTAGCATTGTCTGTTGTAATTCCAGACATTTCTGCCATATCAAGGCCCCAGGAGTCCATGTTGACATCTTCCAGGACCTTTTTCAGAGTGTCTGCTGTGTGGTCAGACTACAATGCAGAGCATCCTATGCACCAGGACTGCATTTCCCAGGATGCTGTAATGAACTGCAGAGTTACAGCCATGTATGAACTCACAGCTCTGCTTGTCCAGATGTCTGTAGTGCAGGAGAAGAATGGGTTGTCTGCCAGCTGTGCACTAATTATTGATCTTGTTTCCTCATATATTTTGGGAATTTCTGTGTACATGAAGAAATTCCTTGAGGGAAGGTCATATCGTTTGTTCAGCTGCTGAACAAGGTTTCTGAACTCAGCCTTTTCAACCGTTTATACTGGCACTTGATCCATGCAGATGAATTCTGCAACTGCTCTGTTGAGCCTTTTAGCATTTAGAGTCTTTGGAGTATTTAGCTACTTTTGTGGAGAGTGAAGGGGGCTGGCGTTGCTTAGCACTGAATGTGGCTTTTCTTCATGGGTATATAAGTTATTACCTGTCGTTCTCTAAACTCCTTGTGCAGGTCTGGGTGCTTGTCCTTCAAGTGTTTTGCCAAGTTGGAAGTGTTTCCACCCTTGGCCACACATGTTTTATAACACCGTTTGCACAGTGGTGCATCGCTGTTAATGGCTTCACCGTCCTCATTTGTTTTCAAGCCGAAGTAATTCCATATAGCACTTCGCGCACCTGGTTTATCAACTAGTTGCGGCGTGGTGATGGTTGCAGCAGCTGCCATTCTCTCTCTGCTCCTGTCTCTCACTCTCTTTCTCTCCTTTATCTCTCTCTGTCGCCAGACTCCTGCTCCGCTCCAAAAAAACGAGTACCGGTCTCATCCAAGCGCTGTATAGTACCATTTTAAATACAGCAGTACCCCGGTACCAATTTAGTATCGGTATACCGAACAAGCCAAGCTCTCACACGCACTTTCTTCAGAAAATGCAAATATTCCTTTTTGTCTCTATTGTCTTTTTGAACAGGGAACACTGTCAGCAACCTGATCATGATTCTTCCTCCCATTTATGGGGCCATCCAGACGATTCGTGACGGCCTCGAGCTTCGCTACATCTGCTCTTTCCTCGGACTTGCAGGTTAGTATGTTGCAACCATAAAGTACCTAGCTTTACATTAGTGACAATACTGAAGCAAACACAATTCTTGCTCACATATTGTATATGTTGACAGAGGACTTTCCCATTGTACAGTATATCCTGCTGATGTCATCAGTCATGTTGCATGCACATGAGAATATCCTGACTTTCAATTTTAATGTTTGGTGGGGTTGCCTGTGTGTCCCCCAGCTGTTGGTGTTGGTTCCTGGTGCTTCCACATGACACTGCTATATGAGATGCAGGTGGGCTACAGTGTTACATAAAAACCTTAATATGTTAGCAAAAAGTACCCCTACAGAATCATGACGGGGTGATAGTGTTATCTTTTCTTAATATCAGTGTCTTGCTGAAACTGCATGAATCAGACCCATCATTGTCTTGGGCAATATGGATTTTAGAGGTCAAACATTTGCTGTCTAACACAATGTGACATTATGCTAAAACAATGTAATCTTATAGTTATGTATTAATTTATGTTTTCTTCTTATTCTCATTTGCAGTTACTGGATGAGTTGCCGATGATTTACAGTACATGCGTCTTTGTCTACTGCCTGTAAGTTGCTCAACTTTGTGGATGTATTGTTGTTGAAGCAATAACTGATGGTCACTGAGAACATATTCAATGTGACTGTTAAAGGAGCTAAGTCTAGCTACTGAGATGCTTGACCCAGAGTAACCTGGTTGACGCGCCTCGCTAACTTATTGATTTCTCACCCTAACGTTACCGTTCTTGATGCTCAGCAAAGGAGTCCGGACGCTGGTCTTCTGATGCATTGTAAAGAACATTTATTCGGATTTATTGACAACTGATCAAACAAAGAAAACACCGGCAGTTAGGGCCACAGCAGTCAAAAACCTTTTGTCCTTCTGGTTCAAACACCTGATGATCATAGTGAGGTTGCATCCTAAAATACCTGAACTCACCAGGTGACAGTACGGTGCCCCCCAATGCCCACACAGTGAATTACACCGTTAGAAGCAAACCTCCCAATAACATATTTGGCTCCTATAGTAACTGTGGCTGTAAAATGAGCCATTAACCTTACTGATCAATTGATACACTCAAAGAGAGTATTATCACCTCAAAACCTGGTGAATAGAATTTCAGTTTCGGTACACATGCTCTCAGGGCAAGTGTTAACCAAGATCTAATGTGTCATGATGATTAGTGCATGTGGGCATGGCCTACTTAGCATTATATGCTATATTATGCCTTTTATTTAGTATTTGCTCAAATTGCTGTGACTGAGCATAACCTAAAGAAATGAAACTTGGCACCATAACTGGAAATTATGTTCTAATACTTTACATGAATTTCAATCCCAGTCAGTCTGATCGTGGTGCTTACGCCATGAGTCACACCATGATGAATACTTTGCCAATTTGTATGATGTGAAAAACAATAATATGAATAGACTTTCCTGGATTTTGATACTATGAACACCAAACTTGGTTTGCAGCCTTGTGGGACTGAGGTACAAATCCTGCTGTAACTGAGGAAGATCGACCGAAAAACAAAGCAGCCATCTATCAAAATGACTTAACAAAAGGCAGGGCTTGTAGGGAAATAAGCCATAACTTAAGTTTTTTTGAGCAATCCTGATTAAACTCACTTCACAGATCCTGTACCTATCTGAACATGGGTATGTTCATGTATATGTCTATTTCATATTAACAGCCATATTGGCCACCAAAATACAAAGTCCAATGTAAACCCTGGATTTCTTGAGCTGTGGGTGGCACACCAGGCTCTTCACTAGCTATAATTTAATGCTTTTTTAATGTTTAGTTGTAAAAAATATCTTTATCTTAAATGGCAACTGTAATTGTTTTAATTGAAAATAAGCATGATGCATCAGAATCAGTGCTGTGCATTGTTATTGCTGCTGCCATGCTCCTTAAAATGTGACCTAAAAATAGATTTCCCTCTACAAGAAAATTATGCCCCCTTGAGTAATTCATGTGATCACTCTCTCTTAGAAAACATAATTAGTGCCTATCCCTAATGTACATAGGGAATATTTATGAATAGTTTCTTTATCTGAGCACATGGCGTGGTAGTGACATCACATTTGAAACTTCATGGTACCACAGGAGTAGCTGGATGTGTTTGGTTTTCTTGCGGTGTGTCTTTCAGCGACCACCACAGGTGATGTGTCATTAAGAACATCCACGTCAGCTTCCTCTGTAGGGGTTAGTCCCTGTGCAAATGTAGAGTTGAGAGATAGTCTCTCCACTTGGACAAACTTATTTGCTCTCTCTTCTTTATGGTTATTCAAGTTGAACACGTAATCACTTTAGTTTCTTTTTCAGATACGAGTGTTTCAAACAAGAGAAGGGCATCAGCTTATTTCCTATTGCATTATTATTCATCTTTAGTGTCTCAGTCACTGTGGTGAGTATCCACTTTTACTTCAACGGTGATCATTTAGTTTTAACCATGAAGTAAATAAATCAGAACATGCATCATATTCTCTTGAGTAGTTCCTGTATTTCATGTTGCAGGTATACTTACAGTGGAAGGAGCCAGTATTTCACCAGGTAAGAGAGCTCTGCATCATGCTCAACTGGCTCAGATCACTCATTGTTTGCTATTAGGGCTCAGCCTGCCTTAAGTCATTTCTACCTTGGGTAAACATTGGACTTGTCAACGCAGCATACAGTATGTCTCTCACTTTGGTGGATGCTGTTTGTTAAACATAAAGCAGCATTTCATACCAAAGCAAAAATGCAAAATATTGCATCATTGATGTTATTTTACTGTTTGATGATGATCAGTTAAAGGTATACTCTGCAGGAATTTCCTAAAAAACAATTTATAGACTTATACAGTAGTAATCCCTCTCAAATATCACCTGTGACCCACGCTTAGTGTGTGGCTGTGTATTTATCTGCAGAGTTTCTGTCCTCTGCCTGGATTTTCTTATCATGCCTCCGTGTCAGCGACAGCCGTGGACGGAGGCATTACGCATTTGTGTCATCTGTATGTCCATCAGTCCATTCTTGTGAACACAATATCTCACGCCTCAAGCGAATTTCTTCAAATTTGGCACAAATGTCCAATAGCACTCAACGATGAACTGATTCAGTTTTGGTGGTCAAAGGTCAAGGTCAATGTGATCTTGCATCTGCCTCATTCTTGTGAACGCAATGTCTCAAAAACACCTCAGGGCAATTTTTTTTTTAAAATTTTGTCATAAACGTCCACTTGGAAGAATAAATTGATTAGAATTTTTTGGTTGAAGATCAAAGGACAAGGTCAGTCTGACCTTACAAAATATATTTTTGGACATAACTCAAGTATTCATTAGCTAAATATGACAAAATTCTACTCTAATATCTGATAGGATAAAATAATGAATTTATGACATTTTATATCCAAAAGATTAAAGATCAACTTCACTGTGACATCATAATGTTGCAAAAACACTTTTCTGGCCATTATTCAACCTCATTTATCAGGAACAGAAGGGGAAATATTTGGTCAATACTTATTTGGTGACACTAATCTTGGTTCAGGACTCAATAAACAGGCAATGACCAGGTGCCAGACGTGAAGCAACATGCATCCAAGTGGAAGCTACAAAAATTGTGTATACAGCACTGAAAAATGCAAATGTTGCAAGATGAAACACCAGATGGAAAAAGGTGGGGTTCACTTTAACTGACGATACTATTACATACAAACAGTTGCCGACAATTTCTGCTTGATATACTTTTAAGTCTTTATTAACGTGTAGCATTTAAAAAACCCAGATACTATGCCGTGCTGAATCCATAAATGTGGGATCAAACTAGTGAAGATTGTTGCCAAGAAGAATTGCATCGCTCTAACCATATACAGTAAGCATATAAACCTTTAAAGATGTGCACAGCCACTTCTGTTATACAGATTTTGTCTTTAGTTTTGTAGAGTCTCACATTGTGTATGTGTTTCTTTATAACAGTCAGAACAATGTGTCAAATTTGCCTTAGTAAACTGATTGTTTACCGATCACACTGCTCTGATGATGATGGCTCAGCAAAACCGAGCACAGTCAACGAGTAAACTAAGCACAAAAAGTAAGGACATTTGTGTTTGGTAGATTATTTCTTTGTTGGAACAGTGCTTCTTGGCAATAAATCTAATGCTGTTGGAAAGCCGGTTTATTTCCCTTTTAAGTGGTGCCACATTTGTAAGGAACATGCATTTGTAGGATGAGTAGCAGAGCTGAGTATGTAGGTTGCGCCTATGAGAAATTTGCCAAATCATCTCTGCCAGTGCCAAACAGCTTTTTTTGCTGTTGACTCTTGTTTGGTGTTGTTTGGTGGATTGGATTATTAAAGTCTGAAGAAACAAGACATATTGGCAATTTAACAATTTATTCATTTAACAAACAGGAGCCTCAGTATTCTGTGGAAGAATCATGTATAGCCACAACAGCCTGCCACCCCCACCTCATGCTAGTCACCAGCCTGGTCACACACTGCTCTGGGACGCTATCCTAATCTTCAGCCAGCATTTGTCGCAAGTCGGCCAACGTAGTTGTGTTGGTCACTCTGGCACAAACAGCACGCCCAAGCTGATCCCACAAGTGTTCAATGGGGTTGAGGTCAGGACTGCTGGCTATCATCTTGATATCTCTGCATTGAGATTGCCTCCATTGATGACAAGCCTCAAGCCTCCCTCATTCCAGTGAGGGAGATGTTGCCCCACACCATCACACTGCCTCCACCAAAAGATGTTACTCTATCAGTGCAGCAATCAGCAAAGCGTTCCCCTCCTCTTCTCCACACTTTGACCGTATGATCCAATTGCCACAGGCAGAATCCGGACTCATCGCTGAACATGTTCAGGTTCCAGTGCAAGTGTTGCTGACACAAGCGCAAACGGGCCTGATGGTGAAGGGCAGTCATGGCAGGCCTCCTGGCAGCCCTATGAGACCGGAGATTGGCTGAGTGCAGTCTTTTCCGGATTGCCTGGGCAGAGAGCCGTCAGTCATGTCTTCCTGCAAACCTTGACTGCAAATCTGTAGAACACTGCCTACGGTTCCAAAGTGCTGACAGGATGAGGAAACAGTCTTCTTGGGGTGCCATCTTCTTGGGACGCCCACTTTGCAGCCTGTCTCTGACATCCCCAGTTATATAACTTGGCCTTCAGTTTGCAGATGGCTCACTCCAAATAATGCCAGAACTTGGTTTTGCACAGCACCAGCTTGAAGTTGCCCTATTGCACAGACCCTATCCAGATCAATCAAATGGGCATGCCGATTCTTGGAGCATACACCTGGCCACTGTAGCAGGGCCCATGCTCACAGGTGCACCTGGGGGTACCAGAGGCTCAAAACAAGAGGCAATAGCAACAGCAAAAAAAAACAGCTGTTTGGAATTGGCAGAGAAGATTTGGCGATTTTTGTGACTCATCCCACAAATGCATGTTCCTTACAAATATGGCACCATCTAAAAGGGAGATAAACAGGCTTTCCAATAGTATATGATTTATTGCCAAGAAGCATTTTGACAACAAAGAAATAATCTACCAGACACAAATTTCCTTACTTTTTGTGCTTAGTTTACAGAGTGTGATCCAAATGGCCACTTTAATTATAAGTAGTTTTGTATTTCTTTTAAATAGGGATTGTACTGAATGCACATTTTACACACATTTATTATGCTGATCTGCTCTGTACGACATCGCTTGCACGTCTGTCCTTCCTGGAAGAGGGATCGCTCCTCAGTTGCTCTTTCTGAGGTTTCTACCATTTTTTTCCCCCGTTAAAGGGTTTTTTGGGGGGGAGTTTTTCCTTATCCGCTGTGAGGGTTCTAAGGACAGAGGGATGTTGTATGCTGTAAAGCCCTGTGAGGCAAATTGTGATTTGTGATATTGGGCTTTATAAATAAAATTGATTGGAAATTGAAATTGATTGACATAGCATTCATGTTAGTTTTCCAAATTTTTGGAATGTAATAACTAACATATATAAACTTGTGTTTTACAGTAGTACAGCACAGTGGTTCCCAACAGAGGCCTGCACAGGTCCATTTTTGAAAACCAACACCCGCCCGTACCCATAAAGTTCCGCATCAGAACCAACCCATTACACAAAGGCTACAGTCAGTCACATTAAGCTCGGTTCTCTGTTCTTGAATTACAAATCCAGAGGAGGGGATGTCTCTTTCACTGGCTGCGCTCGATGCTGGGATAGTGAAAACATTTAATCACTGCCAGGTTAAGAAACATTTTAGCATGCTCCTTCTGCCGCCATAAAACCTCAAAAGGGTCTTCCTTGGTTGCCTTGAACTGGATGTAGGCTGCCATCTCATCCTCGGGCTGCAAAGTTTTATCACTGGAGTCCTCCACATCGGTGACGAATGTGACAACGGGGTCAAAGGATTGACTTGTGTTGTTGAGTTTCAAAATAAAAGGATGCAGCTTCATAATAGGGATAAATGTCAAAATGTCACACATTTACTGCACATCTTTTTCAATTGTTGTATTCTGAAAAATATTTTTGTTCTCATCTGCTGCCCGCCCACGTGTAGTTCATTCTTACCCATACCTGCACCCATACCCATAAATTTATATATATATGTACAGTATACACACACACACACACACACACACACATATATATGTATATATATATATATATATATATATATATATATATATATATATATATATATGTATACTGTTGACTTCTTTTAAATGAAGCCAAGACTATTTGTAATTCTTATGGCATTGGTGTGGACAGGAGTTGTGTGTATTTCAAACAGTACCTGTGCTTTAAACCAATTGCCTAATTTTAAGGATTATCAAAAATTCTAAATAAAATGATAAAATAATACTGATAAAAGATGAATAGTTGAAATCATTTATCCTGTAAACTGTCTAAAAGTTTACAGCTGTGTAAATTCTTATAATACCCAAAGGAAAAAAAAAGTTGGACAGGAAAACCTTTTAGAGACAACATTGTGTGTATTGGAAAAGCTATGCTAGCAGACTGTTAACATTTATCTCAGTGTACAGCTTTGGCTGCCAGAGAGAAAAAATGTTGTACACAGTCAAAAGTTTGATTTGTCTTGGCCCACATGCCCTTGCGGTGTATCAAAGCCAAATTAATAATCAAGTCCTCTTCTAGGTCATGTATGGTGCACTAGTAGCTTGCCTAGTGATGCGATCTATCTTCATTGTTACATGGTAAGTTTGCCAAGTTGACCGTTAACATTCAAAAAATAGGCATATCAAATGTGTTTTTTGTTAATATTTAATAATTAAGAAAATGAGTCACTTAACAACTTCCTGAAGTGTTTTCTTTGTTGTTTTTGTTTCAATGTTAGGGTGTACCCATGGCTCAGACCGCTGTGTTACACCTCCTTGGGAGTCTTTATGTTAGGGTTCCTACTGTGGAACATTGACAATATCTTCTGTGACATATTAAGGTAAGTATTTGCTGTGAAAAAATAATAAGGGATATTATATATTAACTTGCTTAATTTTGGAATTCATAGAGCAAAGTTAATAATTGTCCTTTTAATAGTAGCTGTGTCAGTAGTAGCTGTGTCAGTTGTGACATCACAACAATAATGTAAATCATTTTTTCTATTCTCAAAGAGAAGTCAGGAAAACTTAGTAATATCAATGCCTGAAAATGTATCAGCTCATTTACTGTGGAATAAGACACTGAACCAACTAACCTAAAATTCCTGCTGGAGATGAATTTCTACTGGAAATAGCTCTAGCTGGAGGCATTATGTTTTCAGGTTGTTCATCCGTCCTCACATATGTACGGCTGTCTCATTCTCATCAACCGATATCGCACAAACGTCTTGAAGGAATTTCTTTAAAGTCCGTGTAAAGCAGCAAAAAATGTCTGTCATAAGTTTGTCACATCACAGAAATATGTGTCATTAATCACTGAGCCAAATTTGAAAGATTAAAAAAATCGCTAAGTATGTAAAATTAGCTCTCAAAATAATGGAAAAACAAGCACTTCTCTCTGCTGTGAAACGCTGGGGGCGTGTCCGGAGGGTATGTCTGCAGCCTCTTGTCTCTGACTCCAGCCTGCAGCCATTCAGTCCACGCCCACTCACAGGAGGGAAGCTGCCTCCATGTACTGTACAAGGACGTAACCCCGCAACGGCAGCCGGTAGAACGGGAGGATGTAATCCAGGGAGGGAGAGTGTCAGTTCGGCTCCACTGACTGAAAATATTTTTTCCAGCGGATGTCTTAGTTACAACATGATTGAGCTAACTGGAGTAGTTTCATGTCGTACCTGACAACTAAGATATCCGTTGGCAAAAATATTTTTTTCATGGACCGTTTATTGAGTTATTACAGACACCGCTAACGGCTAATCACTAATGGCTAACAGTTAGCCCAGCTAATCTAAAATAACCATGTTAATTACAAAACGTGCACACAGAAATAGTAATGTTTGTTCGATCATTGTGTTTATAGACTTTACAAACATCAGATTAGTCTACACGGTGATATAGTGACGTGAAAAATGTGATATATATATATATATATATATATATATATATATATATATATATATATATATATATATATATATATACATATGTATATAGTGAAACTGCTGGTTTTCTATACTACTGCCTCTTCTTCTTCTACTGCCTCTTTCTTCTTCTCTCGATTTATTGGCGGATTGCAAACAACTTCCAGGTGAATACCGCCACCTACTGTACAAGAGTTTGTATTTATACTGCTACAGCCTCAGGGAGCGTGTTTGCAGCAGGGATATCTCCGTTAGGTAACGCGGCTATGATTTAAGGCCTGCCCACTAAATCCAGAAAATTGAAACCTAGAAACACAGTTTGTGGAGTCTAGCTCCACAATTCCATTGTAAATGGTTGAAAGGCTTTTTTACACATTTTGAGGAGTACTTTTATGACCTATTAATGGGTTAATGTGTTTAGAACAAAATAGCAGAATTTGCTTTAGGGGCTGATCGATATTTATATGCAAATGGGGCTGGTCCAAAACAGGGGGGGGGTTCCCGAACTTTTTTTTGAGCACTGGGGGGGGGGGGGGGGGGCATATGGTTTTTATTTTGGCTTCAGGGGGGGGTCATGCAACTTTAATTTGTTAAGTTTTGTATGATTTTTTGTTTGTTTTCCATTCGTATTTTACTCAGAGGTTTTGGTTTATACTCCGATATATAAAGTTACCCTGCATGGTCCACAATGGTATTTCCCACTTGCGCACACGTCACTGACCGGAAAACCCAATAGAGTAGCAGAAGAAGACGACCGTGGAACACAAACAATTCAAGTAGAATGGCTGCTGTGAGGAAATCAGTGTATCGAAAGGAAAGTTTCCTTCATGCTAATTTGAGAGTGTCTTTGCAGACCTTAAAAGTGGATGAGACACTGGACAAATTTAATTTTATTACAGAGTCGACAAAGAATAAGAACTTGCGCGACAAACTTCTAGCTCTGAGTCGGCTGCTGAGTGAGCTGCTGCTCCCAGCCACTGGTGAGAGCAAACCTTGTGGATGGCTGGACTACGAGTATGCGTATCAGTGTATCATTCGTTCATTCCATATCCGTTTTAGAATCCAAAATCGGAAAACGGATAACGACTTGTTATTTCATTTCTCGTTTTCAAATCAAAAATCGGAAAACAAATAACGGCCTATTTTTCGCTGTTTTGATTTTGTTTTGAAATTAAAAATAGAATATGAGAGAATGGATTTAAAAAATCCGTGTGTCATTCGTTCATTCCATTTTCAATTTAAAATCAAAAAACGAAAAAACGGTTTGTTTTTCCATTATTCGTTAAATAATCATATTCAAAAATACAAAAAACGGTTTGTTTTTCTTATTTTTGATTTTATGCTCACATCAAAAATAGCAAATCGAAAAATGGGCCACGATTAAAATTTGATTTTGATTTTTCATTTGATCCAACTTGCGTGACCCGGAAGCGCATTGCATTAACTGGATAAAAAGAAAATTAGACACCTTATCTCATAATTACGAGAAAAGATCTCGTAATTACACAAATAATAGCCTAATTATTTACATATGTGGAAATAGCCTGTGTCGTCCTTTGTTAACCATTTCACATACAGATGTTACTCATTTCAATGCCGCAGCCACAGTGAAGGGGGTGAAACAATTGATCCAGGAGTAGCTGCAGTGCGCAACAACAACCAGCAGGTAGCACATGTGAGCAGTAGAGATACAGCGTCCAACTGAAACTGTTTGAGAATTAGCAGTAGGCCTACTGATAAACGACATTTATACTATGATATTTCCACAGCGGTCAGTGTTAGGTCCCCTATTATCCTAGTGATCTCAGTGTCATGATGTAGACTTGCAAATGTATGTGTGACATATAGGCAGAGTTGGGTATAGGTATAGAGTTGGCAGTTACACTTGGAGTAAAGCTACTGAAGACCAGCAAAATGTTTTCATTTATTCTTTCAGGTGGGTAAATGTCACCTAAGCACCTTCAGATTTTATCAGTAGTGTACCCTTAATATATAGCTTGTTTATATGGTTTGTATTATGCTTCGTGATATTGTTTGAGGGAACTGTAACATAAGGTAACTGCATTTAGGGCCGTTCACATGTAGCGTCTTTTGCGCGCACAAATCCATTAGTTTCAATGTAGACGCGCGCCAAGCGCTCACAATTCTTGTAGCATGATGTTATTAGGCTAAATATTACATTTCTAACAGTGTCTGAGCTGATTTATTGACACAGTATGCTTGTAGGCTGCTGTAACGTTAGGTTTACAGAGGAAATAACGGGATGTGACTTAATAGTGTGAAAATATCGTTAGTGAAACACATACACATGCGTTCGTTTGGGGACAAGTTAGTGGTCACATTACTTGTTCCACCGGCGAAGGACCCCGGACACATAGCCTACAGTAAATACACCGGTTCTTAGTAACTTTTAACAGAGCCTTTGTGAGTCTTTGCGACTCTTGACTCTTGTCCCCTAACTAACGCTTGTTTCTGTTTCACTAACGATATTTTAACGATTAAGTCACATCCAGTTATTTCCTCTGTAAACCTAACGTTACAGAAGCCTACAAGCATGCTGTGTCAATAAATCAGCTCAGACACTGTTAGAAATGTAATATTTAGCCTAATAACATCATTACAACAGTAATAACGTCAGCTTTAGTCAAATGGCTCTAGCTCTCCCGGTAAATGTCATCAACTCTGGACACATTTTCCCTGTATGTTGACATGATAATGGCCGCGTTTCCCACATCGCTCTTAGCTTAAGAAGATCTTTCATTAAGAAGGAGTTGTAAGATCGAGCTGACCCACTCTTAACAGACTTCTTAGCCACCAAACGCTCACAGATCCGGCCGCAGCAGGCACATTAATATTACACTGAGCAAGGACAACAGTGCGCACCGTATATATTTTGATCTATTTTATACTTCAGATTTATATTGTTTGGCATTAATTGGTGACAGAAAAGAACGATTGTCATTCTGCAGGGAAACGCGTGTCCTTACTCTATGTGCCTGAGATCGATTGATTTCAGCACCACGGTAGTGGCCAGCTCCTGTTAAGATATAAACACAATGAAAGCGGACAAGCCTACTTATTTATCGTCTTATTAATATTTTTCTTCCGCCAGATTTCAGTGCGTAACTTGTGCCACAGCTCTGAGCGCACACAGGGTCTTCATAAAACATAGATTCAAGATTCATTATGCACAGTAAGGACACACGTTTCCCTGCAGAATGAAATTCGTTATTTTCTGTAACGCCAAACAATATAAATCTGAAGTATAAAATAGATCAAAATATATACCGTGCGCACTGTTGTCCTTGCTGAGTGTAATACTCCGTCGTAATTTCCAATATATACACATTATAATAAAGATATGGGATATGGTCAAGATGGCACCACCCGCCTACACCGCCTCTGTGGCTCCCTGGTCGTGGGGTCTGGGCGCTCCTGTGGTCTTGGGGTGACGGGCCGCCCCCCTTCCCCCGCAGGGCCGGCCCTGGACCCTGGTGTTGGTTTTCATAAACACATTGGGAGGGTTCAAATACACGCATGCATGTTCGTTACTTCAGCCCCGTGACGCATCACAAAGAACCGATGGGATCACTTCAAAGGGGCCCACTTGCTTCTCAAACTTTCCACACTGCGCTCTCTCTTCTCTACAGGCGGGCTTTCCCCCTCCACCAAGACTCTCACATTTTTGGTGTTCAGTATAGACTTCTCTTTTGTTTCTGTTTCTCAGTACAGTATAGTAGACATGTATATGTTTATTTCTGATAATCTGCATGGAGCACAACCACCTCAAGCCCACAATACATCAGCTACACTGCCTGTTTATCCCTTTTTTTTTGGTTTGTTTGTTTGTTTGTTTTCCCTCCTTTTCCTCCGCATGCACTGTCACTATATAACTCAGGACTTGCACCTGCCCCCTCCCCCTTGCTTGTTCCTTACTTTCCCCTTAACACACCTTGGTGTATCACGGCCCTCTCTGGCTCATATTAGGAAGCTTTTCCAATAAAGGCTGATAGGCTAGTCTCTAGGGAGGGTGGGTGACGGTCACAACCACGCATTGTGGGTATAAAATACTTGACTGCAAGATTAACAGTGCATCAATCTTCACAAGAAGCTTGCACCCTTTTGTGGCGCTAAGCTATGAAGACCAATGCAGACAAGTAGGATAAAAAAAAAAAAAAAAAAAAGATGGCACCACCCAAGTGGCAGCTGGTTACAGTAGTTCCGCCCCCCCTTCGTGGATGTGCAGTATGTGGTTCTGAGCGAAGCAGTGGCCACAGTGACACCTTTCCTGATCTCATAATTACGAGATCCTGATCTCGTAATTACGAGATAAGGTGTCTAATTTTTTTTATCCAGTGAATGCAATGCGCTTCCGTAGTATACTGTACAGGTCCGGCAGAAAATATGACGTACTGCTAATTCTCAAACAGTTTCAGTTGGACGCTGTATATGAACTGTTCTCCTCCTTCTTATGTTAAATGCTGAATGGCTCTTTAAAGTACCGCTTTGGAATACTACAAGAGGACACAAAATGGATTTTTGCGGCTGCTACCGGTCCATTTGGTTTAAAACACAACGCTGTTCTACAGCTGGGAAGGTAGGAGAGAAAAAAACTCACGCCTGAAAGCTGATAATGAAAGCTTTTTTACTCACAGCTGTTTATTTTAAATACGAAAAATATAGCTCCCAATCTGTCTTTATTTTACAGTGTCAAGATCAAATGAAAGACGTTTCCAGATTTAGTTCCACAGTAGCTTTGTGAACTCAATACTGACCCCGCCTGGCAGAGTAAGGTTTAAATGGCGAAGTCAAATACGGTGCTATTGATTGATGGAAATCGTCATTATTATTTATCTTTACTGCTGGTGTGATTATATACAAAAATGTTGTTTATGGTTGGGGGGGGGGGGGTCATACATGTTTCTCCAATCCCTCAGGGGGGGCCAAAACGTTTTTATACCCCGGTCCTATTTAAATAACGATCAGCCCCTTACACAGACTTTAAATAAAATGTCCACTTGGACTCAAAGATGAACTAATTAGATTTAGGTGGTCAAAGGTTTAAGGTTAAGGTCACTGTGAGTTTGTCTGTCTCATTCTTGTGAAAGTGATATCTCAAGAACACCTTGAGGGAATTTCTCCAAAGTTAATATCCATATGGACTGATTAAAATTTGGTGGTCAGAGGTCAACTTAACCCAGGGAACCCACTGGTGATTCTGGTTGTTGTTTGTGAACGTCAACTGTTAATACTGTAATTTGTGTACTGTAACAAATTTAATAAATAAAGTTCTATGGAATTGACTTGAATTGAAGACCAGTATGATCTCACAAAACATGTTTTTGGCAATAACTCAATTCTAATTCTAATGTTTTTGGCAATAACTCAGTTCTAATTCTTATGCTAATTATGACAAAAATTCACACACGTCCAATAGGATAAAATGATTAAGTGATGACATTTATATCCAAAAGGTCAATGGTCAGCTTCACTGTGACATCATAATATTCTGCAAAAACACTTTTCTGGCCATTACTCAATGTCATATCTCAGGATTAGAAGGGGAGACATTTGATTAGATACTGGTGACACTCATTTTGGGTGTCCACCTTGAAACTGTGCTGACTGTGTAGATCTTTTGTGCAGTTGGGCTGAAGACGTGTGTGAAGCATCCGTATTTTCACAGACATGAATGTAAACTGTAAGAGAAACTTGACTGGTGCATGGAGGTATATATAGAAATTCTAGTTTGCTTTGTTATTCAGAGCCAGTAGGCAAACACTACCCCCTGGAGTTGGAGTAGTCACACAGTTCCATGCCTGGTGGCACATCTTTACAGGCCTTGGATCCTACCTGCACATACTTCTCAGGTAAGCTGCCATTTCAGGAGACAGCCACAGTGATTTTGTTGTGGTGAGACATGTTCATTTGCGTTGAAATCTTATTTATATCTTCTTCTAGCCTGCAGATCAGGTCAACCTACCTCAAGTACAGACCAAATGTAAAGGTACGTCTAGCAGCAGAGATGGGGGACTCGAGTAACATGACTTGACTCAAGTCAGACTCGAGTCGCAAATATGATGACTTGAGACTTGTTTGACTAACGTTGATAAAAGACTCGACTTGACTTTGACTTTGTATTCATGACTTGAGACTTGACTTTGACTTGAGACAGATGACTTGAAAGGACTTGGCTTTAATTCAATATTAAAGGCACGCGAAGCACCGTTGGGTTTCACTTCTGTTTACGTTCAACAATGTTATCAAACACAACGGAGCTAGCTCGCCCCTTGTCCTCTGTGACTCTGTCATGAACGAGCGATAGCTGCTAGTTACCATGAATTTACACACCTGTTCAAGGGATAGTGCAACAATGAAAATTCACCCATTATCTATGAGGGGCCGTACAAGCCATAATTCATTCTGGCCCTCTCACACACATACATTCTCCTTACACATACATATATTTTAACTCTCACACACATACATTCTCCTTTCACATACATATATTTTAACTCTCACACACATACGTTCTCCTTTTACATACATATATTTTCTCTCTCGCACACATACATTCACCTTTCATATACATATATTTTCACTCTTCTTTCACATACATATATTTTCACTCTCACACACATATATTCTCCTTTCAAATACATATATTTTCACTCTTCTTTTACATACATATATTTTCACTCTCACATATATATACACACTTTACTTTTCAACACATACACATAGGCTGTGGTCGGAAAGTCTTTTTTGCTTAGGAAGGTTCCTAGCTGAGTGAAATGACCCGGAAGTATTTTAGTGGCTGCGATGATAAGAGCTGTTCGAATTCTCTAAACACTAAGGAAAGGAGGTTCAATGCTTCCTTTCAGATCTCCTTTAGCATAGGATACATCGGACCTTCCCAAGTGATCGGAAAGGAGATAATTCCATCCCACAAGTCATTGCGGCGGCAATATTTACGCACCATTCACAAACTCAAATGATTAGGAATGAAAAAGATCAACATGACCAAAAAGGAAGGAGATCAGCATCTAAGTTACCGCTGTTTATGAAGCATTATACATCACACAACATCAACATTATGTTAAACTTAGATGCGAATTATAAACGTTTCACTACTATTGGTGTACCCTCCGTCCACAGCTTCAACTTGTTTTATAAAAGGATAAACAAATATACAATGCATCATTTTAATTTTCTGATTTTCGTGTGAATGAGAAAAAACGGAAATCCATGTGTTTTTCCCATTTTCGTCTTCAAATGGCTAATTGAAATTAAACCAAAACCAGAAACCTACTTGTTTTTCTGCCTTTATTGTTATATCTATATTATCTGCCCCTACTGCATCTCAAAACATTGTCATCGGCTATGCTTATGGCCTAGATAGATAGATGGATAGATTCAAGAGTATTATCTAGACCTGCTCTATGTGTAAAGTGCCCTGAGATTACTTTTATTGTGATTTGGCACTATATAAATAAAACTGAATCTAAAAAAATAGATAGATAATCAATGAAGTAACTTTGCTGTGCCTTGTGCGTAAATGCGCATTTACTTGGCGTATCTGGAGATTTAAATAATCAATGAAGTTATTGCTTCCCGCTTTTTATTCCCCTGTACAGTGTTTCCCTGCAGAGCTACAGTGGAAGGATCATAACAAAAAATACAAAAGACTGTAACGTTAAAAGATATCTGCCTCAGGTTAGTAAATACCTGCAGCCATCACCCCACCCCACCCCCCACCCCGCAGCAGAAACAATAAGTGTGTTTCCCCATAAAGAGAGACGCTGTGCGCATTTACGCACGAGGCACAGCAGCGTCCCTTTTATTTTTAATATTATTATTATTTATTATATATCTGTCTATCTATGCAGTAGGGGCACATAATATTGATTTAACAATAAAGGCCAAACACAAGTTAATTACTGGTTGTGGTCTAATTTCTACTCCAATTGCCCATTTGAAGAAGAAAATGGAAAAGGCATGTGGATTTCCATTATTTATTTTTTTTATTCACACGGAAAAACAAAATAATGCATTTAATATTTGTTTATCCTGTTATAAAACAAACAAGTTGAACACAGCTGTGGATGGAGGGGACATGCACTGTAACATATGCTCAGTTTGCAGCAGTCATTTATTCATTTGAGCGTTGTTGTATTGCCAGCCTTTAGTAATATCATTAATTCATTTTACTACTTGGGATTCAGATGGGTGAGTGTGAGCAAACATTCTCAATGTGACAATTTCATTTCAGTTTGTGGCTGGTAGCCTATATTCCTTTTTTTAAATTCAATTCCGACCTTAGCAATTAAACAATATCTTTCACCATGTTGTCCACGTTTAGGCCTATATATCCTGCATGAAACAACACGATGAGAACGTACGCCCCATACGTTCTCATCGTGTGCATTTTGTAGTCCATCTTCAGAACATTGTAGTTTCACCACAGCAGACCCACGTCAATAACATCCTTCTCAGCCAATCACAGCGCGATAAATTCTTCTTCTTCGTTTGGATTTATGGCGCGTTGCAGCCATTGCTCATTAGGTGTATACCGCCACCTACTGTACAGGAGTATGCAGACGATAAATGGACTGCCTTCCGTTTCCACTATACTCTCACTCACACATGCATACATTCTTCTCTTACATACATATATTTTCTTTCAACATACATATATTTCTCTTTTACATACATATATTACTTTTAGTATTAAATGTATACATGACTGCATGTGCATGAGAGCAAAGTGTATGAATGTGTGCATAAAATATATGAATATGAGAGAGAAATGTATCAATATGTGTGTTTGAATATATAAATATGAGAGTGAAAATATATGTATGTGTAAGGAGAATGTATGTGTGTGAGAGTGAAAATATATGAATGTGTGAGTGAAAATGTATAAATATGAGAGGGAAAATATATGTATGTGTAAGGACAATGTATGTGTGTGAGAGGGCCAGAATGAATGATGTCTTGTACGGCCCCTCATAATTATCTACTCACCCAACACTTGCGGAGATCCAAAGGGAGAGGAGGTAGCAACAAAACTACACCTAATGGAGGCTTACGGCGCCCCAGATTTAAACGTCCAAAAACAAATAATTGAAACTTCAGAATATCTTCATGCTGCTTGTCCGTAGTGATCCAAGTGTCCTGAAGCCCTGACATAAAAAGTTGTCTGGAAAAACGTCATTTGAACTTTTTAGCCTCATTCAGACCTCTACGGTGCAAGCATTTTACTCGCGTTTGCGACTAAAAATAGTTTTGTGCAAGCAAAAGAAATCATTCAGGAGCACACTGTGCAAATTCAGATTTCAACCAGCAGCAGAAACGAAAGGCGAATCCTACCAGTTGTGGGTTGAGCAGGGGTCATGGACAGGAATACGGCAGAGCACTATGGCCACCACAAGGAAACGGTTTACCCACCGAGAAGCCCGGCTCCACGTCCAATAATTTCCTCTTCGTTGGTGTCATGACTTCCCAGAAATACCCGAACAGCCGAGCCGTGGCGGCACACAGGTATGTGACGTGGAGAGGAGAGGAGAAAGGAGCCGTTCACATTTCTCTCTTTGTGGCAGGTAACGGTCCACAAACCTCACCGCACTGAAGGGACTGTTCTTAACCTATCAGAGGAGGAGGGTGGCTGGTTGATTTTTATTTTATGTATTTATTTTATTTTAATCCTGTCTCTAGCCACAAATATTTTTCCTTGAGCTTTTTGAAGTGACTCATGGAAAATGCATGACCCTTCATCTTGAATTAGATTTTTCAAATTTAGCTGAGCTCATCTGATGAACTCAGCTAAGCGTGCCAGGCAACCCAACTACAAAAGCCAGTGGACTAAAGACATCCTTTGTGTCAGTAGGCCCAATGTAGACCTGTGTGTGTGTGCGCTGGGCCCTTACCACACACATGATGGAGGAAAGGGTGGCTCTAGAGGAGGCTTTGTATTTTCTTTTTTTCCTATTAAATGTGTTATTTAAAATTTTCACTGCGCTCCTAAATTTCTTTCTGTGCTCCTAAATTTTTTCACTAGGAGCAGATGTGACTTGACTTGTGACTTGCTTGACCTGAGCAATGACTCAACTTGACTTGCTTGACTCTTAGCAGGGACTTGACATGCTTGATTCTCACCACAACTAACTTGGTACTTGCTTGAGACTTGCTTGTGACTTACACATGTGTGAATTTCCCCCATGTCTGTCTAGCAGGGATGTGTGTGAAGTACTTGTCTTGTGTCCCTGACACATTACAATCTAAAATGATGTAGTAATCTCACTATTGATATGTCTTAGGGATACACATTATTTTTCTTCATAATGCTACATTGTGAACAACAAATTTGTGTTGAAATAATAGAAATGGTGGCATCATGCGACTTTACTTACTTTAAAATTATTTGTAATATTACAGAAATCAGTGAAAGTGAATCTCTCTCACTGCTCTCTGAAGCCGTGCTGCAGCAGTGGTCAGTGCCATGGTGAGAAGGTCCCCAGTAGGGGGATAAAAAAAAATGAGAACAGGAAAGTTCACTTTAAACTGACTCCACAGACACAAATAATAAGGCAAATGGAATAAGTCAACCATAAGGGCTTTCTGTCAGAGAGACCTTTCTGGAAGAAATCTTTTCCAACCATCATCTTTTTCACAAAACATCAGGAATATGTGGCTTAAAGCCCTGAAGGAAAACTTCTCCAGTCATAAATCACAGATTAACAACAAGATCATTCAATAAAAGTATAACATTCAGCTCAGTGTCAAGGCTCATGGACAAAACAATTGTTTTTTGCTAATCATATATCATTAGCTTAAGCATGTTTACATTGCGTAAATTCGCCTAGCGTCTGGAAGACAATTTTCTTCTTCTCATAGCTTAACAAATTCTCACCATTGGTTTCAGTCACTGCATCTCCAGACAGAACAGCATGGTTGAATTTCAGCCTGCATGCACAGTTTTTCAGACGAACATTGTTAAAACTAGGGGTGACCCCGAATAGTCGATGATTCAGTGATTCGATTCGGAGAAGTCTGATTAGACTGCCAGCCTCGCCGTCGAATCGTCGCAAAATGTGGTTATGAAACAAGACTGTCCCATTCTGACTATATGGGGATGCTCACTGATATGACATAGAATGTATTTGTTTTCTAGTAATGCATGATATATAGCCTATTTTGATACAAACATCAGCCTAATTTAATAAAAAATTGAACAAAATGACGCGCGTGCGTTTAATCAGTGGGCATAATCATTACTACGCATGAATAAATCACCCAGTTGCTTGATCCAAATAAGCCGAGGTGAGTGAGTGCGCTGCAGGACCATCAGAGCAGCATCGAGGCCTACGGTGATTTAAAGTTAAAGTCCTACTGATTGTCACACACCTGAGTATGTGAAATTTGTTCTCTACATTTGATCCATCCCGAGGGAGCGATGAGCAGCAGTGGTGCCGCGCTCGGGAATCATGTGGTGATGATTTACAGTGGCGGAGCGCATAAACAAACACTTTGGAGGAGGTATGTGCTCTCAAATCAAACTTTTTTGAATGATAATTCGTTTACCTGAAGTGTCTTGAAACTAATTTCACCGCTGATTGTTTTCTTGATAGACTCTGATTTTTTATTTGGCTACTTTTTGTCAGACGATTGAGAGCGGTGATGCACGGTCCATGTGGATGAACTTGTATGAACCTGAGTTGATTAATGAAGTAACTTGAAGTCAGAAAGAAGGAAAACTGTTTTACTTTCATTATTATTATTATTATCTTATGCCAACTGAAGAATTAAATTTGTTTATTTGGGTGTTTTAGCTCTTGTCTCTGGAGCGGAAACTGACACAAATGAGCTCATTAATCAATGAGGGGGAAAACAATATGATTCGACGATTAGTTGGCTAAAGGAAAAATCTGTCAAATCATATTCGACTATGAAAATTCTTAGTTGGGGACACCCCTAGTTAAAACTATTGTAATGTTGCTAATGTGCTAATGCTGCTAAAGCAAGAGGTTAGTAGAGTGAGAGGCCGGTCCAGGCAGGTAACTGTTGTCCTGTATTTTCTCCGAAATCCAAAATTCTTCCACTCTGCTGATTTATTCCTGAGTAAATAGTGTTATCCTCATCATGTTTCTCTTGGCTGCTTGCCATCTGCCTGCCGCTGTTTGACAGTGACACACACTTTCAAATAAAAGCCTATACTAAAGTTGTTGTTTTGTTCATGTGTTCGCTGCACTTCAGAGCAGGAATAGAGATGTCATACAATCTTCATCTGAAAACTGGGAAATAAATCTTAGTAATGGTACCGGCAAATAATACTTTGAAAATGGTCTCCTTCAATGTAAATGGAATACTCAGTCCAATTAAGAGAGGCAAGATATTGTCAAAACTGAGAAGGGAGGGTGCTCAGGTAGCATTCCTTCAGGAAACACGTTTATCTGAAACTGAACACGCAAAATTGAGAAGAGGAGGCTGTCACTCCTCCCATATATTAGGACATAGAAGAGGGAAGAGGAGGCTTTCACTCCTCCTATATATTAGGACATAGAAGAGCTATCCTAATTTCAAATCAAGTCCAATATGAACACATTTCAGAGACCAAAGATAAAGAAGGCTGATATGTAATGATAACGGGAAGGATTGATGGGCTATTCGAAACTTTTTTTTTAGCATATATGCTCCTCCTGGGAGTGATTGGACCTTTTATGAAAAAAATATTTGATATGCTGTCTGCTGAGGGTCAGGGTGTGCTTATATGTGGAGGAGATATGAATATAAGATCATCTCTAATCCACCTCTAATTTAGGACATAGTTAACCCATGATTAATAAAATATTAATCTGCTACTCTGCCCAGTGCCAGTGAAGCGCCAAGGTGCTCCAAACCTGAGTTAGATTACGATTATTGAACCAATGCAGCAGGAACCAACTGGACAAAGCTAAAATAGAATTATTTATTAAAATAAATAATGAAAGAAATCGGCACAGTAGATGTTTGGAGGGAGTTTAAACCAACAGGCTGTGACTACACTTATTTTTCTGTCCCTTGATCTACTTATTTAAGGATTGACTGATTTTTTTTTAAGAGAGAACAATTTAGAATTCAGTCGTGATATTGGAACAATTGATGTATCTGATCATTCACCAATAGTAATGACAATTAATATTGGTAATAACCCAAAATCTACACGATGGAAATTGAACTCAGGTTTACTGAATAGCCCCCAGGTAAAAGGAGAGTTGGAAAAGGCAATAGATACCTATTTTAAAGAAAACAACAATGTGTCCCCTCCTATGGTGTGGGATGCATTCAAGGCAGTCCTGAGGGGGAAAATAATTTCTATTTCCTCATCACTAAAAAATGTAGACGGGAGAGGCTCAATTCTCTATATACCAAACTCAGAGAATTAAAAAAAGACCATAAAGCTAGACCAGGGACCAAGGAAGTATCAATTAAAAAACTGCAAAACGAGATAGATGAGACATTCTCAGAAGAGATTAAAAAGAAACTGTATTTATATTAGCATATAAACTGAGGAAACAACAGGCAGACACCACTATTAATAAGATAAGATGACCTCAAACTAAGAAAATGCAGCATTTTTCATTTCAACAAAGTTTTGAAAATTATTATAAGGAATTATATTCACAACCAAAGCTAGATAACAAAGAAGAGATGAAGAATTTTCTTGAATCTCTGATATGGGCTGAAATATGTGGCACTAGAAACTGAATTTGAATTACATAATTTGAAATTGAATCATTTATATTTGAATTTGAATTACTAGAAACTGAATTTGAATCACATAATTTGAAATTGTATTGTTAATTTGAATCATTGCATTGAAAAACTGAATCTGAATAGTATCATTTGAAATTGAATTAATTTCTATATATATTCACATTCAGTTCTCACAATTCAAATTCAGTTCTCACAATTCAAATTCAATTTACTGTGACAGACATCCGGGTCACAATCGTGCGCAGATACACAGGACTCCTCTTCGGCCAATCAGCACCTACGTTTTTGAGCACGTAGGAAGAAGCGCTTGCTCGCCTTGACCTAGCAGCAACCTCCAGGGGTGACGAGTGACGGTTTTGGTCTCTATAGTTAATTTCCCCTTTCATGACAACAGGGGGGTTTATATCTCATCCGTTTCAATGTTATTAAGGTTTAAAATTGCACATAAATAAGGGCGTCGCCACTTTGAGTGACAGGTGGCACTATCACGGGTGGCTAACTAGCATGCGATGCTAACCATACTAGCTGCTGGCTCCGCTGTGCGTAGCTGAGCTCAGACTCGGCCGTCTGCTCGGCGTCATCTCAGCCAGTTCGTGCCCATGTTCAAGGCATTGAACCTGTCCTCTCAGCCGGGTCTGTGCCTTCTGGATATTTTTTCAGGCAAATATTGGAGTAATATGGCTTGTTGTTCGATTAATTATACCAACAGACCGTCCAAGAAGTCTGTGCTTCAGTTTTTTCGGTAAGTGAAATTCGGAAATTCTAGTATCGTTTAACGTTTATATGTTAGCACTAATTAGCGTGTATCGGTGTCTGCGGTCACCACCTAGTTTGTCAGCTTCTTGTTATAATTATTAAGCCTTTATTTAGGACATGTAAAATCACGTTGATACCGGAGGTCTCATTTTCAAGTGCGACCTGTATCACAGCAGCAACATCCACATCAAGTTACAGAGCCACAGACAATACGATAGAACACAAGCTTAGCTCCTTAACTAGCTAACCAGCCAGCTAACATTTAGCCTTCAAGCAAGACGCCAGTCCGGGATGCATTGAAGTCAGAGCCTGACAGAGAAGTGTTAGGATTTAGGCATTTAGGGAGAGGATATTTTGAACAAAAGGCGTCTGTGTGAGTTTTGAAAATAAAGGTCCACCATGTTAGTTAGCTAACGTGATGCAATGTTAACTTGTTAAAAAGTGGCGAACTGTGTGAAATTGCAATAAGGTGTGTAACGTAATTAAAAAAGGCTAATGTGACATCTGACTGTCACATATAAAATATTAAGAAAATAAAAGTATAATGTAGGCCTGTAGCTACACAACAATAGATAATGCACAGACAGAATATGGGGACTGTGATGGTCACCACCTTTTTGTTTTGCTAAATTAAATTGATTATGATCACTGAAGTAATTTAAGTTGTATTGTTTGCATGTAAAGGTGTCTGTGAAGTAGGTAGCTAACACATATATTTTAATATCTATTTGTCTGTGTAAAGTTTTCCTCTATGTGACCCAGACAGACTGGACCAGTGGACACTCAACACCAGAAGACAGAACTGGATTCCAAACAAGACTTCCCGTCTGTGCAGTGAACACTTTGAGTCATCACTTCAGCACTGACTCCAGGATAAAGACACCTTTTTCATACAATACCTCACAAAGAGTCAAGAAACTTATTAGTTTAAAATGCTAAAAATTATTCACCATAATTCATTTAAATTCATTGTATATATTACAAATTTTCATATATTACTAAGTACTCGATTAGGGCACAGCTTGCTCTGTACTATTACTGATAAGGTGAAGTTACTGACACACCAATGCAGTTTAATCTTCCCCTGATGCAAAAGGCCAAATGAAGATTTTATCAATCAAGGAACATGACATGTATTTACCGACTTTTTACATTTTAGTGCATTTTATGCAAAGACCCTTTATCAAAGTGAGAATTACTGCCCTTTTCCCCCACACACAGTCTGTGAAGAACCAATGGAAAACATATTCTCAAAATGAGACAGCCAACATAGCATGATTCCACAGTGGCAGTGAGCTTTGAGAACAGTTCAGTTTCCTTTTGATAGCAACTATTATGTTAATGTGGATGAACTGCATACTGTACATTCATACTCCAATGGTTTTGGTAGTACACTGTTAAATTTAAAATCACATTCAAATATAAAGTTGAATATCTACAGAACTTAAACACAAAACTATTTTATGAATGACAGCCAAAAGATCATTTTGGATATGAGTGGTTTTTTAACCAAGACAGGTTGTAGTCAATGTTTTCTACCTGTGTTTTAACCTGTCATCTTTCTCTCTTGTAGGACACTTGAGGAAAGTTACAACGCCTCGACCAATGACATGATATTTCTCCACAGTAAAGAAGTTGTTTCACAAGAAATTACGACTTTGCAAATTATGACACTGGGTCCTAATTCATAGGTTTTATAATTACTTTTATAAATGTTTTCATTTATTTCATGTGTACTTTTTGTAACCTTTTAATAGTGATGATTTCATGAATGCTTTGACTTAATTTTGTTAAACTATTTGTGTAATGGTTTTAACTTTTGCTATATAAAATGGATCAGACAAAACTTACTTACTTACTAGTAACTACTTACTTACTACTTACTAGTAAAAGCACATTTTTTGAAAGCTGTCATCAGTTTCCTGTGATGACTGGAAATATAGTGGTGATTTAAACCTTTAACAAAATATAATAGTTATTAATGGCATCTTTATGTTTTCATTTAGGTTTTAACATTTACCCAAGTTTGCATTTATCTTAGCAAAATGTAAAGAAAAAATGAAAAGCTGATGTTATGTGCTGGTTTTGTTTGAACATTTCTTTAAGACAAATGAAGAAAATTCACTGAATAATGATTCTCAAGGAAATATCTGCACACTGAATAGTTTTAAGCCCCGTAATAGGTATTATTTATTTGTGACATTGTGACATGAGAAGGTTCTGCTCGGTATTGAGGCTTATATAGTGAGGCTAAAAAAAACATAACCCAATTGGCTGATTATGTTTCTATTTGCCTCACTATAAAAACATCACAGTACCTTTTGCTTGAGGGAGACCCTCTCAGAGTTGGCGAACAAGTGATACCTTGGGGGCTTCAAAACTGTTGTGTCCAGCTAATTGTTTGTTTTTCACTTTGAGCCCTTTTATCCAGTGACATTCTTCTGTGTTAAAACTAGACTTCTAACAGAGCAGCAAACAAAGGTTGCTCTCCAAAATCTTCTCAGGCTCTGTTGCTGGGTCTAAGGTGCTTAGTTACCCTCAAGTACAAAGTTAAAATAATCAGACCCACACAGAAATGGACTGCTTAATTATTTGCCAATGACAGTGTTGAACATTAATGCTTTAGGGTTTATCTGTAGTGTATGATTTGTTTGCTCTTTCAGTTGACAGTCAGATTCAGTCAGAAACAAAGACAAAAGCAGTGCAAATGTAAATAGAATTTATTGAAATTT
Source organism: Epinephelus awoara (assembly GCA_035609425.1). Classification (NCBI taxonomy): domain Eukaryota; kingdom Metazoa; phylum Chordata; class Actinopteri; order Perciformes; family Serranidae; genus Epinephelus; species Epinephelus awoara. The sequence continues at coordinate 118,846 of CM069304.1, read as the reverse complement.
TAAACAAGTTATAGATGAATATCAAAAACTCAACATTGGCCATGACAGCCTGGGCTATGTTCAGGCCTAACAAAATGTGTCCTAAAGGCCAAATTCAAAAGCAGTGACACTGCCAACTGTAAGCAGTTCACTGCGTTTGGAGGTGGTCTTTAAGACAATTAACTAATTTACTTCAAAACATTTCATTATCCCTAGGTGTGAAATGAACTCCATCTTTCAAAAATACCCCCTGTCATGTCTGATTTGAGGGTGCTCATTTAAACCATGAACAAATGTAGCCATAACACTGTAAACACATTTCCTGGCCTTATCAATCTTTGCTGGATTGCCACCAGCCACCCAGCTGCACCTTTGGGCCAATGAAGAAAATATTATCTCAATGCCAGGATGCTGGAGGTGAAGCTGGTGCAGGTCCTCCTTCATCATGCTGACCAGCTTGACACTGCTGACCTTCCCCATTTCATTGCCGCCACAGTGGATGATGAGGACATTTGATGCTGCTCTTCCTCGCAGGGAGTGGGGAAAGAAGGAGAGAAGGCCTCTCTGCAGTCCACCCCAGCCAAACCAGCAGACACGGACACCTGGCATGCTGAGGTTGCTTCCCAGAGTCTCTGCAGCTCTCTGACATAGCTGTCACCAATGATGCACACTGTGCCTATGAAAGTAGAATGAGTGTAATAACTGCTTTAGGTAATAAAAAACAAAGTTAACTATAAAGGGTGAATCACTCCTTTTTGTTGACAATGCTATTATGTCACATCTGTAGGCTAAAATAAAACAGGGAGCAACACCTCAAAATATAGATGACTTGATGTCTTTTAAATGCTTTTTTTGTCCTTGGAAGACAATGTAATATTAGCTGTCTAAAGTCAAGTTGCCAAAACTGGTACTTAGAGTTTCTGCTGTGTGTAGCTGGCGTGGTGCAGACGTCACAAGTGGCCATGACCTCAACACCGGCGATGTACTGAAAGAAATTAACATCTTGTAACAAGTATAACACTGCCTTTCTTTCGCAACTTCTACATTTGTTTAACATGTTCTATGTTCATAACAGTAACGTACATTTAAGTCCCCATTGGACTTTAATCAATGTCAAAATCATAAATATGCGCACTGTTTGCAACAGCGGTGTGGGTACAGGGATATAATCTTTAATGTCAGCCGTTATGCACACTGCAAATCCAACTACTAACTTGAATTTCTTGTTTGCTATCAACAAAACATTCATGGTAAGAAAGAACACTACCGTTAAATGGGTAACATCACATGTGACTTGTAGACTAGCTCCAGGCACTTGTTGCTGCATTGCTAAAATGATAGCTGAAACAATGCTCACGCTTCATCCTCGTGAGGGTCGCGGGGGGGCTGGAGCCTATCCCAGCTGACATCGGGCGAGAGGCAGGGTACACCCTGGACAGTTCGCCAGACCATCGCAGGGCTGACACATAGAGACAGACAACCATTCACACCTATGGACAATTTAGAGTAATCAATTAACCTAGTCCCCAAATTGCATGTCTTTGGACTGTGGGAGAAAGCCGGAGTACCCGGAGAGAACCCACACAGACACGAGGAGAACATGCAAACTCCACACAGAAGGGCTCCCACACCTGGGATCAAACCGGCAACCCTCTTGCTGTGAGGCGACGGTGCTAACCACCACACCACCGTCAGCCCTAACGTGCTAGTCGCCTATTGTAATTGTAAACATGATTTGTTTATGCTCGCTGACTAAACGAAACGTTCCTACAATGTAGCTGTAACATTAACAACAGTTAAAAAAGGTCGTTAAAATATATGGTAAAATGCCAAATTACCATATTTGTCCCAGTCGTATCCATGGTCAAACCAGTATGGGTCAAGGCGAGCAAGCGCTTCTTCCTACGTGCTCAAAAACGTAGGTGCTGATTAGCCGAAGAGGAGTCCTGTGTATCTGCGCTCGATTGCTCTTTCTTCGTCCTTAAACGACCCGGATGTCTGTCACAGTAAATTGAATTTGAATTGTGAGAACTGAATTTGAATTGTGAGAACTGAATTTGAATATATAAAGAAATGAATTCAATTTCAAATTATACTATTCAGATTCAGTTTTTCAATGCAATGATTCAAATTAACGATACAATTTCAAATTATGTGATTCAAATTCAAATATAAATGATTCAATTTCAAATTATGTAATTCAAATTCAGTTTCTAGTGGCACATATTTCAGCCCATACTCTGAATCTTCCTACAATCACACAAGAACAAAATAAAGTCCTGACTGCGGATATTACTGAAATAGAAGTCAAGGCAGCAATATCAAGACTCAAACCACATAAGAGTCCAGACTCAGACAGCTTCACAGCCGAATGGTATAAGTCTTTCAAGGAATAGTTGATTCCAAAATTATGCCAGATATGTAATGAAGCACTCAAAAAGGGAGGGATTCCCCCCTCATGGAAGCAAGCTATAATCTCAGTCATACCAAAGGAAGGCAAAGATACATTAGATTGTAAACAATTTCGACTCATGTCAGTGTTAAATTTAGATTATAAAATTTTTATGTCAATATTGGCTAGGAGAATTGAAAAACCCTTGCCATCTCTTATCCATTTGGACCAGACTGGATTTATCCATGAGAGACAGACCCAAGACAGCTTGAGGAGGACACTACATATTATCTGGCATATCCAGCAGAACAGGACACAAGCTATGTTAATGGGATTGGATGCAGAAAAGGTGTTTGACTCAGTAAGATGGACTTTTTTGTATCAGGTGTTAGATAAATTTGGTTTTCATCATACTCTTATCAAGGCTTTCAGAGCTGTATAATAATTAAGCAAGAATTAAAGTAAATGGCAGCCTCTCAAATTCTTCTTTTTTTGGAGCGTTCTTGTAGACAGGGTTGCCCCTGTTCTCCACTTTTCTTTGCCCTCTTTATAGAACCTCTCAGTCAATATATCAGGCAAAACAAGCAAATCAAGGGTATAAATATAGCGGGACGGGAACACAAAATATCTCTGTTTGCGGATGACGTGTTAATTTTTTTTTATCACAACCATCCACATCTCTACCAACTTTTGTTTTTTTTTAATTTATTAATAAACAAACAAACAGATAAATCAGATATACAGGCAAGTAAACAAACAGACAAAACAAACACAAAGCAAACAAAACAACAGTAATATAAAACATCAAACATAAAAGAGGGAGGAAGGGAATAGGATAAAATTATATTCATGACAGAATGAGAGAGAAAAAAAGAGATGGAGAGATCCTGTTCCCACTTTGAAACTGGGAGAGAAATAGAAGTGTCGGTATTGATTAGAAATGTATATATCTTTGTGAGTAATTTGTTAGAGCAAGAAATCTTTACAAAATTGTCTATGATAGTGGTTTGATCCTGAGTACTGAATGTATTGTTTTGGGAGAATGGTTGATTTAAGCTGTAAATACTGGAGATATTGACTATTATTGATGCTGAATGTCTGGATTAATTGTTGAAAATTGATAATTTTGGATTCCTGAATGATATGGTGGAGATGTGTGATACCTTTATCTTTCCATTATGTGAAGTTTAATGGTTTCCTATTTATTGTAAAAATCTGGGTTGTTCCATAATGGTGAATGAATGGATGGTGCAACTGGATGGAGCTTTTAATGCAAAAGATTTTCCACCAAGCTGTCAGAGCTGAGGCTATGGAAATACTTTGAAAACAGGTGTGATATTTAATTGTTTGACTGATGAATGGGAGATCTGGGGCCGTATTTGTCAAGCGTCTTAGAGTGCCATTTTAGTCTTTAAGTGCTGAGAATTTGTGGAATTTAGTCCTACTCTCAAACTTAAGAATAAAAGCTATTTATCAACCCGGATATCTGAGAGACCTCCAGAGGTGTCCTAAGTGGTTAGGAGTTGCCAGTAGAGGATGGCAGTGAGGAGAGGGAGACATGCGCAAACATTCTGGGAGCGGAAGGATGTCCTGGCTTTGTTTGATGACGAGCAGCTGATCAAACGGTATTGTTTGGACAAGACGGGTATTATTTTTGTCACAAATTTAATAAGGGACATCATCTCATCAGTAACATCACGCAGCAGAGCTTTCACGGCAGAATTAAAGGTCATCACAATGCTTCGATATCTCGCCACTGGAAAAATGCAACAGTGTAACACTGATGATTTGGAGCCACCACAACCGTCAATTAGCAGAATTGTTATGGAAACAATAATGGCCCTTACTGCTCCTCACCTCTTCATGCGTTTCATTGACTTCCCAACTACACCCCAAGTAATTCAACAGAAGCAAACTGCATTCATGCAAATAGCTGGCTTCCCTAGAGTGGTCAGTGCAATCTATGGCGCACATATTAGTATCATCCCTCCAAGCATGAACAAGAGCGTTTATGTTAACAGGAAGAGGTACCACAGTATCAACACGAAAGTAGTGTTTGATGCAGACTACAACATCTTGGAAGTGGAACCCAAGTGGCCTGGGTCCACCCATGATGCAAGGATCCTAAATGAAAGTGGCCTGAAGCAGCTGTTTGAGAGGCACATTGTGCCACCTGGATGTCACCTAATTGGGGATAAGGGATATCCCTTACACCGCTGGCTTCTTATCCCTTTTCAGATGCCACAGACACAAGGTCAAATGAACTATAACAGGTTAGCCCAACAAAATGCCTAATTGTACATTTTTAATTAACTTTATTAAATGTGGTTTAATAGGAGGGTTTATTCTCATCACAGGGCACACAAAAGCACAAGAAGTGTGGTGGAGAGAGGGATTGGCCAGTGGAAGCGCATATTCCATGTTCTGCATTCATAAATACAGCACACTCCAGACAGAGCGTGCCACATCATTATGGCATGTGCAATACTGCACAACATTTGTAAGGCTCGCATGTCCTACTCCCACCAGCAGACGATGATGATGACGATGAGGGAGGAGATGGAGATGCGAGCGTCCCTAGCAACATCCGTCCATCTAATAGTATCTCTTCTTCTCTCCAGTTTGGTTTTCTTTTTGATTCCATGTTGGTTTAAGCTTGGTGGACTGTGGCTGCAGTATATAGAACCACTCAATTAACTGCACACCAGTTTCAAGTTAGTTGCCTAATTAGTGAATTGGAAAGATAAGGAAACATTTATTTTTGATTCATTGCCAATATATATGTTTTGTCAAAATGTCAAAATATACACTCCCATTGTCGATTTAACTATTTCTAAAATATTTCTATATTCTTAGATAAGGGATTCCCTTCAGTGATTGTTCATTTCTATGGACTTGGAAGTGACGTCACCTAAAATTCGGTTTACGGCACATAGTACTGTCGTGATTCAGCTCCGAGACCGACACTTAAGATTCAGTCCTACACTTCACTAAAAGTGTGAGTAAGATGCTTGATAACTAACTTTTAAGTGGAGCTTTCAGCGAAGATTTTTTTTACTCATAAGTCGACTCTTAGCAGTGCTCTTAGGAGTAATTCTAAGAAGCTTAATAAATATGGGCCCTGAAAGATTTATAGTGTTACATAGTGCCTGCTCAGTTTCTAACCAGTATGAATCAAGATCTGAAGGAAGAATTTAAAGTAAAATGGGTAGTTTTGTCCAACAATTGAGGTCATTTTGTATTGATTTGAGTAATGGTGTGTAATTTAGATTGAACAGCTCTGACAGCTTGGGGGATATGTGAATTCCTAAATATTTAATATTTCCTTTTTTTTTTTTTTTCTTTTTTTTTCTACTTGTCTGCATTGGTCTTCATAGCTTAGTGCCACAAAAGGGTGCAAGCTTCTTGTGAAGATTGATGCACTGTTAATCTTGCAGTCAAGTATTTTATACCCACAATGCGTGGTTGTGACCGTCACCCACCCTCCCTGGAGACTAGCCTATCAGCCTTTATTGGAAAAGCTTCCTAATATGAGCCAGAGAGGGCCGTGATACACCAAGGTGTGTTAAGGGGAAAGTAAGGAACAAGCAAGGGGGAGGGGGCAGGTGCAAGTCCTGAGTTATATAGTGACAGTGCATGTGGAGGAGAAGGAGGGAAAACAAACAAACAAACAAACAAACAAACAAAAAAAAAAAAAGGGATAAACAGGCAGTGTAGCTGATGTATTGTGGGCTTGAGGTGGTTGTGCTCCATGCAGATTATCAGAAATAAACATATACATGTCTACTATACTGTACTGAGAAACAGAAACAAAAGAGAAGTCTATACTGAACACCAAAAATGTGAGTGTCTTGGTGGAGGGGGAAAGCCCGCCTGTAGAGAAGAGAGAGCGCAGTGTGGAAAGTTTGAGAAGCAAGTGGGCCCCTTTGAAGTGATCCCATCGGTTCTTTGTGATGCGTCACGGGGCTGAAGAAACAAACATGCATGCGAGTATTTGAACCCTCCCAATGTGTTTATGAAAACCAACACCAGGGTCCAGGGCCGGCCCTGCGGGGGAAGGGGGGCGGACCGTCACCCCAAGACCACAGGAGCGCCCAGACCCACGACCAGGGAGACACAGAGGCGGCAGGACGCCCCGCAGGCCCCAGGACCAGGGGCGGCAATGGCCAGCCCCCCCAGAGAGCCAGAGACACACCCCAGACAGGCGGGACAGGAGGGCCCACCCACCCACTGCCTGACGCGGACCGCCCGCACCCCCCACACCCCAACCAAAACCACAGCCGGTCAGGAGGCAGAACCCCAGCAGGAATCCACAGAGCCCCCAGGCGCCACCCGGCCCACCCGCCCTAGGGCCACGGAACCCCCCAGACACCGGGAACCCAGCAACTCCACCATGATGTAAATTGGCTCCCTGGCCCCAACCTCCAACCCAGGAGGGCTGGGCCCCACAAGCCACGCCAAGCGTATCAAAAGTGTATGTCAACCCCCCCCCTCTTACTATGATTCTCCGATCCCTGACGGAGAATCTGGGTCTTTAAGTAAAGAGATATTAAAGCGCCATGTTGGGGACCGTCTATGGATGGTTTCCATTTGCAAATTGAGTGATATTGGTGCATGGTCGCTGATAATGATAGGGTGTATTTTTGTGGTAATTTTTTGTGAGATGGAATTATTTAAGAGAAAAAGGTCAATTCTTGAAAATGAGCGATGCACAGGAGAGAAGAAAGTATATTCCCTCTTCGATGGGTATTTGAGTCTCCAGCCATCGCCAAGCCCAAAATCATCCATATATTCCTGTATTACCTTAGCCGATTGTGATTGCTTTGTATGTACTGAGTTACTAGATCGGTCTAATGAAGCATTTAGGACTGTGTTAAAGTCTCCTCCAGTTATAGTTGTCGAGCTGCCTGATAGGTTAGATAGTAGAGAGAAGACTGTGTGAAAGAAGGCTGGATCATCATTATTAGGGGCATACAGATTAACGATTGTATATAATTTGTTAAAGATTGTTGCCTGAATAATGATGTAGCGGCCTTCTGGGTCTGTTACCGTGCTGTTTAAAGTGAATGGTAGTCTCTTGTGGACCATGATAGAGACACCTCTTTGTCTGTTGTTATAGCAGGATGAAAAAATTTGATTAAAATTTGGATCTTTAAGAGATTTTTCTTCTGACTTTAGCAAGTGGGTTTCTTGTAGGAGGAATATATCTGTTTTCAATTTTGTGACAAAGTCCATCACTTTAATTTTCTTCGCCTGTGAGCGTATGCCATGCACATTCCAGGAAACCAAGTTTAGGTGTGACATTGACAAAGTGGGGGTTTTACCATACTGTGTGAGGGTATGGAAAATAATCTGTGTGTGTTTCTATGTGAGTTTCTCTCTGCATGGATTTTGCATGAGTAGATGTAATTGTTAAGTGTATGTATTACAGTCAACCGATGTGTCATGGTGAAGCATTGCAGAGTTATGGAGCAGAGCATCAGAATATATATAAGCACAGTTAACAACCAGAAGCGCCTGCGTGTTGAGGTATTCACAAACCTGAAAAACAAAGGGGTTACATGGAGTGTATTTGTGTGTGAGGTGAGGGAGGGGGAATGAGTGAGAGGGGAGGGGGGGGACATGAAGGAGGGGAAAAAGAAAAAAAAATTGAGAAGGAAAGGGAGAATACTGGGTGGGGTGTATGAAGTGTACATTCACACCCTGTGAGATTTTTTTTTTTTTTTTTTTTTTTACTTTTTACTAAGTCGGTGTTATGTTCATTATGTACACATATACAACCATACATCCATATGTACATACATATACATCTGCATATATACATACATACATATAGATATATATACACATATACATATATATATATACCTGGGCTGCACAATTAATTGCATTGCATTCACAGGAATGCTTAATTATCTGTTGCAGGAGAAATGTGTAAGAATACCATTTTGAATGAAATATACATGCCTATATTTATTTATTTATTTCAAGAATAGTGCAGCCCCAATATATATACATGCATACACACATCTTTTGATCTTTTTTTTTTTTTTATATTCCTTTGATAATATAATTAAGCTATGGTTCTACTTTGTTTTGTGGTTTTAGGGGCACTTATCTCATTTAGAAGAGCCATGGGGTGGTGGTAGAGTTGCGGAACAGTTGACCATCTATGTATAATTTGTCTACCACAAGAGAGGTCCTATTTCCCTTCTGCCTGTGCTCTTTTAATATAGGATATAACACTTTCCGCCTCTCGTTGATTTCCCTGGGGAACTGATCGTTCATACCGAACGAAGTGCCTTTCAGCTCTCGTCCCCTACTTTTAACGAGCATTTTCTGCTGATAATGTTCAAATTTGGCGATGATGGGACGAGGACGCTGACCTGCTCGGGGTCCGAGCCTGTGGACGCGGTGAAAGGTGATGTTGTTGACAGTCTCCGTCGGGATCTTGAGGGCCGTCACCATAAACTTCTTTAAACGGACTTCTGGATTGTCTGTTGTGCTCTCCGGGATGCCAGAAATGATTAAATTGTCTCTCATGCTTCTGGACTGCACGTCGAGGACAGTTTCCTTCAGGAGTTTATTTTCCTTTTTGAGGAGATCTACATCTGACGTGACCGCCGCTAAGGTGGAGCGGAGTTCAGCTTTTGTTTTGCTGCAGGTCGCTAATCTGCTGGTAAGTGAACTCCAAGCTTACCTTCAGCTCTTTTATCTCCTGGTGAAGCAGACCGAGCACTTCTAGCTTCTTGTTGATGGATTCCAAGACGCTGAATTCGGAGGATAATAAGTCCTGCGTATCGGTGGCGGAGTCGGTCTTCTTCCTCTTATTGGGGTTGTCGGCAGGGCCCTCCATGATGCACTCGTAGTAGTAACGATCGATAAACTCTTCTAGGTCCTCCACTCTGGCTGATGGTGCAGGCTGGAGTTGTCACCCGTTAGGTAATTATATTTGTTTGGCTAGTTTGTTGATATCTGATCTAGCAGCTAGGCGCCGCCATGTTGAATCTCAAAATCTCACAGTAGTCTCGCGGTCTCACGCTGCCATCTCCTCTCTGAATTTAATATTTCCGATGGGGAGATGAAACAGTGAGGTGAGGGCTGCCACATCCCTCTGAACAGGGGATTTTGACAAGTTGATAGAGTAGTTGGAGAGAGATGAGAATGATTTAATATCTGAGATACATTTTTGTAATGATGAAAAGGGATCTTGGAGGAGGATCAAAACATCATCAGCATAGAGGATTGTTTTGTGTTCTGTGGATAATGATCTAATACCTTTGATGTTATTATCTTGTCATATGCTGGCTGTAAGTGGTTCTAAAAAAATTGCAAAGAGTGATGGAGAGAGTGGACATCCCTGTCTGGTACCGTTATGAAGTGTAAATTGTTGTGAGATTAGACCATTAGTTATGATGGTTGCTGTTGGTGAAGTGTATAGTGCCTTAATCCAGTTGAAAAATGACTCTCAAAACCCAAATTTCTGTAATGTTGCAAATAAGAAACACTAGATAACTCTGTCAAATGCCTTTTGTGCATGTATGAGAGGATTGTGGTTTCAGATTTCTTATTGTTTGAAAGCTGCATTAACTTTAACAATTTTTGAGTGTTACGGGATGACTGCCTTCCTTTGATAAAACCAGTTTGATCAGGGTGTATATTGGAGGGAATTACTTTTTCCAATTCTGTTTGTTAGAATGATTTTGATGTCTGTGTTGATTAGAGAGAGAGGGTGATAACTAGCTAGATGAGTGGGGTCTTTATCAGGTTTTAAAAGTAGGGTGATTAAGGCTGTATTCATGGTAGGAGGTATTCTTTTATTTGTGCGGAATTCATCAATCATTCTGAAAAAAGAGGTGAAATGGTGGACCAGAGATGTTTGTAGAACTCAGCAGGGAAGCCATCGGGACCGGGGGCCTTATTGTTCTGCATTTTACTGAGTGTGTTGTGAAATTCATCTGAGGTTAATGGCTGTTCGAGTGACTTAGTTTGTTCTGGTGTTAATTGGGGTAGACTAATATAACTCAAGAATTTATGTATATCATGAGCACTTGGGTTGTGAGTGTGAATAAATCTTGATAATAATTCTTAAATATATTGTTGATGTCTTTTGGGTCATGGTGTGGCTTCCCCTTAATTACTGTTATGATTGTTCTATCCTTATTTTGTTCAACCAGATTTGCCAGATACACCGTTTATCTATTACTGTGTTGAGATGCGTTAAGGCGTAGTCTTTAATTAGAAATTTAGTTTTTTTGTTTATGAGATTATTCAGTTCCATTTTAGAGATAAGTGGGAGGGACAGCGGCTTTCCGTGCCTCCAAAAAATATGCCCTATTCATTCAGTGTTTACCCAACACGCTCAATACATGGCCATGCAATGACAAATTGTCATGAACTTATTACATTATAAAAAACAATGAAAATATGGACTTATCCATGTTTAAAATGACCTGTTGAAGCGAAAAAACGAGTACTGACGGGAACAGACGAGTGGAGTTGATGTTTAACCGGCGTGGAGAGCGCAGGAGAAATGCGCTGCCTGTGTGGACAGTCAAGCGCCTGCGAGTACACTTGCAGGACTCCCGCGGCACTAACACGCTCGGTGTGTCCTTAGCGTTAATTATAACAGACAACTTATTGAAAAATGTCGGGTTTAAATCGGGCTTGGGCCTTTAATTGCAGTTAATTGGACGGGCCGGGCCGGTCCCGGACATAACATGCACGGGCTTGGGCGGGGTTGGGCTGAATTTTTCGGGCCTGATCTAAGCTCTAGTTCATAGTAGATGCTTTCAGTAGGATTAGCTGCATGGGTGTTTTAAAGTTCTTTAATTTTCTTTTCTATTTCAATTTGCAATTCTGTATCTTTTCGTTTTTTGTAAGATGAGTATGAAATTATTTTGCCCCTTAACCCTGTAAGACCCAGATGTAGAAAAAAATGAGCAAAATCTCTCTCAGATATTATTTAAGAGGGCCTCTGATGTAGAAATTAAAGAGTTTTCAAATTTTTTTACATTTTTGTAAGTTTTTAGGGAAATGTTGTAAATTTACAATGTTGGGCACAGTTGGTAGCAGAACATCTGTGTTTGTACTCACTTGATCTGAACAGATATACAGAACATTTAAGTATTCATTTGCAGGGTTGATTGCTTACTTAGTCCCATAACAGTATATATCATGTGTAATAATCACACAACAATCATAGTTTTAAGAATAAGCATTTATTGATAAAAATATTGGAAAAAAATGTATTTACAAAACTTTTTCCTCAGTCACTTTCAATGTGGTTTGAATGAAGTCTGTGTTCACTACAGTGATAGTCCCTAAAACAGTTCTTTTCATCTGTGAAGCACAGGCGAACATTGCACTTGCTACACAGTGTGTTTGTGTATCCATTATTGCAGTGTCTGCAGCGTCCTTTCTTCAACTTTTCTGGGAAATGTGCAATCATGTCTTTGCATACATCCGATGACCTCTTGGCTGGGGGACTCACATCTGCTGAGGATGGTCTCTTCTGAGGATCCAAAGGGCTCCCTGATGTCACCATCTGTGTGAATGTGTTCGTCTTCCCTGAAGATGGTCGCCCTCTCTTGTGTGTTGTGTTGTGTGTGTTCACCAGGATGACAGAGGATGCAAGTTGTGCCTGAAACTGTCTCCTGTTCAGTATCTCTTTCTTGGTCATCTTTAGAGCTTTACAGTCCCACTTGCAGAGGAGCCAGGCGTTAATCACAGCAAGGATAATGGTGTGCCAGAAGATGTACATGTACCAACGGTGGGATTTCATGGGGAACTTGTACTTGGCAGCAAATGAGTCCAACAAATCCACACCTCCCATGTCTTTGTTGTAGGTACCAACAATGTAAGGCCTCTCAACATCAATAATGGTTTTGGTGGCTCTGTCCCAGCGCTGAATCTTCTGCACAGGTTCTAGCATAGGATGACACAAGTGTGACCGCTCTGTTGTCATACCATTTGACAGCGCAGATGTTGTGGTTCCCCTCACCTCGGACATCAAAGCTTCCTCTCCCCCTTTTTTTCAAGCTCTTCTCATCTTCAAGGTTGCAGTTGGGTAGGCGTACCTGCCTGGCTGTTCCCACATAATGGATTCCACGCTCAAGGAGCTTGACTACCAATGGGACACAGGTGAAGTAGCTGTCTGCATAGATCTTGTAGTTTTGACCCTCTGGAAGCATGGAGGCGAGCTTCATCACAATATCGCCTGACAGCCCAAGTTCAGATTTGGCTTGTCGTATTGCATCAACACCCTTGGTACACATCAAAGTCACAGAGCATGCCAGAGATTCCAGTTCTCACCCACAGTTTGAACCCCCATGGGTGTGGCTTGCCGCGCATATATTGCTTGATGTAACTGAATCTCCCCTTGAAAGGAATCATCATTTCATCCACAGAGTTGTGCTCTTCGGGTACCACCTGCAGGCATCTCTCCCTGAATGAATTCAGCCATGGTCTGAGTTTCAAAATTCCACTACATTCAAACAATACTGTCTCAGTGTTTCCCATACATTCGTGGTGCGCCACGAATAAATTATCTCCGCCACATATAGATTTTTCTGCTTTTGGCGCTACCTGTTCGACCTCGCTCATAAACACATTATAATGGGACTCACTGTCTGTGAATGTAGCTTGTCATTACAATTTCGGTGCAATAGGTGGCGGTATGCATCGTAAAGATGCACTTAACGCAACTGGTCCGCCAGAAGAAGAAGAAGAAGCAGATGTAGTAGCAGAACGGATCCAAAGACCTCTCGGTACAAATATGTGGGCAAACAAGTCCAAAAGTGGTCCAAACAACTCTAACTCATCATGTTATATTAGCCTGTGTCTGTATTAACATAGCTGGAAGCTCAACATGTGCAGAGACATTAACTCACGCTGTTAGTAGTGTTAAAAGCAGCGCGAGTCCTGTAGCAGCTCGCCCCACTTTAATCAATTACAGCGGCTGCACTGGCAACAGGAGCGGCGCGACACTGCTGTCTGGCTGGCCTATTATGTTCTCTACTTATCATACTTAAAGGAACACATGCATCCCCCAGAGCACTTACAGGTTCACATTCAAGACCATTCGCACCTGTCCCTGAACAATGCAACAGGCATCCCCCCAACAAATCCAGAACATTCAGAACCTGTTTTTCTATCTCCTAATGCTACAAACTGCTGCTTTGGCAACACTGAGAAAAATAGCTCAGGATCATTTAGAAGTTAAAAAACAAACAAAAAACTACAAAGATACAGGGAGTTTCAAATACTATTATAGATGCTGGAGTTTCAAATACCCCATACAATTTATTCATGTGTTTAATTATGGTCTAAGCTAAACTAAGTAAAAATTTAACAGAAAAGCACATTTAGAGCTTAGTTACAATGAATCATCTAATACTTTAAATTTCTACTATGTTTTTTTTTTTCAATATGTGACCACGTGAGAAGTGCAGTGACCTTATGTAATGTGTAAGGAGCACAGGCTATTTTGACTACCACACTGACCCAACGTTGTAGAATTACAACATAGACATAAGCTCTAAATCAAATTTGATGAATGTTTTCCAAAATAACTAAATATGTACATGTTCTAGACATTGTAATAAACACAAAAAACATAAGGAATTTTACTTACTTTAAGCCTGACAAATCCAGTCATGCAAAAAAAAGGAGATGAGCTCAACAGGAAGTTTGCAGGCAGAGTGAGTTCATGGCCAGATGACCAGACCTACAAACACTTCCTATATCCAATCGCATTGTGAAGACAAACAATAGGCCCCGTTAAGTATGTAAATGAGGTCTTGAGAAAAAAAACATTTGCAGGCCTTTTTTTTAGACTTGTTAAAAGTGATGTTGTAAATTTGCAACAGTGGGTTTTACAGGGTTAAAACAGCTTTTCCAGTTTGCCAGTAAAGTTAAGTTGCAAAGGTGTCTGGAGAGTCATTTATTTCCAAAAAGGATGTCCACTCTCTCTTAAAATAACTGTCCTATTCCTGGTCTTCTAGTAGTGACTACCAACTTTAATGTTGTCGATGGATATGCTTGTTCAATTATCAGGCTATAAGATAAATATCCAGAAAACCTAGGCTATGACTTTTAATTTTAATCCACCGGATGATTTGGTAACTAAATACAGCTCGAGTTGTAACAAGAAATCAATGAAGTGTCTGGGAATTAATTTTACCCAAGACATTACAAAATTATTTGAAGCCAACTATATTCCTCTCAGCCGTAAAATTAAGTCTGACATCTCCAAATGGAGTCACTTACCTTTTCTCAGTCTGAATCAGTCAAAATGGTGATTTTGCCACGCCTGTTGTATCTCTTCCTATCGCTGCCAATTGAAAGAAGTGATCGACAGTTCATTGAATGGCAGAAATTAGTAATGCAATTATCAAAAGACAAAGGGGGAATGGCACTGCCAAATTTAAAAAGATTACTACTATGCGGCTCAAATAAGATCCTTGGTGTATTTCTGTGACCCGCAGTTCAGGGCCAGGTGTAAGGAAATAGAAGAGGAAGGATCTGTGGGTCCACCTATACAGGCAGCAATGGCAGACAAAAAACTTGTAGACAGTCTTACAAATAAAAATAACCCCTGGATAAAAACAACACTAAAAACCTGGCACAAAGTAGGTAGGAAATACAATTTAAAGGGTGCAGAAAACGTATTACGTTGGTGTACATATGACATAGATTTTTATTCCAAATAGGACAGACAGTAGATTTGAAATATGGATGGAAAAAGGGCCTAATGGCTTACTGCTGCTTCATACACAATGGGTCTGTGAGAAGTTTTGACAATCTCAAAAGGGAATATGGTTTAGAGAAGCAAGATTTTTTCAGATACCTTCAAGTAAGGCATCGATTAAATACAACTTTGACAGAGGAATTGAGAAGTGATATCCTGAAGGTCTTTGTTTCAACTTACAAATCTGGGAGTGGAAAGAGACTAATGTCTAGATTACACAAACGTTTCCAAGACTCCTCAGATTCGAACACCCTGCATATTAAATGTAGATGGAAAAGGTAGCGAGATCTGGTCATACCTGAGGATGAATGGGAAAACATTTGTAAATTACAATGGAAAACCACAACTTCACACAGCTGGCGGGAGTTTGGATGGAAAAACATTATGAGATTCTTGGTAACACCTGCTCAGAAGAGACATCAAGGTAGTGGAACAAATTGTGGGAGGATGTGTGGTTCGGATACAGCCAACCATTATCATTTATTTTGGGATTGTCCGAAACTTTTGTCTTACTGGCATGACATTCATGATTGGGGCGGCAGTAGCTCAGTCCATAGGGACTTGGGTTGGGAACCGGAGGGTAACCTGTTCAAGTCTCCGTCCGGAACAAAATATGGAGCATAGACTGGTAGCTGGAGAGGTGCCAGTTCACCTCCTGGGCACTGTTGAAGTGCCCCTGAGCAAGGCACCGAACCCCCCAACCGCTCGGAGTGCCTTTCATGGGCAGCCCACTCTGACATCTCTCCACTTAAAAAATTGTCTGGAATACATATTTCAAATTACTATACAATTTGAGGTCAGCTCAATGTATTTTGGTACCATGGCATTGCATAATCAATAGCAGATAAATATCTAATGAAGATATTATTGATTGGAGTGAAGAAAGCTGTAACAAGGAAGTGGCTACAACCCAACGCACCGACACTGGAAGACTGGCAAAGAACTGTTCATGAAATCTACATCATGGAGAGACTGACGTTCGCTTTAAAACTACAATCGGAGGCATTTAAGAGATGGTGGTCAAAATGGATCAGATATATAAGATCATGGAGACCTGAACTGCTTTAAGTACCTTCATCACATGGCTTGAAGTACCAGACTGTTAACTATTGGGACAACTGAAAATTGCTGTCAGAAGATCTTGATGGTAAAATGAGGAAGTGTGACATCCGTTGTTCAAATGTTCCTATTTTACACATTATAAAATGAAAGGGAGAGTAACAGATGGGAGAATATATTTTAGTGTAATTGTGCAAGTGCATGTTTTTTGTTTTGTGTATGTGTATGATTTTGTATGTTTCTCCCTGATAAAAATGAAATTATAAAAAAAAAGCCTATGCTAAAAATGATGATATGGATCGGTGTTTTCACTTTGCATCGATGAGATTGGATTGTTGATCATCAAATCGATTAATGGATCCAGATCGATGGATCATTACACCCCTTGTCCCCAGGGACCGTTGGTAGACAATGACCTTACATTTTTAGGTCCAGAAAATGTTCCAGAATCTAATGAATTTGTAGGATATTACTGCAGACATTTCTGTTATGTAATATTGCAATAGCTTAATTACATTTTATGGATAATTATATATATATCACCTTTGATTTACTTGATAGTGGGTAGATGATTTTGGTGTTCTCTAAACTCAACTCAAGATGAGCCATTTGTATAATGTTTTGTACATGCATATATTATATATAAAAAAACATATACACTTTGTGTGGGGTTTTTTTAATATAGTTTTCAGACTTGGGATTTTTTTTCCAGATACATTTCCAACATACATAAATATAACCATAATTCTAACAATATACCATTAGACCAAAACCAATTTGTCAAAAACCACAAATTTTATTTGGGGCCAAATCAGTTTTTCTTGGACCCACTAAAATGACAAGATGTGGGTCCTGGGGACTCACTACATCATTTCATCAACATCACTGCTCTAGCCCTTAGCCTTCGTATATATTGCAGCTTTTGTTTTCTCATTAATTTTTTTAAAGATTTTTTTGGGGCGTTTTTGCCTTTAATTGATAGGACAGCTAAGTGTGAAGGGGGAAGAAAGAAGGAATGACATGCAGCAAAAGGCCACAGGCTGGAGTCAAACCTGCGCCACTTTGGCAACAGCCTTGTTCATGGGGCGCCTGCTCTATCCACTAAGCCACTGACACCCCATATAGCAGCTTTTATTTAATTGCATTAATTTATTATTGGGTTCATCCATTCATTTAATTATTTGTCCTGTCTCATGCCAACTAGTTTCTTTGTGGAGTTTGGCCCACGTTGCACATTGAACCACAGAAGACAAGTTGAAATGAAATGGAAGGGGATCAACTGAAGAATGATGACTGCCATATCCAGACACCTTCGGCACAGGGACCTGCCAGTGCCCGCTGCTGAGAACTCCACACAGCTAAGGGACAGGTAGACCCCAAGGTACCACCCCAGGGACCCTTTGCTTCTGCTGGGATTTTTTTTTTTTCATAAATCATTGTTTGTTAGAATCGGGTTCTGTGATCTTATTCAGGTATAATAAATTTATTTGCTTATTCATTTTCAATGCAAATATTACGTGTGATCTGCTGCAGTGGTAAATGTTGGGGGGAGTTTTGGTGTTATCTTAATTAGGGTTTGGGAAAAGGGAAAACAGTGTCATTCAAAATTTACATCAGAATATTTTTTTGTTATGATTATTCTTCTGTAGGTATTCAAAGCTCTTAAGCCTAAAGATATTTAAATAGTTTCCTGAACTAAAATACAACTAAGACTCTTATTTATGTGTAGTTTTACAAGTAGCCGAGGGAACTCTATTTATGACATGGTGTTGTCATATCCCATTTACAGGAGTATTGTCTTGTTTTTGGGACAGAAACTGCCAACTTGAAAGGGAAAGTGATACTGTGATATTGTGGCTTAGCTGTCTTGACCAGGAGTTCCTCCTTCATTTCCGTGGCCACAGGCTTCATTTTTACTTGAAATTTTCCTATCAAAGCATGCCAAGACTGGAATGAAAATTCCATTGTTTTTTCCTTTGCCAAAGTTGTTTTGGGATTTAAAACAGTCATGTAATGTGAGAGACATGTTAAAGCCTTTCCTTGTTGTATTCTTGAAAGAGATGCAATTCTCATGGTTTTGTTATACATCATCAAACAGAATTTTAATTTTGTTTAGGACAGGGTTCCACATTTTTATCAGGCATATAAAGTAAGTTGAACCACTTTCTACAGCTCGAGTTTCTGTGGACAGAGAAACACTTTCACATTCTTTAAAATGATATACAAATTTGTGCTCTGTGAAGGACTAAAATTTTACAGCCACCCCTCAAGCCCACAGGGGTTGAGTACTGGGTTGTATAAGACTCACAATGAGCCTCCCTCGGGGTGTGTTGTGTTAATAAACCTGTTTGATGGGGTGTGACTAGCATCTGCATGGTCTGATCAAATAATGTAAATGTGCAGAAACGTTAGTAGAAATGCATCAGCTCCACTACAGATAACTGAAGCCCAACTAATTAAGCAAGCTAGAAAGACAACCTGTTTAAGAGGAACATATCCTATTTCTAATTGTTAATATTCAATCAAAGGATCAAGCAAATAAATGGGACATGTATGAATGATTACATCTTCATGAGCTGCAGGAAATAGGCTACCAGACACAGCCATTTCTAATAAGACTTTCTGCCTCCTGCCTCATTACATCAAATCTCTTCAAGACTTGCTGTTCTGTGAGAAAACAGAAATAGAAGTGAAGATCCTTCCCTTGTCAGAAAAGTACTTGATTAAAGACATGTTGACATTGTTTTATCTATAGGTAGTGAAGACTTAAACATATCCAACAATACTACTACATTTAATGTATTACACTCTTATTTATTAGTCCTTTTCTGGTCTATTTATTCACATCATTGCATCCAGGTGAAGAGTCCAACGGCACACATGTACCCTGATGGGGAATATCTTTGTAAAACAGTTTATGATCCAACCACTAGGAGGCATACTTTTCCAGCTTATTTCAGACATTGCCAAACATTCCATTGTACATGGAGGAACTACTGTAAACCCACTGTAGAACTCTGTGAATCTTTGACTCAGTTTTCATGTACTGCATCTGTGGTGTGAAATGAAGGGCTTTATATTTAACATGTTTATTTTGCTGCTGTGAAATCATGGATATGTAATTGAAACAATAGAGCCTGGACCTTGAAGTAACTGTTGGAAGATGCACAACATCTTTGTTGTATGGAGATATTTGTATTTCTGTGGCCTCCTAAACTGCTGTGTGCTGGGGAATCTCCAGACAACATGATACATTCATATTCTATTATGCTTACATGCTATGTAACTAACCCTTATATGTTTGGGTATAACAATGTGAACCCAGTGTTACAAACATTCATAAGCACAATGTATGAAAGATAACTATTGTCCAAATGGTTGTGTGGAATCTTTAATGTACATTACTGTCTTGAAATGGCTGCTCATCAGTAAAGGTGAGCAGTTGTTAAAGAGGGTGCCTTATTGTTGTAGTCCAAGTGATCCAAGTTGCCTTGATGTGCATGATAAACAAATCATTTAACTGTCCCTTGTGTTATGTGCGCCCGTCCTCTGGTTCCAAGCAGTTTTGCCATCAGGACAAACACTATCGGCTTTAAATGCAAAGTCTGTACCTTTGGCCTCTTATTCATTTCATGTGTCGAATGTTTTAGTTACAGGTTGTTCTAATGATGGTAATTGTAGCTGTAAGTGGAAAAAAAATGTATGTGTTGAGGCCAGAGGAGCAAACTCTGCTCTTCTGGCCTCTATCATCAACTCTATCAAACTCTATGATTTTTGTTGAACTTCATGTGCCAGTCTTTACTGATGCCCTGCATAGTCAAATAAAAGCAAATGTTTGTCAGACAGTTTGATTACCTAAGAACTTTTTCTTAGCCTCTCACTTTATTCTTAGCCTCTCAATTGATTTTTTCATCTAAATCATCAATGTGTCTCTTAGACCCCATCCCAACTAGGCTACTCAAGGAGGTCTTACCTTTGGTTAACACTCATTTATTAGACATGATCAATATATCCTTATTAACAGACTATGTACCACAGTCCTTTAAGGTAGCTGTAATTAAACCTCTCCTAAAGAAGCCCACCCTGGATCCAGAGGTGTTAGCCAACTATAGACCAATATCGAATCTTCCCTTTCTTTCAAAGATCCTTGAGAAAATAGTCGCAGACCAGCTGTGTGAATTTCTCCACGATAATAATTTATTTGAGGAACTTCAGTCAGGATTTAGAGTGCATCATAGCACTGAGACAGCACTAGTAAAAATTACAAATGACCTTCTGATTGCTTCAGATAAAGGACTCGTCTCTGTACTTGTTTTATTAGATCTAAGTGCAGCGTTTGACACAATTGACCATGAAATTCTGCTGCAGAGACCGGAACACTTAATTGGCCTAAAAGGTTCTGCAGTAAGCTGGTTTAAATCTTATTTATCTGATCGTTTTCAGTTTGTTCACGTTCATAATGAATCATCCTTACGTACTAAAGTTTGTTTTGGAGTTCCACAAGGTTCTGTGCTCGGACCGGTCCTATTTACTCTATATATGCTTCTTTTAGGTAACATCATTAGAAATCACTCTGTAAATTTCCATTGTTATGCGGATGATACACAGTTGTATTTATCTGTGAAGCCAGAAGAAAGTAATCAATTAACTAAACTTCATAATTGCCTTAAAGACATAAAAACCTGGATGAGCACCAACTTCCTGATGTTAAATTCAGACAAAACTGAAGTTATTGTTCTTGGCCCCTAACAACTCAGAGACTCTTTATCTGATGGCGTAGTTTCTCTCGATGGCATTGCTCTGGCCTCTAGCACTACCGTAAGAAACCTCGGAGTAACATTTGATCAAGATCTGTCATTCAATTTTCATTTAAAACAACAACACTGCGTAATATTGTGAAAATTAGGCCTATCCTGACCTGAAAAGATGCAGAAAAATTGGTCCATGCTTTTGTTACCTCAAGGCTGGATTACTGTAACTCTCTATTATCAGGTAGCTCTAGTAAGTCCTTAAAAATGCTCCAGCTAATTTAGAATGCGGCAGCACGTGTACTAACAGGAACTAAGAAACGAGATCATATTTCTCCTGTTTTAGCTTCTCTGCACTGGCTCCCTGTAAAATCCAGAATTGAATTTAAAATCCTACTGTTAACTTATAAAGCTCTAAATGGTCAAGCTCTGTCATATCTTAGAGAGCTCACAGTGCCATGTTATCCCACCAGAACTCTGCGCTCAGAGAACGCAGGGTTACTCATGGTCCCTTAAGTCTCCAAAAGTAGATCAGGAGCCAGAGCCTTCAGCTATCAGGCTCCTCTCCTGTGGAATCATCTTCCTGTTGCGGTCCAGGAAGCAGACACCGTCTCCACATCTAAGACTAGACTTAAGACTTTCCTCTTTGATAAAGCTTATAGTTAGGGCTGGCTCAGGCTTGCCTTGTACCAGCCCCTAGTTAGGCTGACTTGGGCCTAGTCTGCCGGAGGACCCCCTATAATACACCAGGCACCTTCTCTCTCTCTCTCTCTCTCTCTCTCTCTCTCTTTCTCTCTCTCTCTCTCTCTCTCTTTTGGCCATTCTGGATGTCACTAACTCGGCTTCTTCTCCGGAGCCTTTGTGCTGCTGCCGTGGTCCTGCCAGATGCCTCCTGCTGCTGCTGTTATCATTAGTCATACTTGTACTGTTATTATACGCATATGATTATTGTCACACATGTATACTATCCGATATTAATATATTATTATAAATTATAATATTATTAGTTTCATTAATGTTGTTGTAAGCAACTGTCATTACCGTCTGTCCTGCATCCCTCTCTCTCTCTCTCTCTCTCTCTGTCTCTCTGTCTCTCTCTCTTTCTGTCTCATTGTGTCATACGGATTACTGTTTAATTGGTGGGCCTTATTACTGATTTATTGTGTTGATCTGTTCTGTGTGACATCTATTGCACGTCTGTCCATCCTGGAAGAGGGATCCCTCCTCAGTTGCTCTTCCTGAGGTTTCTACCATTTTTTTCCCCGTTAAAGGGGTTTTTTGGGGGAGTTTTTCCTTATCCGCTGTGAGGGTCCAAAGGACAGAGGGATGTCGTATGCTGTAAAGCCCTGTGAGGCAAATTGTGATTTGTGATATTGGGCTTTACAAATAAAATTGATTGATTGATTGAAAGTGCCATAGCCGCTCAGTAACCACTTCCAACACATGTATGCAATTTAAATATATCAAAAAGGCTGCAGTGTCAGTAACATAGACTTAAAAATAATGGACGTAGCTAATGTGATGTTGTGGATTCCTGTTTTGAAACCTGGAGTTTGGCTTTTCAGCTGTCACCATCTTGGATTTTGTCACCATATTTGGGCGAGAGGCTGGCTCTATGGAGGAGTGAGGGGTGGATCTGACTGAAACGCTGAGAACACCATCAGCAGACCGCCTGTCACTCAGAGTGGCCTGCCCTTAATTATGCATACCTTTAAGACTCAATAAAATGTGAACAAAAGTTCAAACCTGTATAAATGTCATGAAAGTTGAAATTAGATATAGAGACCAAAAGGTTTTTTTGTACCAGGAGGTAATCATTAGGGACCTATTGTTTTTGGTACGTTTATTATTAGGGACCAAGCCCAAAGGCAGAGGACTCCTCACAGAGGATCCTATTGTTTTTGCTGCGTTTATTATTATTAGGGAGCTTGGCCGAAGAACGAAGTCCCTATTGTTTTTGCTGCGTTTATTATTAGGGACCTCAGCTGAAGGACGAAGTCCCTCTTGCAAGCAGACACGTTTCCCAGGACCAGCGGTGCTGGGGACCCTATCAGTGGCGGCAATTGTTGTGATGATGGCTGAGTTTTGAATTAATTTGGCTCTACAATGACTGAACAATCCACTGTGGTCATCAACAGACTAATTGTCATCAGTTTGCCCACACAAATACCTTTGAATGTGAACAGATACCTGTTTTTCCATTAATCAAATAAAATTGAGTAAGGTATTCACTGAGTCACTGTCAGTCTTAATCAGAAAACATTTTATTATAGCTAAGTGGAAACTCATTTTGTGTTCTCATTAAAGAAATAAATGCAGGCATACACTACAACTTAATACAATGCACAGTATACAGTATCACTGCTCTGTAACCTGACCTGAAAGTTTTTTGTCATTGTTTTTCAGTTTCGGTTATATATTGGGGGGGGGGGCATTTTGGGCACTGGGGGGGAATGTGTCCCCCTCAATGTATATGGTGACTACTGCCCTGTCAGCAACACAATTAGGCTACAGTTGTCTGGGTGCGCAAGGTGAAGTGTGCTTGTCTTGTCATACAAAGTTTAATGGAGTGTTAACTGGACAATATGGAGATTTTTTTATCTTGAAAGCCGGACTACAAATGTGAATAGACAGTAGAGTTTAGATTCTCGGCCCGTACCCAAGCCCGGCCCGAACGGGTCCGGGCCAACATTTCACACCAATATCCACGGGCCGGGCCGGGCCGGACCGAAAAGCCCTACTACATAGGCGTTGTCATTAATGTTGCTTTGTTCTTGTTTGTGTTGTTTTTGTGATCTTTTCTGAATAAACGAACACGCCAGATGGCAGATTCATGCCTCGTACTTGTTCTATTATTTATTAACTCTGAACATGGGCAATTCCTGTGTGTTGTTCAATAGTTAGAGTACACTTACAACAGCATAGAGGTTGCTGCAGAGATGCGGGAGAGTCAGGACCCTGAACAGCTCCGCCGCTGAATTTAAACAGCCCACCACGGCACGGATTTAAAAAAAAAAAAAAAAAGTCGGGTGTTAATAGGGCTCGGGCTCATAATTACAGTTAATATGTCGGGCAGGGCCGGGCTCGGACACCACATGCATGGGCTCGGTGTAGCGTCGGGCCGGACTTTTTAGGCCCGATCTAAGCTCTAATAGACAGGAAGACATGCAAGCCTAAGGTGTGGTAAGATCCGATATTCCTCACTATATGAAGTGACAAGTAACAAGATCTGTATAATGGATTGTGAAGAAATTCATCAGGTTTTTATTTTATAGACAATTGGTCTGTATTTATAGCGTGATGGGATGGCGGCACAATGATTTTAATGATCATTTTTAGTGTAATTTTATGGGGGGGGGGGGGGGGGGGGGTGTTTCACTGTGAAAACATTGGACTACTGATGATTGCTTGGTCTTGTCGGAAAGCTGCCATTCTGCTGTTTCATGCGATATGTGCTATGGTGCACGGTCGCCGAGAAAATCCATAGAGAAGAAGAGGTGTGAATTTGGATGCATTATGCGGTGTTCATTACTTTTTAACCTATATGGTTAAAAAAAGCTCTTGGATCAGATGGAAACGTTAGCCATGTTGATGAAATAAAACACATCTTCTTTGTAATGTCTATGTTGTCTCCATATTTCAACTTAAACGCTCATGAACACACAATGAAGTAAGAGCGACTTCCCGACATGGGAAATCGGACCATCCGAGGAGCACATGAATGGTATGACAAAAATACGTCAGAGCAAGCCCTCCTGAAACCCATAGAGATTGCAGCGGAGTGCCTGCATTTAGAAAAAAAAGTATTTTACAGGGAAGTCTATGAGAGTGAATCAGGGCGATTTCTAGCCAGGCTGATATCGCCCCAAAGGGCAGGAACGACGATGACGTAGTCGTCCGCGGAGGACCCTATTGAAATCGCATTGTTTATTAGGACCCGAGCGACGACAAAGTCGTCCGCGAGGACCCTATTGTAATCGCGCTGTTTATTAGGGGGCCATTCAGCAGGGCTCGCCAAAACTGGAAAACCTACTTTTTGCAACTTCTCCTTGGGGTTTCGTCCCATCAGTGTGAAACTTGGCAGGTACAGTCTTCAGCTGGACCTGATCTAAAGTTATCAAAAGAATTTTGTTCCGTCAAAATATGCGCAAATTATTAACTAATAACTTTTTCTTCCTAACTATTAAAACGTGAACTGTTGCATATCTCGGTCAAAATAAATGCTAACAACACAAAATCTGAGGTCTTTGATTGGCATGTGACTGTGAGGTTAGGATCAAAATTACTAATGTTGGCCACTAGGGGACACTGTAAATAAGGGAAATTTATATCTCTTAAATGGCAACACCGATTCTTACGAGATGTGGTGGGTATGATGCTGGGTCACTGCTGAGGCCATATCTTGAAGATAGTCACAACCATAGACATATATACATAGACGCCGCATTGACTGCAGCTGCCTACTGGAGCCGACGTCCCAGCCGGCCGCCATCTTGGATGGGTCTCGCTTCGCCTCCACAGTCCTTCTATTGAGGAAAGAGCTGTATGCATAAGTAAAATAGAATAACTCACTGAATTTTCAACTGATTTTCACGGGGTTTGGTTTGTTACAAACGGCACACATGTAGTTATGATACAGGATGCTTTTGTACATCAAAAATGTGAGATTTCATGCTTTAATACTTTATGCAGATAGCAACAGCATGTTATTTAGGTCACAACACAGTTCTTTTATTCACCTCAACCCCAGAGTGGAATATAGATAGGTAGATAGATAGATAGATAGATAGATAGATAGATAGATAGATAGATAGATAGATAGATAGATAGATAGATAGATAGATAGATAGATAGATATGTATAACATACTGTATAAACACAGTATACACAATACAAAACATAGTATAGCATATTATGTATAGCACACCTTTGTGCACATATTCACTTGTCCACCAGCTGTGCTGCAAATTTCCCCTGCTGCTCATCCTTCTGCATCTTTTTTCAAATTATCTTGACCACAGTCCCATTTTCATAGTTATAATACAATTACCATAAATTAATTTCAGTGTTTATGTAAATATTGAAAATGGTTTTTTTTTACTACTTTTGAGGGATCACAGCAGTCAGTGTAATAATAATAATAAGAACTTTATTAATCCCCAAAGGAAATTTTAAAGAAGTCTGTAAGACTTAGACTTAAATAGATATTTAACAAAGAATTATGAAGTCTGATGGCTGTGGGTATAAAAGAGAGTGAGTGTGTGTGAGGAATAAACTCAATCAACAATCAAGCATTTTCTTTATTAAAATATATTAATAAATGTATTAATATGCTATACTATGTTTTGTATTGGTATATTGTGTTTATACTGTATGTTTATACAGTATATACAGTATACATATATATACTGTGTATATCTATCTATCTATCTATCTATCTATATATATATATATATATATATATGTATGTGTGTGTATATATATATATACATATACATATATATATATACGCATATATACACACACACACATATATATATACGTATATCCCACTCGGGTTGAGGTGAATAAAAGAACTGTGTTGTGACCTAAATAACATGCTGTTGCTATCTGCAGAAAGTATTAAAGCATGAAATCCCGCATTTTTAATGTACAAAAGCATCCTGTATCATAACTACATGTGTACCGTTTGTAATAAACCAAACTGCGTAAAAATCAGTTGAAAATTCAGTGAGTTATTCTATTTTACTTACGCATACATCTCCTTCCTCAATAGAAGTGAATGCACTGTGGAGGCGAAGCGAGACCCATCCAAGATGGCGGCCGGCTGGGACGCGCTCAGGCAGTCAATGCGGCGTCTATGTATAAATGTCTATGGTCACAACTGGTCAAAGTGGGCGTGGCTTATTACAAGATAAATGTTTTTTTTTATCTTTATACTGAGGGCTGTCAAATTCACAGGGTATATATAGAATAGCACACAGACCACCCATACCAAAAATTATGTGTCTACTCCACTAGGTGGCGCTATAACAGAGGCAAACGCATTTTGGCCTGTAACTTCCACATTTTAAATCACATCTTCATAAACTTTATATCCACGTCTTCCCTGAATACCGTTGCATCTCCTGACATAGTCCACGCCCACTCCCACTGCATATTTCTCTTTGTAAGTCACTACACGTCAAAAACCTACTTTTTCCAACTCCTCCTAGCGTTTAAGTTATCAAAGTTATAGTAGTTATAAATAAACGTTTTTTTCTGCTAGCTAAAGAACACATACTGTCGCATATTTTTGTCAAAGTAAAAGCTATCGATGTCAAACTCAAGTCACTTCTTTCAGAGGTCAACCAGAGGCTCTGTGCCAAATTTGGCATAAATCCGCCAATAGGGGGGGCTATAAACAGAAAAATATCAAGTGACATGAAAGTTGATCGGATTCGCACAAAATTTGGTGAGCGTGATGTGGAGTCACTCCTGAGGCCAGTCGTAAAGCTTAGTGATGTTTGGTCGAGCCGACTTCCAAGGGCTCCGCGATACCCATTTATAACTGCTTGCAGTTCTAGTTTATTATTATTGGGGCCGGGCACCTAGCGGTGCGAGGACCCTATTGAAATGCAAGGATTTTATTATTATTATAATTATTATTATTATTGTTATTATTATTCCTCCAAATGAATTTGCCTTTTTGGGAGGCTTAACATACCCGAAAACTCATGAAACTTTGCACACATCTCAGAACTGGTGAAATATTTGATATTTGAAGGGTCTCATGCGCTGGTTCAAAAAAATGACTCAGTAGCGCCCCCTACAAAAGTTTGAGGAAACAGCCCCTGAAGCTAGTTTAACCTACATGTATGAAACTTGGCAGGCTTATGTAATGCTTAGAGACGTACAAAAAAGCCTTTTGGAGGCATCCTCTAAACCCAACAGGAAGTCGGCCATTTTGAATTTACTGTGCAATTTTGATGCATTTTTGGCCATTTTCAGGGGTCATTAATGAACGAACTAGTCCTAGAGATTTCATCCGATTGACTTCAAACCTTGGTCTGTCCCATCCCAAGACCTTGAAGATGAAAAGTTATCAAAAGCTTGAGTTTTCGTCAATGCGTGTGACCGTGGGATGGCGTCAAAGTTAGGGGTCTCGCTCCTAAACAGGAAGTAGTTTATAACTCCAGCATACATGGTCCAATCTTGCCCAGACTTGATTGACTTGATCACAGAATTGATGACAGTCCCGCCCTGAACACATCTACATGTCAATAATTAGAGATAAACATAGTGCCCCCTACTGGCAAGGGGAAATGTCAAGTTTTAGACTTTAATGTACATCTCCTACAGACTTGACCAGATCTACTTCAAATTTGGTGAAAAAAGTCATAAGACGTTGATGACGCTTTATTGTGGAAACACTGAGTTTTCGTCGAAGGGCGTGGCCACGGCCTGGCAGCGATCTTTGATGTTTCGCCATGATGATAAACATTGCTGTAACTTGACTCCACATGGGAATATCTTGCCAAAACTTCACACATGTGATGACAGTCCAGCCCTGAACACATCTACAGAGGAATTTTGGATCACCTCCATAGCGCCACCTTCTGGCAACAGAAAGCTACTTTATACATTCTTTGACGTCCCGCTTCTAGCAGATTAATCAGACCCAACTCAAACTTGCTGGTCTAAGTCCATAGACCTTGATGATACTTAAAAATGAAGCTTTTGAGTTTTCATCAAACGCTGTCACCGTGGCGCCACCTTGTTCGCCATCAAACACAATGTTGTTTTGAAGGGACAAGGGATGCTTGAAAACTCACCAAACGTGGCATACACATCACAGGTCACAAGTCCTGTTGTCTGATGTGATTTTTGTGCTGTGATGCATCAAGATGGCTCAACAGCGCCCCCTAGAATATTTCAATTAAGCAGCCCCCAAAGCTGGTTTGACCTGAATGTATGAAACTTGGTAGGCACCTGTAACACTCTATTATGTACAAAAAAGTCTCTTGGAGCCATGCTCCAAACCCATCAGTCTTGAGGTCTCACCATGAAAAACGAAATTGCTGTAGCTCTGGCATAAATGGTTGAATCTCGACCAAACTTCACATGATTCATATTAGTCCCGCCCTGAACACATTTTCATTACCATATTGCCTGATAATCATAGCGCCAAATACTTCTGATCAGACACTTATCTTTGGATGAACCTGAAATTTCAATGCTGTGGTCTTTATTTGATGTTCACAAACATGACATATCATTAGTGTCTACGTGTGCTGCAGAGGGTTTAATTTTGATGTCTCGCCATGAAACAGGATATTGCTATAAATTTGGAGTAAATGGTCCGATGTCCGCCAAACTTGACATGATTCATATTTGTCCCACCCTGAACACATTTATATGACAATATTCCGTTACAGTCATAGCGCCACCTAGTGGTGAAAGGAAGTACTTCTTATCAGACACTTATCTTTGGATTAACCTGAAATTTCAGTGCTGTGGTCTGTATTTGATGTACACAAACATGACATATAATTATTGTCTACGCGTGCTGCAGAGGGTTTATTTTTGATGTCTCGCCATGAAGAGGGAATTGCTATAACATTGGTGTAAATGGTCTGATCTCCATCAAACTTCCTTGGATATGCCAAGTCGCTCCTGTATGCGATGTCTAACTTTGACAGAAATGAACTGACGTGTCAGAAGGTGTCATGCCAGCCCCCTCGAGTTGCATGAAGGTGCGAGGGCCCGTTCATCGCTGCTTGCAGCTTTAATTGTTATTATTAATATTATTCTCTTATTTTATTTTTCTCCCGGTAAAAATGGTGCTGCAGGCTAAACCGTGCAAGAGAGGGTGGTGCAATTTGGAGGGTTGATCCAGAGCCCTGTGCGTACCTCAGACACAAAAATTGACTTATGTCTGCCAGCAGGGGGCGCTATAACCAAGGTCAACACGTTTGGGGCTATAACTCCCACACCGTATGTCGCACATTCAAAAACCTCATATCCACAGATTCTTTGAGAAGAGATGAATCACCTGGGCAAGGCCACGCCCATTTCCGCCTATATTTTTATTTGCTAAATCGCCAAAACTGGAAACCCTACTTTTTGCAACTACTCCTTGGGGTTTCGTCCCATCAGTGTGAAACTTGGTAGGTGCAGTCTTCAGCTGGACCTGATCTAAAGTTATCAAAAGAATTTTGTTCCGTCAAAATATGCGCAAATTATTAACGAATAACTTTTTCTTGCTAGCTATTAAAACGCGAACTGTTGCATATCTCGGTCAAAATAAATGCTAACAACACCAAATCTGAGGTCTTTCTTTGGCATGTGACTGTGAGGTTAGGATCAAAATTAATAATGTTGGCCACTAGGGGGCGCTGTAAATATGGGAAATTTATATCTCTTAAATGGCAACACCGATTCTTATGAGATTTGGTGGGTATGATGCTGGGTCACTGCTGAGGCCATATCTTGAAGTTAGTCACAACTGGTCAAAGTGGGCGTGGACAAGATGAATGTTTCTTTTTTTTTATACTCAGGGCTGTCAAATTCACAGGGTATATATAGAATAGCACACAGACCACCCACACCAAAAATTATGTGTCTACTCCACTAGGTGGCGCTAAAACGGAGGCAAACACATTTTGGACTGTAACTTCCACATTTTAAATCACATCTTCATAAACTTTATATCCACGTCTTCCCTAAATACCGTCGCATCTTCTGACATAGTCCACGCCCAATCCCACTGCATATTTCTCTATCAAAAACCTACTTTTTTGAACTCCTCCTAGCGTTTAAGCTCAATCTGTATGAAACTTTGCACATACAATCTCCAGACGAGCCTGATCAAAAGCTATCAAAAGAATTTTGCTACTCCAAAAAATATGGTAGTTATAAATAAACCATATACCATCGCATATTTTTCGCATATATAAAAGCTATCAACGTCAATCTCAAGTCACTTCTTTCAGAGGTCAACCAGAGGCTCTGTGCCAAATTTGGCATAAATCTGCCAATAGGGGGTGCTATAAACAAAAAAATATCAAGTGACATGAAAGTTGATCGGATTCGCACGAAATTTGGTGAGCGTGATGCAGAGTCGCTCCTGAGGCCAGCCAAGCTGACTTCCAAGGGCTCCGCGACACCCAGGGGCCCGAGTCACTCTGGGAGGCTTGGCCCCCTTCATAACTGCTTGCAGTTCTAGTTTATTATTATTATTATTATCATTATTATAATCATTATTATTATTATTGTTAAGAACCTTAATCCCCAAGTTGGCCCTTTTTCCAAATTCAAAAACTCACCAAAATTGCCACAAGCATTCGGATATAGCGCCTTGAAAATTTCGTGCTTCGAGTCCCGCCTGTGAGTTTCACCTACATGCATAAAAATTGGTGGGCTCATAGAACATGCCAAGACGCACAGAAAAATCCTCTTGGACCCATGCCGTAAACCCAACAGGAAGTCAGCCATTTTGATTTCAATTTGACATGTTTGAACAAACTCCTCCTAGGATTTCGTCCGATCGACTTCACATTTGGTACAAATCATCCTGAGAACATGCTGATCAAAAGTTATAAAAAGCTTATCTCTATGTCAAGTGGTGTGGCCGCTAGGGCATGACAAATTTTGGTGACTTTTCTCGCCATTGAATTGCGAATGGATCTCATGCCCACATACTTGATCTCAGCAGCTTCAAACTTGCTGGACATAATGATGGCTCCACCCTGAATGGCCAGATATATTAATATCCCACCTTACTCAATACGCCCCCTGGTGGTAACAGGAAGTGACCAGTTTCTACTTTAACATGTACTGATGACACAAACTTGACCGCATCAACTTCATTCCTCTTCTAATGCATGCAGAACAAGTTAGTGAAGCTACCTTATGAACGCTGTGAAGCTACGTCTAATTTTGTCCATGTGGCGGCGTGGCGACTATCGATCTCTCGCAACCAAATACGTTTTGCTTTTTGATGGCTTCAACAATCTCATATCCTCATGAAAATTGATACACAGGTCAAGAATGGCGAGCTCTTGCATCCAATAGGGGCGACACCCATGGGGGGCACAAAATGCCTCTATAGTGCCCCCTTGAAATTTTCAAAAAACCCTCCCCATAGGGTTTTTTTTAGAGTAGGAAGATGAAAATTGGTACATATGTGTATGTCACCCAGACGCACAAAAAAGTCTTGCCACCAATGGTGTACTCCAAACAGGAAGTTGGCCATTTTGATTTCCTCCTACAGATTTTGTCCATTCAACTTCAGATTTGGTACAGATCACCCTGAGACCATGCTGATCAAAAGTTATTAAAAGCTTTTCTCTATGTCAAGGGGCGTGGCCGCTATGGCGCTGCCTTCGCTACCAAATACGTTTAACTTTTTGATGGCTTCAGTGACCTCATATCCTCATGAAATTGATATACTGGTCAAGAATGGCGAGCTCTTACATCTGATAGGGGCGTCGTCCATGGGGGGGTGGGGGGGACAAAATGGCTCTATAGCGCCCCCTTGAAATTTTCCAAAAACCCTTCCCATAGGGTTTTTTTTGGAGTAGGATGATGAAACGTCACACCACATCGGGGTTAACTTACTCTGAGTTTTCACATAACCGCTTCAGTGATATGTGCTGCTGGCCCCCCGCTGTGGCGCAGGAGAGTGAGGGCCCGATCACAGCTGCTTGCAGCTTTAATTAGGGCCCGAGCACCTAGCGGTGTAAGCCTGACTAAGTTGTGACCAAAAGTTATCACAGGATTTGCCCAATGTTGAATGGTGCGCCCGCTGCCGAGCGTTGAATCTTGAGGTCTCGCCATGAAAAACGAAATTGCTTTAGCTTTAGTATAAATGGTCCAATCTCCACCAAACTTCACATGATTCATATTAGTCCTGCCCTGAACACATTAACATAACCATATTTCCTGATACTCATAGTGCCACCTAGTGGTGACAGGAAATAGGTCTCATCAAACACTTTTGTTTCGATTTATCTGAAAGTTACATGCTGTGGTGCGTATTTGATGTATAAAACCATGATGTATAATTAGTGCACACTCCAACTCCCCCTAGTGGAAAGAGGAAGTGATACAAAATGTGAAATATGTCATTCCAGCACTGTAACAAGGATAGGCCAAGTTGCTCTTGCATGTGAAGTCTAACTTTGACAGAAATGGACTGACGCGTTAGAATGCGTCCTGCCGCCTCCCCCCGCCCCCGCCTTTCTGTCAATGCCGGGGGATACAGGAATGGATTGAATTGGATGGATTGAATGCGGGGACTGAATTATATGGAATGGACTGTCGCCCAATTCAATGAACTATAAAATACAAGAATGAAAACTGAAACTGGTGTTGTGTTGTAAATGTTTAATTGTGAATTGTGTTTTGGAATGCTCATTTAAAGGAGCAATAAGCAAAATTTATCATTTCTTGTTTGAAGGAATTGATAAATTGCTATGCATAGAACTAGAGGTGTAATTTATCTTGAGTACAGCATGACCTCACACACCCTCTCTCTGTGTTTATCTCCAGCCCCTTGTTTACAAGCCGGTCCGGCTGCGTGTTCATGTATGGACGACTTCGTTGTCACTCGGGCCCTTATAATAATAAACAACACAATTACAATAGGATCCTCACGGACGACTTTGTCGTTGCTCCAGCCCTAATAAACAGCACAATTACAATAGGGTCCTCACAGACGACTTCGTTGTTGCTCGGGCCCTAATAATAAAAATAATAATAATAATAATAATAACAATAATAATAATAATAAACAACGCGATTACAATAGGGTCCTCACGGACGACTTCACAGGGCGCTAAGGCTACATTTTTTTGTCACCAAAATTAAAGTAACAGACCACTTGCCCTTCACTGCGATCCAGTTCTCCCATCACAGTTGTCACATTGACCAGTAGAAACACAGAACGACCTGCTGCCGTTGACAACTGTATGACAACAACACCCCAGCATTTTTAATATTTCCTCTGGGGATATTACCACACAGAGTGTGGGGAAATGATGGTGTGAAACAGCAGAGGCACTTTGTCAACCCGCTGAGTTAATGTTACTGTCATTAGCATCAAGCTAGCAATGGTACATCCTCATGGTCGGACATAAAGTAATAACATTAACAAATAGCAGCGGGGCTTTTACTCACCATAACTGCAGAGGCTCCCAGCTTCATGTGAAACAGACTACATTATAGATTGTCCGTTATTTATTAATCCCTCTGTGTGTTTATATATTTACTTTTTATCCGCTCTGTTGTCTTCATAAAGTTAACATGTCGCACCGTCATTTCAATCTAAGCTGTTGTTTGCACGTTACTAGCCTTGGTAGCTACATTAGCTTTACTGCTAGCGATGGCTTCTCCCTCTGCTCTCTCTTGCCCGGTGTGCCACATGTTCAGTTATGCCTCTGCCAATTACCACTGTCACTAAAGGATTAGTGACAGTGGTAATTGTAACAAGTGTAGCTTATTTGCTGCGTTGGAGGTGAGGCTTAGTGAATTAGAAGCGCGGCTCCGCACCATGGAAAACCACTCTGCAGCTGCGGTAGTTAGCCAGTCCCCTGTAGCCGGTGCGGAGCCACATACCGCTAGCAGGAGCCTTAGCTAGCCACATACCGCTAGCGGTCCTCCGGTAACTCCCGTTCAGCTGGGACGTTGGATAAGTGTGCGCCAGAAGCGTAGCTCCAAGCCGAAGCCCACGGCTCACCACCAGCCTGTTCAGGTCTCCAACCGCTTTTCCCCACTCAGCGACACACCCGCTGACGATAAAACTCTGGTTATTGGCAGCTCTATTTTGCGGAACGTGAAGTTAGCAACACCAGCGGCCATAGTCAAATGTATCCCTGGGGCCAGAGCGGGCGACATCGAATCAAATTTGAAACTGCTGGCTAAAGATAAACGTAGATTCAGTAAGATTGTTATTCACGTCGGCGGCAATGACACCCGGTTACGCCAATCGGAGGTCACTAAAATTAATGTTGCCTCGGTGTGTGAATATGCAAAAACGATGTCGGACTCCGTAGTTTTCTCTGGACCCCTCCCTAATCTGACCTCTGATGACATGTTTAGCCGCATGTCATCATTTAATCGCTGGCTGTCCAGGTGGTGTCCAGCAAACGATGTGGGTTTCGTTAATAATTGGCAAACTTTCTGGGGGAAACCTGGTCTCATTAGGAGAGACGGCATTCATCCCACTTTGGATGGAGCTGCTCTCATTTCTAGGAACCTGGAAAATTTTATTAGCAGATTAAATCCCTGACAACCCAGAGTTGAGACCAGGACAGAGAGCTGCAGTCCTATACGCCTTTCTGAGCTTCTAGTTCACTTACCCAGCCATAGTTTTCATAGTTTTATACAAACGGTGTCTGTCCCTCTACCACCTAAATTATTTAAATCTAAAATTAAACAAAGAGGAGTTGTGCAAAACAACCTCATAGAAATTAAAACCTCTTCTGTGACAGAAAGACAAAACAGGAGAATTAAATGCGGACTGTTAAATATCAGGTCTCTTTCGTCTAAAGCAGTGTTAGTAAACGAATTAATATCAGATAATCATATTGATTTACTCAGTCTCACTGAAACCTGGCTGTGTCCTAATGAATATGTCAGTCTAAATGAATCCACTCCTCCCAGTCATTATAATACCCACATTCCTCGAGGCAGCGGCCGAGGAGGGGGAGTTGCAGCCATTTTTAACTCTAGTCTGTTAATCAGCGCCAAACCTAAACTAGATTATAATTCTTTTGAAAGCCTTGTTCTTAGTCTTTTACATCCGACCTGGAAAACCTCGCAGCCACTTTTATTTATTATTGTGTACCGTGCTCCTGGCCCGTATTCTGAATTTATATCTGAATTCTCAGAGTTTTTATCCAGTTTAGTTCTAAAATCAGATAAAGTTATTATTGTAGGCGACTTTAACATTCATGTCGACGTTGATAATGACTCCCTGGCTACCGCGTTTATCTCATTATTAGACTCCATTGGCTTCAGTCAGGGTGTACGTGAACCCACTCACTGTTTTAACCATACCCTCGATCTAGTTCTGACGTATGGAATTGAAATTGATAACCTAACAGTCTTTCCACAGAATCCCTCGCTATCGGATCATTATTTGATTACTTTTGATTTCTTTTTACTCGACTACACGCCACTTAGCAACAGTTACTATACCAGATGTTTATCAGATAGTGCTGTCGCAAAATTTAAGAAAATGATTACTCCGTCGTTAAATTCAATCCCAAGTCCTTTAGTAACAGAGGTTTCCCGTACCGATTTTAACCTCTCCCGAATTGATCAATTTGTTGATAGCGCCGTAAGCTCGCTGCGAACAACACTTGACTCTGTAGCTCCTCTTAAAAAGAAGTTAACAAAACAAAGAAAGTTCACTCCTTGGTATAACTCTGAAACCCGTAAATTAAAGCAAATATCGCGAAAGTTTGAAAGGAATTGGCGATTAACCAAACTGGAAGAATCTCGTGTAATCTGGGCAGACAGTCTCAAAACTTATAAGAGGGGCCTCCGCAATGCCAGAGCAAACTATTACTCAGCTTTAATAGAAGAAAACCTTCTCTTCAAGAATTGACCGCAGTGATTTCATCATCTAAATCATCAACGTGTCTCTTAGACCCCATCCCAACTAGGCTACTCAAGGAGGTCTTACCTTTAGTTAACACCCATATATTAGACATGATCAATATATCCTTATTAACAGGCTATGTACCACAGTCTTTTAAGGTAGCTGTAATTAAACCACTACTAAAAAAGCCCACCCTGGATCCAGAGGTGTTAGCCAACTATAGACCAATATCTAATCTTACCTTTATGTCAAAGATCCTTGAGAAAGTAGTCGCAGACCAGCTGTGTGATTTTCTCCAGGATAATAATTTATTTTGAGGAATTACAGTCAGGATTTAGAGCGCATCATAGCACTGAGACAGCTCTAGTGAAAATTACCAATGACCTTCTGATTGCTTCAGATAAAGGACTCGTCTCTGTACTTGTTTTATTCGATCTTAGTGCAGCGTTTGACACTGTTGACCATGAAATTCTGTTACAGAGACTGGAACACCTAATTGGCCTAAAAGGTTCTGCACTAAGCTGGTTTAAATCTTATTTATCTGATCGTTTTCAATTTGTTGACGTTCATAATGAATCATCCGTACGTACTAAAGTTTGTTTTGGAGTTCCACAAAGTTCTGTGCTTGGACCAATCCTATTTATTCTATATATGCTTCCTTTAGGTAACATCATTAGAAATCACTCTATAAATTTCCATTGTTATGCGGATGATACACAGTTGTATTTATCGATGAAGCCAGAAGAAAGGGATCAATTAACTAAACTTCATAATTGTCTTAAAGACATAAAAACCTGGATGAGCACCAATTTCCTGATGTTAAATTCAAACAAAACTGAAGTTATTGTTCTTGGCCCCAAACAACTCAGAGACTCTTTATCTGATGACATAGTTTCTCTCGATGGCATTGCTCTGGCCTCTACCACTACTGTAAGAAACCTCGGAGTAACATTTGATCAAGATCTGTCTTTCAATTCTCATTTAAAACAAACCTCACGGACTGCATTTTTTCATCTGCGTAATATTGCAAAAATTAAGCCTATCTTGACCCAAAAAGATGCAGAAAAATTGGTCCACGCTTTTGTTACCTCGAGGCTGGATTACTGTAACTCTCTACTATCAGGTAGCTCTAGTAAATCATTAAAAACTCTTCAGCTAATTCAGAATGCAGCAGCACGTGTACTAACAGGAACTAAGAAACGAGATCATATTTCTCCTGTTTTAGCTTCTCTGCACTGGCTCCCTGTAAAATCCAGAATTGAATTTAAAATCCTACTGTTAACTTATAAAGCTCTAAATGGTCAAGCTCCATCATATCTTAGAGAGCTCATAGTGCCTTATTATCCCACCAGAACTCTGCGCTTTGAGAACGCAGGGTTACTCGTGGTCCCTAAAGTCTCCAAAAGTAGATCAGGAGCCAGAGCCTTCAGCTATCAGGCTCCTCTCCTGTGGAATCATCTTCCTGTTACGGTCCGGGAGGCAGACACCGTCTCCACATTTAAGGCTAGACTTAAGACTTTCCTCTTTGATAAAGCTTATAGTTAGGGCTGGCTCGGGCTTGCCTTGTACCAGCCCCTAGTTAGGCTGACTTAGGCCTAGTCAACCGGAGGACCACCTTTAATGCACCGGGCACCTTCTCTCTCTCTCTCTCGCTCTCTCGCTCTCGCTCTCTCTCTCTCCCTCTCTCTCTCTCGTATCCTATTACTGTATCTATTTTACTCGGCCATTCTGGATGTCACTAACTCGGTTTCTTCTCCGGAGCCTTTGTGCTCCACTGTCTCTCAGGTTAACTCGTATTGCAGCGGTGCCTGGATAGTGTGACGTGTGTGGTTGTGCTGCTGCCGTGGTCCTGCCACATGCCTGCTGCTGCTGCTGCTGCTGCTGCTGCCATCATTAATCATTAGTCATACTTCTACTGCTATTACAGACATATGATATTATCATACATGTAGACTGCCTGATACTAATATATACTTTCAACATATTGTACCACAGTAGCCAGAACTATAACGACAGTATTATTACTTTCATGAATGTTGTTGTAAGCTACTGTCATTACCGAAGATGTCATACAGATTACTGTATTGTGTCATACAGATTACTGTTAATTTGTTATGCTGATCTGTTCTGTACGACATCTACTGCACGTCTGTCCGTCCTGGAAGAGGGATCCCTCCTCAGTTGCTCTTCCTGAGGTTTCTACCATTTTTTTCCCCCGGTAAAGGGGTTTTTTTGGGGAGTTTTTCCTTATCCGCTGTGAGGGTCTAAAGGACAGAGGGATGTCGTATGCTGTAAAGCCCTGTGAGGCAAATTGTATTTGTGATATTGGGCTTTATAAATAAAATTGATTGAATTGATTGATTGAATCTCAACACTTGTTTCAAATTAAAAGCCTTTTATAACCTCGGCTGAGAGAATCCAGGATATTGAATAAAGCGACTCATCTCACTTCCTGATTCAGTGACGTCAGTGCTACGCCCCAGTAGGAGACTTGCGGCAGCTCTGAATGTATTGTTGTCAATGAGGGAAATGAACGTAATCACAATTTATGGTCAATTCTTTCGCCCTATAGTCATCAAAGTAAATATTGGGTTCATTTTCCACAAGCCACACATCTTACCAACATTTTGACACTAAAGCTGCATTTTTCATCCGCACAGATCAAGAGCAAGTCAACTTTGTTTGAGCCCTGTCCGTCTCAGAAAACAAGTTATCACGAGATCTCGTGATCTTGATAAACAGGCGGTAAAATCAGGCGCAAAATCACAGTTTGGGGGGGGGGGGGGGGGTTGAGGGAGAACAGGCTCTGATTTGAGGGAGAGCTAACCACGCCCACTTAGGAGACAGGAAGAGTTTTCTTAACATTGGATAAGCCTACGATGGGGTATCTCCTTTATCCAATATCTCTGGAGAATCCCTCCATTTTCTAAATAGGCTTTTATTCTGAAACATTGGTCAGAACTTCCTGTGGAAGATACAGTAGCTTGATAGTTTACTTATGGCGCTTCGAATGTAGCTCCTGCCAGCTGCTGACGCTTTTAGGTGACTACAACAACATGTCGACTGGCACATAAACAGACACAGACTCAAATAATAGTGAAAGTTGTAAAAATAGGACAAGAATAAACCGATGACATCACACACGCCATGAAAGACGACCGGGGATAATTGGTGAGTACCAGCGTGTAGCGTGTACCAGGCATAATGCAGGTCCTGAGTTTGAAATATGTCTGTCAGCGAGTCCTACTTCACCTATTTAGACTCCACTGTAGACAACAGCAGCATTTCTCCGACCACATAGCAAGCCATAAGCTCTGTGGCTTCTTTCGGACTGATAGGTTTAATGTTATCTCCGTTATTAGAACCAAATGACAGCTGTTACTGTTTCGGAGCTGAAGGACCAGCGTTCTAAAAGTAACGGAAGTAACTGATGTCTTGTTTGAAAATGTACTTAAGTATTTGATTACTCAAACAGCAAACTAACGCGTTAGGTTACTCGTTACTGCAAAAACGTTACTTTGTAACGCGTTATATCCAACTCTGTTCATAATACCTCTGTTT
Source organism: Epinephelus awoara (assembly GCA_035609425.1). Lineage (NCBI taxonomy): Eukaryota > Metazoa > Chordata > Actinopteri > Perciformes > Serranidae > Epinephelus > Epinephelus awoara. The sequence goes on along the minus strand of CM069304.1, from coordinate 78,767 downwards.
CAAAAAGGTAAGTTTCTTCTGAATGTCTGCCTCGTAAATGTCTTTGATCTGATTTTTAATTTCCCTAATTTTCTGAGCAATGTCCAATTTGGCATCTCTTTTATGTTTTGTTTTTTTTCCAAATTTCCTAACTCTTTTTCTAGTTCATCCAATTTTTCCTGTCTGAGCCTCTTTTGAGGTGCCAATTTCGCTATGATATCCTCCCAAAACAGCCTTACCTTCATCCCATACCATATGTGGGGACACTTCCCCATTATCATTTTCTGACAGGTATAACTGGATTTCCTCTTGAAGTTATTCCTTCATTTTCCCCTTAAGTACATTTAAATTAAGTCTCCAGGGAAAAGTATTTTGTACTATTTTTTAAATTTAAATCTAGGTAAACAGGACTGTGGTCCAACAAGTCCATTGTCCCAATTTTACATGACTACAAAACCGATATCTTTACTGTACATAAAAAAATAATCAATCCTTGAATAGGTTTTATGTGGTGAGGAAATAAAGTGTGTAGTCTCTAGTTGTAGGATTGAACTCCCTCCATATGGCACAAATGCCCATGTCTCTTATCATCTGTCTCACCTTTTTGCCTACTGTGTTGTTCTGAGTCTGAGTTAATCTTTACACATCCCAATTTAGGTTCAGTCTTAGATTAAAGTCACCACCACAAATCACCATTCCCTGGGCTTTTGTAATCATTAGATCAAAGATTTGGCTATAGAACCCCCACGTCGCACCTGGAGGTGTATATACTGTACATTTAAGAGAGTGGTTTCTGATCCTTCTAGTTTTCCAACAATCATATTGTACCTTCCTGCCTTGTCCGTGATTTCTGCTGTCTTTTCAAAAATTACTCTTGCCACCCCCCTTCTGTGTCCTGTTTTATAGGACGCTGACTAAACCTGGTTAAAGCCCTGCCTTTTAAGTTTAGCATGCTTGGAATAAGTTAAATGGGTCTCTTGCAGAAATATTAGATCTCCCTTGTCTTTTTTTCATTTTGCCCAGAATTTTACTTATTTTTACTGGGTTAAGTACACCCTTCACATTGTAAGAAGCCAACTTAAGTGGAACTTTTTGGCTTTCCATTATAAATTCCCCCCTCCACTCGAACTCCATAAAGACATGAACACAAAAAAGAACAGGAATAGAACAGTCCCAGATAAACGTGAACTTAATACATTTCAGCAATGTCTCAGGTTGAACTTCCTGTTTTGAGGTCTCGTTGGTGACCCTGAAGGAGCCGAGATCTTCTGCCGGCTCAGAGTGAAAGCCTCCCCAGCTGTGGTGGAGGGCCCTCCCTTAAGTTTTCAAAGTGTTCCATGCTTTTACCTTAGTCAGATCTTCCCCAATCATACATATATCATTAATGTCATTAAGCTCGCCCTAACGCCTCACGTGGCAGTGGTTTATTAATTGTTTTTTCCACAGTCACTACTACTATGCCTCCTTACTGTAGAGAATCCGTGCTGAGACAAAGCAAGTTCTCCAGTCAGTCCGTCTGAAAACGTCCAGTCTCTTTTTAAAACCATCCCGCGGAGCCTCTGGTTGCTGCTCTGTTCCTCTCAGGGACCAGGTTTTGTGCCACATCAGGTTTTTAACTCAACCCAGCTCACCGGTGGTTTAAACAGACCTCTCTTCACCATGTCCTTCGTAGCCTCCTCTTCCTCGTAAAACACCCTCATTCAGGCTGGAAAAGGAGTTTGGAACCGTATATTATTCTCCCCCAGCACCTTCTTTGCCTCCGCCTATTCCCGGCGCCTCCGGGGAATAATCATGAGCGACAAAAACTCTTCTCTCCTGATACAGAAACCCCTTTTTCCGCCATACCAATTTCAGGATTTCTTCTTTAGTTTTGCTGCTGGAGAACTTAACAACTATGGATCTTGGGGGAGAGTTGGCCGGTGGTTTTGGTCCCAATGTGCGATGCGCACGCTCAATCTTGAGATCGTCAGTGTGAGGCAACTTTAGTTTTTCCCTCAGCAGATTTTCCACAAATGTTATCATCGATGTGGAGTTGTTCTCCGACCCTTCCTCTATGCCGGGAATTCTTATATTTTCCCATCTTGCTCTTCCCTCTTGATCTGTTTATCTTCCAACTTAGCCTGTAGCTTTAGCAGTTCCCTCGTAGCCTCCTCCAGCCCCTGCACTCTTTCCTTTGTTTCTGAAATTCGCATTTCAGCTTCGTCAACTCTGCTGTTAGTTGCCTTAATGGCCTCTCGTATCTCTCGGAGAGTTTCTGCATTTTCACGCTGAAAGCCATGTCTGCATCCACCTGTAGCTCCCCCGTGTCAGGATGGCTAGCTGTGTCGTCCTCGACGGGCTCTTCCTTGGCTGTTTGAACCCTTTCCTTCGTCTGTGAAACATTTTTTTGTTTTGGTTTGGGCATATTATAAAGGCCTCTTTAACTTCTTCTGTTAATGTGTAACAATCTTTCGAAAAAATACAGCGTTTTTCTTGATGATCGAGGAGCTCTGATATTATGCTGCCTACCCTAATGGCTGCTCAACCGAAAGACCAGAGGGCATCATTTTAACTGCTGTGATTTGTGTGAGAATTTGCTAACAGACCGTTAACCTTGACCACATGTTCTAACACTCCAAATGGACCCTGTAATGATCACCCATCGTAATGACTGACTTTTCTTTGGAAGGAATGCACTATGAATACACACTGCTGCCTTTTTTTCGGAGGAGGTTCTTTTTTGTTCTAGGTGCATTTGTTTGCCATTTTACATTAACCTCAGCATGAGTCAGAATGACATATGGTTTATAGAACTTAATGCCTCACTGCTAGGTGCAATACTTCACTACTTTTTCAGCAGTGCCTTCAGTTGGCAGTGCATTTGATCCTTTCATAAATATTGTCTGTAAAAACAAGTGATTCATATCATGATTGAAGTATTTAGGGCAGGGGAGGAATTGTACTGACATTCCTATGTGTAACAACATGACATCAGTACTGACAGGTTTGCATGATTTTCTTACAAGGTATAAATCACTAAGAAAGGAGGTTATAGTAATGGCTAAATTAGAGAGTGCAGGATTTTTATGATATAAATGTGCTTGGTTGTTTTCTTTACATGGCAAGCTTTCCTTTCCTTTATGACTTCACTGAAACAAGTATGTCTTGTACAATATAGACAGAGTTAACATTTAACAAACATGTCAACTTAAAACGAAATCACATGACAGTTAATATTGACTTGATAAATAATAAGAATTATTAATTAATTAATTAATTAGTTCACTGAATTAATCAGTGAACTAATTGTTCAATTGGGTATTTTGGCATCAAAATGTATCCTGGTATGATTAACAGCTTGATGAAAAGGATGACAACATGTCAAATAGTAAAGTAGGTGGTTGCTTATAAAGTAGAGGATATTGTTATCAAGGCCAATGCCTTGATAACAATATCCTCTACTTTATAAGCAACCACCTACTTTACTATTTTTCCCTTCTAAATCACAAAGCTTTCAAGTTCTCAGAGAAGTAAACTATTGTGAACATCTCTAATGCTACAGAATAAACGTCATCACATCTATGATTAATAGCCAATACTGTGACAGCTATTCTGTGAATAATACTTTAGATGTTGAGTTGTGCATGCTAAAATACCCGAGGCACTGTTTCAACCTGACAGCTAAGATTTTATAGCTGGTGTGCACACATAAAGGGATAACAGCGGCCAACTACATATAATTGTCAGTAATTTCAGACAGAATGATTCACAATTGTGTCAGGAGGCTGTTTTGACGTTTTATTTTTAATGTACTGTAGATCTCTCATGTAGACACTCTGTCACCATGTCATCGAAACTTTAGAAATGTGATTTACCTGTCTCTGCAGTACATGTTGACAGACGATAACAGCTCATTCTACACCTGACAATACAAGTGACAAATGTTCTTTTTGTAAATGTTCAGCCAGGTGATTGTTAGAGTCTGGTTTACACTGTGCTCATTTACTATGGAGGGAGGTGTGCCTCAGAGAGCCCTGAGCTAAGCATTTCCTCCACTCTCATACAAGGCCACAGCAAAAATCAAAAATGATAAATGGATAGAGATGCCCTGGCCAGCTCACTGTTGTTACCCAGCACACCAACCAAAAAACTGTCTTGAGACAAAAATGCTTATTAGTTTTAGTCACATATTAGTCTTTTTTATCCTCCATAGTTGACGAAAATTCAAAATGTTTTAGTTGATGAAAATTCATGACATTTTAGCCAATTTTTAGTCATTATATTTTCTATGTCTTTTTTTTTTTTTTATCTTTAAACTAATACAGTTAGGCTAATTACCAATTTACAAACTGTAATTTCTCAATCAGTTTTTGACAGGTTTAACCCTTTGGGTCCTAGGCCTTTTTGGGGTATTTTTACTGCTTTACTTGTAAGCTCATATCACAGTCATGATAAAGGCTACATACTAGTGCTGGCCAACGATAAAAATTTTTAATCTTAATTAATCCATGATTTCTGTAATTAACCATGCGATTAATCTCAAAATCGTTTTTTTCTAAAATTTCAAGTAAAAAGTGAAAGAAAACTGTATGCTAAGATGTAGGTAAAAAAAGGAAAATATTTAGTAGCATCCACAGGCTTTTATTTAACAGAAAGTGCATCATCAATATTTGCAGCCTCTACAAGGGCAATAAGTAACATTGTGTCTGGTCTAGACAGTCAGAACGTAGCCTGGAACTAAAAAGACAGAAGGTGGGCAAGAGCATTTTGGATGTTTTAGACAGTACTTAGACTTAAGGGCCGTCCACACCAAGAACTGTAACTATAAATATAACTATAAATATACAGTTTTAAAAATCGTTCTAAACTCAAGTGTTTGGCAGCGTCCACACTACAACTATAACGACAACGATAGTGGTGGACAATATCATTTGGATCACTTTCAGAGTGATTTGATGAACAATAGAAACACTGACAGCCAATCAAAATCCATCCGAAATGACAGGTCGAGATGTTCATCACATCATGTATACCCACTACGAAAGCTCCAGGATTTCCATACACCCACTTGAACATGTGCAAAGATCCGTAACAATATAGTTTTGTGACAGAACCTTAACTTCAGTGATTTTGTTTTGCAAATACAGGGTAAATAACTGCAATAAAATACATTTTGCAGGGGAATGCGTCTCCTCTTATCCCCTCCATTCATAAAATTCAGGAGCCAGGATGAAGTTACTGAGGGGGGCAAATCTTTATTATGCAACATAGGTTCACACAGTGAGTTATAAAGAGTGCGCAGCCGTGCATAATTGTCGCGCGTAATGACAGCTCGTCGCCGGTGAAACACAATAAACTGCACGTCCTCATTCATGATTGTCTCATGACAGATGGAGCTTACAGACAGACAGACAGGTGGAGCAGCGGCAAATTGGTTTTCTTTTTCTGTCTCGCAACATACAGCAGTAACAGGTCATCAATATCACCTGCCGACCGCACCGAGCAGTGTGTGTTTGGCGTAACCTAGCAACACGACGATATCGTTCATTGGTGTGGAGGCTGCCATTGTTATCGTTATGGTTAACGTTACAGTTATCTTTCTTGGTGTGGATGGCCCTTTAGAAGTAGAACATAAGCAAGTACAAGCAATATCAAGTCAACAACAGTAGGCAAAAGAAATAACAGCTGGTCAGACCTAAGAAAAAAAAGTATGTGGCGTAAGTAAGTGGCGTTACCTTTTCCATTTTTTTTAAACACAGCAGCAGATAGGTTAGACTCAGACTAGTCAATTAAGTTGTTTCAGAGCAGGAAGCGATGGAGTTTTTTCAGTAGTAGCTTAGCTTAAGTCTAGTCTTAAATGTGGAGATGGTGTCTGCCTTCTGGACCACAAGAGGAAGATGATTCCACAGGAGAGGAGCCTGATAGCTGAAGGCTCTGGCTCCTGATCTACTTTTGGAGACTTAAGGGACCACGAGTAACCCTGTATTCTCAGAGAGCAGCTTGACCATTTAGAGCTTTATAAGCTAACAGTAGGATTTTAAATTCAATTCTGGATTTTACAGGGAGCCAGTGCAGAGAAGCTAAAACAGGAGAAATATGATCGCGTTTCTTAGTTCCTGTTAGTACACGTGCTGCTGCATTCTGAATTAGCTGGAGAGTTTTTAAGGACTTACTAGAGCTACCTGATAATAGAGAGTTACAGTTATCCAGCCTTGAGGTAACAAAAGCTTTTTGGGTCAGGATAGGCCTAATTTTCGCAATATTATGCAGATGAAAAAATGCAGTCCGTGAGGTTTGTTTTTAATGAGAATTGAATAACAGATCTTGATCAAATGTTACTCCGAGGTTTCTTAGTCTGAGTTCAGACTGTTTACTTACAACACAGATACAGTCACAGATCACTGAGCCTCCTATCTGCCTGTCAAACAGCATCAACCCATAGACCTCTCTGAGACAGTCCAGATTTTAGGGCGGTCCTGCAGGGATCAGCTGTGAAGTTCAGCAGCCAGTGGATGCTCACTCCACTGCTGTTCACAGCGGCTGCTGCTAACAAGTGGAGCTAACTGCTAACAGCCAGCACTGCAACTTCCAAACTCCAGAAATCCATTCAGCAGCTCCACCATCCACAGTCAGACACATGGCTGATTATTTACCACTGAATTACAGCTCATAACTCTCACCAACTGCGTATGCTGCACCGCTATGAGTGTTTTTGCTGGCCAGCAAAACATCCTGGTGCAAACTATTTACTTCAGTTTCCAGCCTGTTGCTTATGCAGCCCTTGAATATAATTGCAAGCACAGCCATTCTCGGCTTTCAATGTCTGATAATCCACCACTGACATTTAAGTCACATCTTGTCTTGTCAATGAAAATAGAATATAGATTTTGTTTTAGTATTTATTATCAAGGTCTATTTTTAGCTAGGATTGTCTCATTTTTGTCATGGGAAAAAAAATGTTATTAACAAATAATCTCATTATAGTTCTTGTCAATGAAATTAACTATGGAAAATACATGCCAAGTCTGTCATTTGATTAGTAGTAGAAAGCAAATGCATTTAATCAAGTATCGGACTTAAGTACAGTTTTGAGGTGTTTGTACTTCACTTGAGTATATTCATTTTCTGCTACTTTGTACTGTAATTCACTACATCTAATCAGCAAAAATCATATTTTTTACTCCATTATTTATTTGATAGCATTGGTTTCTGGATCTTACTTGGCAGTACAGAAAAACCAGAACCATGTCATTTACAAAGAATTAAAAAGAATTAACAGATCATTTTCTCCCAAAATTAAATGTTTTAAATTTTTATTTGCCTTCCCCCAAAATTCTTTCCTTGAGCAGGGAAGCAACACAGTGTTTTTGCAATGAAAGACATTAGGAATATGGAAAAAAACAGTAATATAAAACAAAAACTACCATGAACCAACCACAGATTGGCAGTATACAGTTGATAACACTGATTTTAACAAACATTACCTATCATAAGATTTTGCTATGACCAGTGGTGTGGCAGATAACTGCCAGCCTTGTTTTTTTTTGTTTTTTTTGACTGGAGGTTTTTTATTGAGGTGAGAAAATTCCAGGGCAGACACCAAAAACATGCATTAACATACCACCGCAAAGCCAAGGTTAGCGAACCCGGACTTACTCACTTATTACCTCTAACTACCCCTTTGGAAATTTCATCTATAACATTTGGCACACAGACCTCTAATAACAAGCGGCTAACAACCAGTCATTATGGGGGCTTGAACAGGGGATTTACAAACCTTAGGTCCAGCAGCAATGGACAAGTTCCCTTTGCTTGAAAATGGTTATTCCATCAAGGGCATGGTGAGCTGTGTGATAAAATCTTGTGATTTATTCCCGGTGGCCAATAATTACTGGTGTCTCATCACCTGTCAAAAATGAGTGGACAGGGAGAGTCCAAGGCTCTAGTCTTCATGCTCTTTACACCACAGCAGTAAACCTGACATGTTTGTAAAGCCATAAATCACAGCTTGCGATAAAGCCTACACACCCCTTGGAACTGTACGGTTTAGGCAGAACATTTCAAAAAGTTTTAGCCATAACGGTATGCAGAAGATCATCAGGGTTATTTCAGGGGTGTGGTAGGTAAAGTGGTTTAAGTGGTTAATTTACAACTCCACAGGATTTGAATGTTCATGTTTTTGTGCACTCTGCCCATGAGGTTTTAATCACTATACGAAAATTCATGATATGATATGCGAAGGCTTGCACTCTGTTTGACTTTTGCATGAATTGTAATGTTACACAATGATTTTAAGATCTCGTCTGCAATGTACACAATGTTTTTATAAGAAAAAGAAAACTGAATTGTAGACTGTTGAGATGTCATTTTACAGGTAAGAATTAGAGCTCATTGACTACCATTTAAAAATAATAGTGCTTCTGCTCTTCAAACTAATAAAAGCAGATTTTAGTGGATTTTATTGTTAAGTTAGATTTGATAGAATAGGAGACATGAGAACAGTGTGGAATGTGACATTGACTTATGAATGGCTTTAGGGGCCAGGTCTTAAAGTTTCAAAGGGAAACAAAGGACCCTTACAAATATTATAGAACATCCTCCACAAATAATTAAAATATGTTCATTCTGCATTGACTCTATAGCAAAGCAAACTATGAACACTTCAGGACGTACTATAACTTTATAAACAGTAAATGATCCAGACCCAATCCATGCTGATCTCCCACACACAACAGTAAACAGGCCAGACTAAACATTCCCACCTTAAATCAATCAAAAGCTGAATCTCTGGGCTGCAATTGTTTTAAAGGTTGGTGTCTCAGAGCCACAACATGTACAATAAAAAGAAGGAGGAAGGAAGCAATGCTTCTCAACGACTCCCAGTCTCTGAGGGCCTATCCTTTGGTTATCAGATGCTTTGCACTTGTCCAGAAGCCCCTTTTCCACTCTTTAGTTCCACACCATTTTGTGTCAAGAGAAGTAATATGTTTAAATAAAACACAAGAGCGATTCCGTATTTATAGGCCGATGTTTAGAAAATGACATGTAACTCATCACATTGCATGGTAAGTAATACCAACTATTTCTAAAATACCTTAGTATTGCAAAAGTCTTGGTTTCATCAAAATGTAACCACATTTTCACTAGCAAAAGATCATGAACGATCGATAGCCTAACCAGCAGCAATTGCAGGTTCTAATTGTAAAATATTTGCCCTTGTTTTCCCTCTCTTTGAAGTCTAAGGCTTGCTCTACTCTTGTCCTCAGGTGCTGCTCAGGCCTGATTTATGGGGATGGGTTCCAGGGAAGTTACTCTAAATTACATGGTTCTTAAACCTGAGCAGAGAGAGACACAGAGAGAGAGAATCACCACTCTAGAGACAACTAATTGTAAAACAAATCTACCCTATGCTAGTTAAGAAAGGTTCTCTCTTCCCAGACCTGAGAGAAGGGGAATAATATATTAGGCCACTTGGATAAATGTACAATTTGTCATAAATGTTCCTGAGACTAATATTTATGTAATACCTATTTAGATGAATTTCCTTGCATTGCTTATGATGGCAAAAAGCAAATGGCACACATAGTACTGTGAAGAGGAAGAAATAACCATGGCATTATGCAGTGTTATAATGACCAGAGTTGGATCAAGTGATCAGCAGTAACCTTGCTCTTCAGCACTTTGCAGCTTCATGGAAAGTCTCCAGTAAAAACATTTAACTGGAGTTGGGATTATAAGGGGAACAAAATGGAATCAAATTCACTGTAAAGGTGTAAAAGGAAGTGTGAGGTTAATTTCTTTCCAAATAATTAGTATGTTTTGCATTTGTTCACACTGATACGAGGTGTTGAAACTCCTAAGAGATGTGAGGGAGAGTCAGAGCAGGAGGAGGTGACAGTGCAATTTGCCTGGAGGGCACCCATAAACCTGGAGTGGAAGAGAGAGTGCACCACTCCTTACAGGTTACTGTACCACGTGACTTTGAGAGCTTTAAAAAGTAGGCTGACCTGTGTTTTTCAGGTACAAGTAATCACAAGACACCAGAGGAGTTAGAGGAGAAGAATACCTGGGCTGTCGGCACAGCATCAAATACCGACAGCCCCGCAAAACAAGGGACAAAACACGCACCCAGGGAGCGTGTCGAATTATTCTCATACACATACACGCTCCTTCAGTGTCCACGTCATTGACACAATGAGCTGCAGCAGTGTTGCAGGATCAGAATTCTCTGAGGAAGAGCTGGAGCTTGGTGTGCTGGACCAAGAGGAGGAAAGTCCCAAGGCATCTTTCCAAGATAGTGAGAGCTCGACCAGCAGTCCAAGCGACCCAAATGAAGGCCAGACTAAGAAGCGCAATCGACCTGTCCGCTCAAAAGCTCGAAGAATGGCTGCAAATGTCCGTGAGCGAAAACGCATAATGGACTACAACCAGGCATTTAATGCTCTACGTGTTGCTTTGAATCATGACCTGAGCGGCAAACGGCTCTCCAAGATCGCAACACTGCAGAGGGCCATCAACCGCATATCTGCTCTCTCAGTTTTTTTGAGCTCCAATCCTCCCAGCAAGTCCTGCGCTCACTGGGAGTGCAACAGGTCATCTCTGGGGCCAGCTGCAACAGGAGCATCTCAGCTTGAACAGCACAGGGTAACAGTTTCTTGTTTGCAGCATCGAAGTTACGTCCCCTGGCACACGTCCCTCTCTCACCATATGCAGCCACAACAAGGGCCTCATATGCACAGGGTGTCCACAGAGCCACACATCAACATGGATAACAATGTGTCATCATGTCCCCCGTCACCACACTACCCTTGTTATCCCACTGAGGGACAGCTGTATGCCTCATATGGACACTGTGGCAGCCCCAACGACCATCCACCCAGCCCTCTACGATACCCTCAGGTGGGTGAGGGGTTGGGGTACCAGCCAGTGATGTGGGCATCCTGCACTCAGAAATACATGGACACTTTGATGGAGCCTCCTCCAGCTCTGGGGATACCCTAGCAGGTGAGCTACCTGCAAGAGCCAGAGCACAGCCTCTCTCTGGGCTCTGACATATTGTAATGGGTTAGATTCACAACTGTGAATCCTCAACTGCTTGGAACACCACTGGACTGTTGAATAATCTCAGAAAGAAAGGGTTTTTATGTTTCTACTGTTGGAATCAACTTAGTATTGCAGTAACATTCTCTTATTTTTGAGCAAAGTCATGATAAAGTAATAAACAGATATAGATAAAAGTGCAATGGCAACACTGCAGAGTTTGCTACCTAGCTGGAAATGTATTTTGATGTCACATTTTAAAATATTAATGTTTCTCTGTCTGCTTGTTGATAATTCACCCACATAGTTATGTTCTACGTGTTTAGTTGTCATTGTTTGACATTATGTATAATTATTGAGCTGAAATATTGGAGCTTATTTTACACGACTAAATGCGTACTATATGAAACATAAATACTTACAGCCGAGTAAGAGCATAAAGAGCCATTAGTGGACTGATCATAAAAGACAGGACAGTTTACATATGTGCTACACTGTGATGCAACTTGTCCATACATTACGTTTTCTTTCAGCTATTTCTACCATCAAATGTTTGCATATGTATTTATTTTCTTATTGCATACAAAGTCATTGCTCTTTGTAACGTTGTAAGGAGTTTGTACATATGTTTTTAAACTTCAAAATTAAATGTTAATATGATATGATTATTGTAATGTGTCCTTTCATAACATTGTTAGTTGTGATTGCCTTGGAGTCTTTGGACTATCATATAGCACTAACACAACGTTTTGCTTTACAAATATGTGTGCCTGCATGGCCATGTGTGTATGCATGTCTGTTTGTGTGCTTGTGATTATAGCCTAGGGTCAGAAGCCTCTTCCACTCTCAGTCTGAGATGACAGAGGTCCTTCACTCAGTTGAAAAATATCCTTACAAGTCCATTCTTGTCATTTTTTTCTGGGAGAAGAAAAGTCAAGGTGCTATTTACACATAGCAAAATAAAAGTGTGGGTCAACAGGGAGAGAGACAACACTGACTGTGTAAGCGTGTTAACCAGAAAATCGATAAGCAATGCAGGGAAAGTGCATGACCTGCATCTTGTACTAAAAGCCTTTCTGGAATATTATACCACCTACACAGAGGAACATTGCATTAAAAACCATTCCTCTACAACAACAGCAGGTGAGATCATTACCAGTAACAGGTCAGTTGGTTTATGTGCAGCTCAAGATGAGTAAATTCTAACAACAATTTTCCCTCCGGGCCTTACCAGCTCATGTTAGTCAACAACAGCACCCTCCTCCCCCGCTAAGCAGCATGTCATGGAAAATAGCTTTAATATTAGACTATAGGACAGGGGCCACCGACAGATTTATGTGGGCTCAGGAAGGAAGACTGTGCCCCGTCATCAGTGTGGTAAAATCCCCTGTCGGGCTGCATTGGCCCGCAGGTGGAAATGGGTGTGTGAGTGTTTTTTGAACATCCTGGAGGTCTCCCAACAAGGGCCCCTAGATGCTGCTGAAAACAACTGAAGGCTTGCTGGAGACATAAATGGTGTGGTACAACAATTAGCAGGCAGGAAAGAAAGAGAATATAGACAAAAAGATGAATGGAGAGGAGGAGTGAAATGATAGGAGGAGGAGGAGGATATATGGTAAGAAAAAGGAAGTCAGTAACTACACTTTGAGCCCATCATTCAGCTTCTTTACAGACATGAATCATTAGAAAACTTGACTCACCAGTGAAAAACGAGTGTAGCTGACACCACCCTGTGACAGCATGTCTCTTTCTCCTCCCTCTTTGGCAGACACATCTCAGCTCACAGTGCCAGTATATCGGCATGTCTGGGTCCTCAAGGGACCCCAGAGTGAAGTGGGCTGAATGTATCATGTCATTTTACTGAGACCACCTTCGTTTCTAGTTTCTGGTTTACTTTAAAGAAAGAAACCTGAACTCTGAATCAAGTGAATCAGATGGCAAAAAGCCTGACTCTTTGTTTACTTTGAAAAAAGTTAGCAACTACAGAATTTTTAATGTCTCAGCATTTGCATCGTGAAACAGCTGAAACAATTAACTAATTAATCGGTGAACTGTTCTGATAGAAAATGAAGGATTGGCTGCTTTGTTTTCTAATATGAGTTCAAGTGAATATCTTTGTGATTCTGGACTGTTGGTCACAAACAACATATTTGGATTCCATGTCACAACTCAAACGGGACCAAAAGATAATATTGCTCTCCCCATTCACTGCCATTCATATTTTTTCCGATCTAAGGTCCCATGAGCGTCACGTGACTTAGGCACTCTATAGAAATGAGTCCAACACACCAGGGTGTGTTTGCGTGATTTATTGGAATGAGTCAGTCACACACACACACACACACACACACACACACACACACGCAATGCTGTTATGACATCATTTGCGAAGGTGACGGTAGTGATGGTGCCAGAGGACATGATGTGACAGACTTTTTACAAACAACCACACAGCCTGAACTATTACTTCCTGTCTGAGGTACAACTGTGGCAGGACTTTAAATTAAGTTAAACATCCATTAAGGCATCCAGTGAGGTTTATTAAAAATAAAAATAAAAACAATGCTTCGATTATACTTTTAATTTGAAATGAAAAGTCACGTCGCAAATTTATGCAAAATTGCATATCAGTTTATGAAAACTACAACTTGTCAAAACAAAACAAAACCATTACTGTGTCATCAGAATATGTTTCCACTGAAAGTTACTAATTAGATCAGTGACCCGATCACTGATCAGTTTTTAGGGGGTGATGGCACTGAATTACATCCACATAGTAAATTTACAAGTAAAAGCAATACTGATTCAGAACGATAAGCGACTAGTTCGTCTTAGCTATAGAGTCAGAGTTTAGTAGTAATGCACGGCCAGGATTTTTATTAAAACCCGACCAACCCAGCCCATTATGACAGCCGCCCTGAGCCTTAACCAGACCCACAAACCTGTAAACCAGAGCTCGAAGTTTCTTGTAGTGAGCAATATTAATGAAACTCTTGCCTTTGGCTATATTTCCAGTAAATATCACAACGTAAAATGGGTGTTTTCTATTTTAAACAAGTTCAAAAGTAGGAGGATAGCAGGAGGAGGTAACTATAGTGTCTAGCACACAGCTGATAAGCTACATGGTTTGTTTATATAAGCACACAGCTGATGGGTACAGTAATTTGTTTACATGATGTTACAGAAGTGCATTAACAGATTCAGTGTGGGAGACGTTGAGAGACACTTGCTGTTAGGACAGTGTTAGACCTACATATTTGCAGAGGGAAATATTTAATTGGACATTATGACTGGAGAAATTTATATATGTCAGACTTCAACAGACTTTCCTTGTAAAAAGCCGAAAAATGGAAAGCCTGAGCACAGTAGTGTACTGTAGACAGAGACAGAAACAGAGACAGAGACAGGGGAAAAAAGGTGGAAGTTAGTCGATTGCACAACGTCTCTCCAAGTTATTAATAACTTGCTTGGAGTGCTGCTATAACCCGTCCGACCACGTGGGACCGATTTAATTTTTAATATTTTCTAACAAGCTTATTGATCTGTTTGGATTCACAGAGCAGCATGTTTTACTACTGAACACTAGATGGAGACAATACAACAGACTTCTGCTGCATGTTGAACCAGTGAATAAATCAGGGACCTGGGCACCATAGATGATCAGTAAATAACTGATGGCAAGATTATAGTCTTGAGTATAACCTGCAAACAAATAAAAGACTCAAGACAATTTATTCCACAGTCTATTATGAAGATGTGACAGTTGTGCAGGGGATCTCATAATTATATCAAATTATATCAAACAGCAACAGTATGTATTCACACAGTGTGTCCTGTAGAGATATAACAGCTCAAGTTTTAGGATCTTATGCAATGTTATCAAGTCTTGGCAGGTGAAAACATTGCAGCCTTTTAATTAGGTTTGGTTTAGATTTCGAGGTTTTAGGGTTTTGTCATTACCATGGTGACAAGTGAAATCAAAGCTGCAAGCAGCTGTGATCGGGCCCTTGCTCCCCCATGCAACTGAGGGGGCCTGAGGCACACGGGGGCTGTGGCGAGAAGCAAGAAAAAACCTGGCAGGAGCGAAAAAAATGCAATGTTCTGTTCATCCACCAGGTGGCGCTGTGAGCGTAACCATATGTGGCCAGGTGCATTCAAGGGTGGACCCTCATCACACATGTGAAATATCGAGCAAATCGGACAATGCATGAAGGATTTATACTCCGTTGATGTTCCGTGGCGAAGGATGAAAAGTCGCCACTGCCTCCGCGGCAGCCTGCAACATGACAGGACACGTGTGTCACTGTGGAGAATCATCAACTTGATCGTCATGTAGCCACAAAATGGAGTTGATCAGGTCAGGAGCTTGAGGTTGGTGTTTTTTACAGAGTTTTACACAAACTCTGTAAAAGATGGCATTTCCTGTTTCTACAAGGGGGCTCCATGAGCAAGATTGCCTTCAAGCATATGGAGGCGTTGAGGGTGGGGCTCTTATCATGTACAGAAATTTCGAAGCAGTTTGGATGAATTATGTGGGAGAGAGAGCTGTTTGAATATACATGGTGATGGATCAAAAATGGCAGCGCCATCTGTACCAAATCTGAAGTTGATTGGACAAATCTGGAGGAGGAGTTCGTCAAAATACAACTTGTCGAAATCACAAAATCGCCATCAAAATGAAAAGTTTAAATCAAAATGGCTGACTTCCTGTTTGGAGTAGACCATTGGTGGCAGAGACTTTTTTGTGCGTCTGGGTGACATACACATATGTACTAATTTTCATCTTCCTACTCCCTATGGGGAGGGGTTTTTGAAAATTTCAAGGGGGCACTATAGAGGCATTTTGTCCCCCCCCATGAATTGCCTGCTGGAGATGGGTAAAAACAACATATCACAACATCCATCCATCCATCCATCCATCCATTCATCGTCTAACCGCTTAATCCTCTTGAGGGTGGGGAGAGCATGCAAACTCTGCACAGAAGGGCTCCCTCCTGGGATCGAACCAGGAACCTTCTTGCTGTGAGGTGACAGTGCTAACCACCACACCACTGTGCCGCCCTCATATCACAACAGATGAGGTCAAATAAATGGAGAATCTTCTTCTTCTTCTTTCGGCTGTTCCCTTTAGGAGTTGTCACAGCGAATCTTCTGCCTCCATCTAACCCTATCCTCTTGTCTCACACCAACTGACTTTTTGTCCTCTTTTATTACATCCATAAATCTCCTCCTTGGTCTTCTTCTAGGCCTCTTGCCTGGCAGTTCCAACCTCAGCATCCTGAGGCCCAAAGACATGTTAGTTATCACTGCTCACTGATCTGTATAGTTAAGCCTTGCCATAATAGCTTATCATAGTGCTTAGGAGGTTTTAGGGGCACTGAGTGCTGATCCTTTCCTTAGAGCACAAACTTCTTGTGTTTATTTAAATTCAGAACTAGCCCAGCTAGTGACTGCTGTGAAAGGGCTGCTGACAGGAGGGAGAAGACCCCAAAGGTGCTGGCATGGGCTAGCAACCCATGGTAGCAGTGGTGAGGCCTAGCAGCCTTACTACAACCAAAATACCCCAAGAGTCAGCGAGAGCTGGGGTGAAAAATGACTCACAGGTGGATTACACGGTAACAGACATTGGAACGGACATGACTATGCATTGGATCTATGACTCATTGAAGGATAGGGGCATGGACCTATCCACCAGGGCTAGAATTAGTAGCACTCAGGGCAAGGCGAGTGCATCTGTAGAAGATAAAAGTAGCATAGTCGAGAACAAGATGCTTCAGGTTTGTCCTTGTGGCTGGCAGAAAGTAACATCAATAAAAGGCCTCAGAACTCATCAGGGAAAGAAGAAGTGTGTGGCAAAGAAAGGGCAGTGTAGCCGCATTGATCAGGGATGTCGTATGCTGTAAAGCCCTGTGAGGCAAATTGTATTTGTGATATTGGGCTTTATAAATAAAATTGATGGATTGATTGATCAGTACTTCCTAAGAAGTCAGTCGAGTCAGTCGGATGAAGGCAGGTAGAAAATCAGAGTTAGCAGGATATCAGTAACACTTCCACAGAGGAGGAGAGGATGCAGGTGGCAATGAGGTCAGAGAGAGAACCATGGAGCAAAAGGTTAGAGTTAGATGGCCTAGGGCAAATGACAGTAAATAATGGGAGATAGTTAATAGAGATTTGTCAGTAATCTTAAACAGGCTTAGTGGAAATGCAATCGAAAGATTACAAAAGATGGGAGATATAGGGGCGCTGGTGGCTTAGTGGTAGAGCAGGCACCCCATGTACAAGGCTGTTGCCACAGCGACCCGGGCTCGACCCCAGCCTGTGGCCCCTTGCTGCATGTCACTCCCTCTCTCCCCCCCCCCCTCACGCTTGTCTGTCCTATACAAGGCTAAAAAGCCCGAAAAAATGTCTTTTTAAAAAAAAAAAAAAAAAAGATGGGAGATATAATTTGCTCATATGGTGCAGAGAGGTTCGGGGTGCATGAGAGAAAGAGGAGTGAGAGGGCACAGTCAGGTAAGTCCAGGCGGCAAAGAGAAATAGAGAAGTTAGTTAAGGAAAGGAGACAGTTAAGAAAGCAGTGGAAAAAGGCTACAGAGGAAGAAAGGGAGGGAATTGATGTGTTGCAAGAGGAGTTGAGAAGCAGGCTAGCAGTTCTTAGAAGGGCAGAGCATCTCAGGAAAAAGAGGAGGAAGAAGGAACATGTAAGGACAAGTTTTTTCAGGGACCCTTTGAAGTTTGTTAAAGGGTTGTTCAGCCAGGAAAAGGGAGGGCAGCTCAAAGCAGAAAGGCTAGAGGTTGAAGAATATTTGAGAAGTACATATTCAGATTTAGAGAAGAATAGGATAGTAGGTTTCCCATCTCCATCTCCCATCCATCTCATGCTCTATCCCTCCATTAGGAGGGATAGAGCATGAGATGGATGTCAGGCCACCTAGGTGGAAGGAAGTTCGGGAGGTCGTCAGGGGTGCAAAGACTTCTTTGGCTCCAGGGCCCTACCAGGTTTATAAAAGTGCTCCTGATATCCTTAAATTTTTGTGGAAACAGTTAAGAATAGTTTGGGAGAAACAAATCATCCCAAGAGCATGGCGTAGGGTAGGGGGTGTTCTCATTCCTAAGGAGAAGGTGTCTGTGGACCTTAGCCAATTCCGATGATTTCACTCTTGAATGTAGAAGGGAAGATTTTCTTTAGTGTAGTAGAGCAGAGATTAGCTAGCTACTTAGAAAGAAATAGCTTAATAGATACTATGGTGCAGAAGACAGGAATACCAGGTTTTGCAGGGTGTTTAGAGTATACTAACGTGATCTGGCACCAGATTCAGGCAGCGAAGATTAAGAAAAGGGACCTGCATGTAATATTTTTATATATCTTGCAAATGCGTTTAGTTCAGTACCGCATAGCGTCATTTGGAGTGTGTTTGACTACTTCAAAGTGCCACAGGTAGTTGTTCACTTAGTGAAGGCATATTTTCAGGATATTAGGTTGTGTCTAAGTATGGCAGGTTTCACAACAGGTTGGCAGAGGCTAGAAATAGGCATCATGGCAGGGTGTACAATTTCTCCATTAGCATTTACTGTGGTGATGGAAGTAATCATCAGGGCTTCTAAGTGGAAGTAGGCGGGGAGAGATGGCAGAACGGGTTGCATCTTCCACCAGTTAGGGCTTACATTGATGACATGACACTGGTGACCACAACAATGCCATGTACAAAGAGGCTACTAGAGAAGGTAAATAAGAACCTCAAGTGGGCCAGCATGAAGATCAAGCCTAGTAAGTCTAGAAGCATCTCGATACGTAGAGGGAAGTTAAGTGACAGGAAGTTTGTCATAGATCATGAGGAAATCCCAACAATTAGGGAAAAGTCAGTAAAGAGCTTAGGTTGGTGGTACAATGTAGAGTTGAATGATGAGGAATAGGTGGTGAAATTTAGAAAAGATGTGGCGGAAGGATTGGATAGAATAGATAAATCAGAACTTCCAGGAAAGTTGAAGTTGTGGTGTTTGCCATTTGGGCTATATCCTAGGTTAATGTGGCCATTGTCAGTTTATGAAATCCCAATATACATTGTGGAGAGAATTGAAAGGTCAGTTAGCTCCTATATTAGGAAGTGGTTGGGGGCTCCTAGGTGCCTAAGTAGTGTTGCATTGCATGGAAAAGGGATACTTCAGCTGCCAGTATCTAGTTTATCAGAGGAATTTAAATGTAGCAAGGTCAGGACAGAGCTCTTGTTATCTGGGAGTAAGGACGTGGTAGTTAGGAGTGTGGTTCCAAATCCAACCAAGGGGAGGAAGTAGAACCCAAGGTCGGCAGTTCAGGAGGCAGAGGCAGCTCTTAGACATGCAAAGATTGTAGGTAATGTTCAGTTTGGCTGGGGAGGCCTGGGGCTTTGCTCAGCCAAACCGGTATGGAATAAAGCAGGTCTCAAAGATAAAAGAAAGCTGGTCATGGAACAGATACGTAGACAGGAGGAGATATTAAGGGGTGCACACCATAACCAGGTGTTGAAATGTTTAGCTGCAGGCATCAAAGGGAAACAAAGACAGGTGAATTCAGAAGGTGTTAAGGGTAGGAGTTTAGCAATTCAGTTTGTCCGTGAGGGGGAGAAATACAGAAGGGATAAGTTAGTAAGGAGGCAAGGGTGTGGCCATCTAGAAGGTGCTTGTGATTGGGAAATGCAAGTAAATTTAGGGGGAAAGCTTGTTGTTCCCCAGGAAATAGTTTGTACCAAGCAGAGGCCTGACATAGTGTTGTGGCCAGTGAGTCAACGGATAGTTTATTTCATTGAGCTGACAGTTCCTTGGGAAGACTCAGTCTTTATAAGCCTCAGCCTTTATAAGAATAAAGCTTAGATACTGTATGCAGACTTAGGAGCAGAAGCTGAGCAGTGAGGATGGAAAACTAGGATTTGTCCAGTGGAAGTGGGGTGTAGGGGATTCATAGCAAGATCAGCTGTCTTGCTCCTGGGGGACCTCGGAGTATGGGGACAGAGTTTGAGGAAGACAGTGAAGGAAATGTCAGATGAAGCAGGTAGAGCAAGCCAATGGATCTGGGTGAAAAGAAATAATGTCAGTTGGGGGCCAGCAGGGGGAACTACTAAGCAGAGTACATAAGTCCTTGAGATCAGGTGGAGAGATCCACTTTCTCTCAGGAGAAAATCCACGAAGAGGAAGCTTATTTAAGTGTGGGAGTGGCCTATTTGAATCCCATGCTTCAAGGTGAGTGTGTTTGCTGATCCTGTGAGTTATCTATCTCCTTTAACTTTAGCTTATATTGGAGTTATGCTATGTAGTGTGTGAGTTAGAGTATGGTGTATGTGCTAGGAAAGGTAGTATCACCACTCTTTCTACCTGGAGCTCGCATGTACAGAGCCTGGGTTTGGTTGAAGGTGGCAGTGCTGTTTGGGCTGAGAAAGCCATGCGTAAGTAAGGTAAAGGAGGTTATTGGGTTGGTGCGGGCAGGAGTGAGACCTGGCATTAGTGGAGTGTCTCCGGGATGCCAGAGATCACTGTCTAGCCTCCTGGAGGTGTCGTGGGACCAACTAGACAAAACACTGGTGAAAGGAGGTTCCCACCCGATGACCCCAAAGACATGTCAGTTATCACTGCTCTCTGATCTGTATAGTTAAGCCTTGCCATAATAACTTATCATAGGGCTTAGGAGTTTTTTCACTGAGTGCTGATTCTTTCTCTAGAGCACAAACGTCTTGTGTTTATTTAAATTCTACAGATATATTCACTTTCCCTCCTCTGAACATGTTCAAACCATCTCACTCTGGCCTGTCTGACTTTATCACCAAAGCATCTAACATGAGCTGTCCCTCTGATATATTCATTCCTGATCCTATCCATCCTTGTCACTCCCAATGAGAACCTCAACATCTTCATCTCTGCTGCCTCCAGCTCTGCCTCCTGTCTTTTACTCAGTGCCACTGTCTCTAAACCAAACAACATCACTGGTCTCACCACTGCCTTGTACACCTTTCCTTTTAATCTTGCTAGCACTCTGTCACACATTACACCTGACATTTTTCTCCACCCGTTCCAACCTGCTTACTTAAGTACTTAAAATCCTCCACCTTCTTCATTTCTACTCCCTGTAACCTCACCATTCCACTTGGGTCCTTCTCATTCACACACATGTATTCTGTCTTGCTATGGCTAACCTAATTCCTCTCCTTCCCAGGATATACCACCACCATACCTCTCTAGATTTTCCTCTACCTGCTCCCTGCTCTCACTACAGATCACAATGTCATCTGCAAACATCATAGTCCATGGAGATTCCTGTGTAACCTCATCTGTCAACCTGCCAACACTGTCCTATATGGAATAAAAGTTGTTTCATAAGTCTTGTAAATATTTGGAAAAGTTTCATAGCTGTGTGAAAAAGTTTTGTATGTTTGCATTCAAATCCGTGAATTTGTAAAAAATATTTGAACAAATGCATTTTATTTTTGAATCTGTACAGAGATTCGTAGCTGTGCATGTCATTTTGTGAACAAATGAAAAAGATTTGCACAATTTTGAAAATATTTTGCAGTTGTGAATCAAATTTTTACAGTTACAATTTTTTTTTACAGTTACGGATCAAATTTTCACAGGTGCAGAATGTTTTTTACAGTGATGCATCAAATCTTCACAGGTACAAAAAAATTTCACAGGTACGCATCAAATTTTCACAGGTACAAAAAAGTTTCACAGATACAAAACAGTAAACACAGAACTGAAGTTGTGTGTGTCAAAACCTAAGTCCCACAGTTACGGATCAAACTTCAGGTACAAATCAAATCTGCAAGTACAAGTAGTTTCAACTTTCATTTGACACGTCCCTGTGAACAGCCAATCGGAATGCTGGGATTAACATTTTATTTGACTATCCAATCAGGAATATAGCTTTACCATCCAATCACAGAGCCAGGTGGGTGGACCTTCTATGCTGGGCAGTATGTGATCAATGGCTGCCGGCTGTAACCCAACTTGACCATGGATGTAACCTCATGGTAAGTATGCTACGTCAAGACTCAAACATTTTCTATCTGTATATGAACTATATGTTCCTAAAGTTAACTAACTACGGAGAGGGAAGGCGAATGATAATAAGCTAAGAGATGAGCTGATGGTACGTGGTTCGATGGTTTCCATTGTCATTACCACTGCTAGCGACATAGCTAAGGAGCTAACTGAGGAGGCTACATTGATTTGGCGATAGGAATAGAAAAGACTGATAACTTATGAAACATGTTACAAGCTTACTGCAAGCTTACTGTAGCTTGCAGGTTAAGGACAGAAAGGTTTGAGCCATTGTGTTAAAAAGCAATTTGTTCATTTGAGGCTCTTGAGTGTGAGCTGCAGGCTGCAAGCTAACAGTAATCTAGCGGAGTGACAGTGAGGCTGCTGTCGGTGAGCAGTGTAGACAGTGACAGCAGCTGTACACGTTATTACAATAAACTGAGCAAAACTAAACTGACTCGGAGGAAAATCGTTTGTTTATTCATCCCATAACAACCACATAACCTGCACGGTAATCTTGCATTACCTAAACACGGCAAGCCCATACATTGTGCCGTAGTGCCAAGCGAGAGACCGTGTAAACAGAAACATGTAATGTAATGACTACTATGTCTGTGTATTTTGCAGCTTGGCAGAGTACCAGTGAAAGAAGAGATTAAAAAAATATTCACACTGAGTTTTCATTCAAGTGTGCAACACTTGTGGAGACGTTTTGAGAATATGTTATAACTTAAAGCCTCTGGAAACCCAAATCCACGATAGCCTTCTAGCTATGTAATTTAGGGTCTTATGTACATAATATTAAACATGTATAAACAATTAGAAATCAGTTTCCATCCAAATTCAAAATATCTGTCTTTTAAGTTTTTGTACATTCTTGAAATTGGGTTTGATTTGGCCGTGGTTATCTCTGAGATTTATTATGCAATAAATTCCAAACCAATCATAAATCATCCGTCAGTTGTCTCATCCCGCCCCCCAGTGGCAGCGCAACAAAACCTTTCTGCTCCTGCAAATATTTTGAGACTTGAGTGGCAAAACTGAAAGCTCACTGGAATAATCAAGGTGGCATGACAGAAAAATATGATTATCTAAACTAAAACTTTTAAGGTTTTAGAGAAAGTTGTTTTTGTACAGTTACGGTCCTTTCTGAAAAACAACTCTGTTTTTGAAAAATTCCAGTCTGGGTTCAGGTCTCGTCATAGCACTGAGTCTGCCTTGTTAAAGGTGCACAATGATATTGTACTGTCTGTTGATGCCAAGTGCCCTGTTGTCTTAGTTCTGCTAGATCTCACAGCAGCCTTTGATACAGTGGACCATACGGTCCTCCTGTCACGCCTGAATCACTATGTTGGCTTTCGCGGCACTGTACTTAAGTGGTTTACATCTTATTTGTCCAATAGAACCTTTTCTGTAATGATTGGTGATTCCTGCTCCTCCAGTGCCTCTCTCTCATGTGGGGTCCCGCAAGGTTCTATTCTTGGCCCTCTTCTTTTTTCATTATATATGTTACCACTTGGGTCTATTATAGCCAGGCACAACCTTTCTTTTCATTGTTACGCAGATGATCTGCAAATCTATCTGCCATTGAAGCCTAGAGGTACTGATGCACAAAGCTCCCTACTTGACTGTATTGCTGACATCAAGCAGTGGTTGGCCCAAAACTTTCTGCATTTAAATGAAGACAAAACAGAGTGCATTGTGTTTGGGGATACTGTGACGACTGGCTTTGGCGCCTTGTCTTCATCTTTCAATCCTACTGTCAGAAATCTGGGAGTGATCTTTGACAGTTATCTGAAATTTGATAAACAAATTGACAATGTCGTAAAGACAAGCTTTTATCAGTTGCGTCTCCTGGCCAAAGTCAAATCATTCTTGAGCCGTCACGATCTGGAGAGAGCTATCCTCTCATTAGCTCCAGACTAGATTATTGTAATGCACTGTATGTTGGCATCTCCCAGTCTTCTCTTAACCGCCTTCAACTTGTTCAAAATGCAGCTGCCCGTCTGTTAACTAGCACTAGTAGACGAGGGCACATTACCCCAGTCCTCTATTCTCTCCATTGGCTTCCTGTTCGTTTTAGGGTTGATTTTAAACTTTTAATATTTGTTTTTCAAGCTCTCAACGGCCTTGCCCCATCCTATTTATCTGAGATTTTAACTGTTTGTGAGCATGGCAGGGCTTTGAGGTCATCCAACCAACTTTTGTTGGAAGTGCCCAGGTCTAAGTATAAACACTGGGGTGACCGAGCCTTTTCAGTTGCTGCGCCTAGGCTCTGGAATAAGCTCCCCTGCGACATGCGCGCCATCTCTGACCTGGGCCTCTTCAAATCAAAACTTAAAACTTATTTATTCAGGATGGCCTTTAATACCCAGTAGTGTGGCAATACTTTTTATTCTTTTATTTCTTTTTATTCTTTTATTCTGTGTTTTAATTGTATGTTATATTCTGTAAAGCACTTTGGTTCACCTGTGGGTTGTTGTAAATGGCTATATAAATAAAGTACATTTACATTTTACATTCAGCCGAATGAAAACGTCAGATGACAGATTTAACAGAGCTCAGGACAGCAGTGTTACTTAAAATTATTTTATTGTTTAGTGGAGTCTGAGAAACAGCTTTCTAGTCTGATGTTTAGAAAATACTGATTGTAAACTGGCTGAACGGCTCGGCTGCGACCTAGCGGGGTCTCTGCCTCCGTTGGGCTCCCAGCAGCACTCGAATCAGGTTGAGCGGCTCCAGAGCCTGGACAATCCGAGCCTTTGTAGCTCATGGAGCTGCAGGAAGAGGCGGCTTGCGAGCGGCTGGGCTTGCCCTCCAGGCCTGGCGCCGGTGTCGGCTCGCGGGGAGGGGACATAATGTGCACCCTTCCTCACCCCTAACCCCAACCCCAAGCAGTTAGCTTTGCTACGCATAAACATATCCCCAATCGCGGAGGTAATGCTGCAGGAAACAACACAATTTTAGCCGGAGGGGAACATTATTCGAGGCGGGCAAATACTTCACAATGCCAGAGAGAGTTCGCTTTGAGGATCGGTGTGTGTGTCAGAGTAAAGACATATTTAATCTATTAAGACTGGATGTGTTTGAATGAAAAAGGCTATTATTAGAAAAACAGAGAAGATTTATGTTTTCAATGAAAACGTATCTCAATGAAGAAAGGCAAAGCGCTAGCATCCCGTTGTCATTCATCTCAGCTAACATTGCATGTAAAAGTTATGCTAACTATTCTATGAAGTAACAATAAATTGAATCACAAAACATTTTGAAACTTACCATTCAGCGACCACCTGAAAGGAAGTTTCCAGGCAGAAAGTACTTAGAAACAAATTTCCAAGCCAGAAACATCTTCTTGAAAACCAAGCCAGTTTCCTATGGTTTCCCTCAGTGGTTGGTCTGAAAGCAGCATAATGTCACATTTAGTGTTTTTAAGACTAGTGTTTTGAGTGCACGTTATAAATTAAGCTGTGGCTTTCTATCAGAAGCACTTAGAAACAAGTTTCCAGGTCAGAAACATGTGGTTTGGAGTCTTCTGTAGGAGCCAGCCAGTTTCCTATAATTTCCCTGTGTGGTTGGTCTGAAAACAGCATAATGTCCCATTTTTGCCTAGTTTGCTGGATGAGAAAACTCCTCCGAGAACTGTCACCTTATCATGGTGGAGGAGTTTGAGTGCCCTAATGACCCTAGGAGCTGTGCTATCGGGGTATTTTACCCTTGGTAGGGTTTCCCATGGCAGATTGGTTCTGGGCGAAGTGTCAGACGAAGAACAGTTCAAAAGACCCTTCATGATGGACAACAGCAAGAACTCCTGTACCTGGCCCGGAGGGTTACCGGGGCCCCGCCCTGGAGCCAAGCCTGGGGTTGGGGCCGTTAGCGAGCGCCTGGTGGCCATGGCCCATGGGTTCCGGCCGGGCCCAGTCCGAACCGGCTACATGGGCTCGTCCCCTTGCAGGCCCACCACCCGCAGAGGGATCCAGAAAGGATCGATGCTTTTTGGAACCAGAGCTTGTTGAAAAGGTTGAGTGCTACCGGCTAGATACTTATATACCGCCTCACCTTGACACATAGTTCTGGCTCTGGAACCCAAGTCCTTGAGAGGGGTTGGAGTCTCTCCTTTGCTGGAGTTGCTCTGGGTGAGAGGCGGAGGGCCGGGGTGGGCTTTCTGATTGCTCCCAGACTCTGCCTGTACATTGGGGTTCACCCCAGTAGACGAAAGGGTTGCCTCCCTGTGCCTTTGGGTCAGGGAACGGGTCCTGACTGTTGTCTGTGCTTATGCGCTGAACAGCTTACCCAGAGTACCCGCCCTTTTTGGAGTCTGGATATCAACTCGGTAACTCAACCCAGGGTTACTTTATCACGCAGCAGACCAATCACAATCATGAGAGAAGCGCAGCGTCACTGAGCTTCCTCACAGAGTGCCGTATGCAAGGAAAAAAAAAGTATTTCTCTAATGGAGATCAGAGATTAGTGCCGGAGAGGTTAGAAGCCACTAAAAGCTTATCAAAGAAATTCCCCTGTCAAAACATCAATGAAATCACATAAGAAAAAAAAGGTCAGGAAAGAAGAAATAGAGGAGAGAGGGAAAAATCAAGACAAAACAAGGTAGCAAATAAAATTATGTGTAGGTTAAATTACTCATCACTGGTTCAAGTGGTTACAGTACCTGTACCTGTACATCTGACACTGATCACACCCTTGAATCCCATGAAATCAATGAGATAAGAACTGAAACGGCTTTGTGAGACTGAAAACCCACGGTTAACCCTGAAGTTACCTCGCTAAGACATTAATCCTGCTTCGTGATACAGGCCCCTGGTAAGGATCCCTTCAGGACGCCTCCCTCGGGAGGTGTTTCGGGCATGTCCAACCGGGAGGAGACCTCGGGGACGCCCCGGGTTGTGTTGGAGGGATTACATGCGCTCGGGGTTCCCTCGGAAGAGTTGACAAAAGTGGCTGGGGAGAGGATTGTCTGGGCATCTTTGCTGAGACTGCTGCCCCCATGACCTGGATAAGCAGAGGATGAAGAGTACGAGGACGAGAAAATCGTCATGAGAGGATGTTATAACTTACACTGTGGCTTTTGATCAGAAGCACTTAGAAACAAGTTTCCAAGCCAGAAACATAAAGTTTCCAGTCTTCTCGTGAAGCAAGGCTTTAAATCAGGAGCACTTAAGCCAGAAACACATGTTTTGGAGGCTTCTGTAAGAATACACCACTGAAGTATTTTTTCCCACAGTGGTTGGTCTGAAAACAGCATAATGTCACATTTTGCGTTTTCAGGACAAGAAAAACGTTTTGAGAAGATGTTATAAGTTCGGCTGTGGCTTTAGAAACAGGTTTCCAAGCCAGAAACACGTGGTTTAGAGTCTTCACTAGTAGCAAGTCAGTTTCCTATAGTTTCCCTCAGTGGTTGGTCTGAAAACAGCACAATGCTACATTTTGCATTTCTGCTCCAGAAAAGCGTTTTGAGAGGATGTTGTAAGTTACGCTGTGGCTTTCTATCTGAAGCAATTAGAAACAAGTTTACAAGCCAGAAATATGTGGCTTGGAGTCTTCTGTAGGAACCACCCAATTTAGTACGGTTTCCCTCAGTGGTTGGTCTGAAAACAGCATAATGTCACATTTTGGACCAGAAAAGCGTTTTGAGAGGATGCTGTAACTTAAGCTGTGGCTTTTGATCAGAGGCACTCAGAAACAAGTTTCCAAGGCAGAAACATATGGTTTGGAGAATTGTATAGCAGCAAGCCAGGTTCCTATAGTTTCCCTCAGTAGTTGGTCGGAAAACAGCATAATGTCACATTTTGTGTTTTCAGGCCCAGAAAAGCATTTTGAGAGCATGTTGTAGCTTAGGCTGTTACTTTCGATCAGAAGCGCTCAGAAACAAGTTTCCAAGCCAGAAACATGCTTTGGAAAATTGTCTAGTAGCAAGCCAGTTTGCTATAGTTTCCCTCAGTAGTTGGTCGGAAAACAGCAGAATGTCACATTTTGAATTTTCAGGCCCAGAAACGCGTTTTGAGAGCATGAAACAAGAAACAAGTTTCCAAGCCAGAAAGGTGTGATTTGGGGACTTCTACACTACCGGGGCAGTTTCATATAGTTGCCATCAGTAATTGGTCGGAAAACAGCAGAATGTCACTTTTGAGCTTTTCGGCCCGAGAGAAGCATTTTGAGAGCATGTTGTCATTTAGGCTGTTACTTTCCAACAGAAGCACTCAGAAACAAGTTTCCAAGCCAGATATGTGTGATTTGATGAATTCTACACTGCCAGGGCAGTTTGATGTAGGTCCCATCAGTAGTTGGTCAGAAAACAGCCAAATGTCACTTTTGAGCTTTTCGGCCCGAGAGAAGCATTTTGAGAGCATGTTGTCATTTAGGCTGTTACTTTCCAACAGAAGCACTCAGAAACAAGTTTCCAAGCCAGAAACGTGTGATTTGATGAATTCTACACTACCAGGGCAGTTTCATGTAGGTCCCATCAGTAGTTGGTCAGAAAACAGCAAAATGTCACTTTTGAGCTTTTCGGCCCGAGAGAAGCATTTTGAGAGCATGTTGTCATTTAGGCTGTTACTTTCCAACAGAAGCACTCAGAAACAAGTTTTCAAGCCAGATATGCGTGATTTGATGAATTCTACACTAGCAGAGCAGTTTCATGTAGTTGCCACCAGTAGTTGCTCAGAAAACAGCAGAATGTCACTTTTGAGCTTTTCGGCCCGAGAGAAGCATTTTGAGAGCATGTTGTCATTTAGGCTGTTACTTTCCAACAGAAGCACTCAGAAACAAGTTTCCAAGCCCGAAACGTGTGATTTGATGAATTCTACACTGCCAGGGCAGTTTCATGTAGTTGGCATCAGTAATTGGTCCGAAAACAGCAGAATGTCACTTTTGAGCTTTTCGGCCCGAGAGAAGCATTTTGAGAGCATGTTGTCATTTAGGCTGTTACTTTCCAACAGAAGCACTCAGAAACAAGTTTCCAAGCCAGATATGTGTGATTTGATGAATTCTACACTGCCAGGGCAGTTTGATGTAGGTCCCATCAGTAGTTGGTCAGAAAACAGCCAAATGTCACTTTTGAGCTTTTCGGCCCGAGAGAAGCATTTTGAGAGCATGTTGTCATTTAGGCTGTTACTTTCCAACAGAAGCACTCAGAAACAAGTTTCCAAGCCAGATGTGTGTGATTTGATGAATTCTACACTGCCAGGGCAGTTTCATGTAGTTGACATCAGTAGTTGGTCAGAAAACAGCAAAATGTCACTTTTGAGCTTTTCGGCCCGAGAGAAGCATTTTGAGAGCATGTTGTCATTTAGGCTGTTACTTTCCAACAGAAGCACTCAGAAACAAGTTTCCAAGCCAGATATGTGTGATTTGATGAATTATACACTGCCAGGGCAGTTTCATGTAGGTCCCATCAGTAGTTGGTCAGAAAACAGCAAAATGTCACTTTTGAGCTTTTCGGCCTGAGAGAAGCATTTTGAGAGCATGTTGTCATTTAGGCTGTTACTTTCCAACAGAAGCACTCAGAAACAAGTTTCCAAGCCAGATGTGTGTGATTTGATGAATTCTACACTGCCAGGGCAGTTTCATGTAGTTGACATCAGTAGTTGGTCAGAAAACAGCAAAATGTCACTTTTGAGCTTTTCGGCCCGAGAGAAGCATTTTGAGAGCATGTTGTCATTTAGGCTGTTACTTTCCAACAGAAGCACTCAGAAACAAGTTTCCAAGCCAGAAATGTGTGATTTGATGAATTCTACACTACCAGGGCAGTTTCATGTAGTTGACATCAGTAGTTGGTCAGAAAACAGCAAAATGTCACTTTTGAGCTGTTCGGCCCGAGAGAAGCATTTTGAGAGCATGTTGTCATTTAGGCTGTTACTTTCCAACAGAAGCACTCAGAAACAAGTTTCCAAGCCAAAAATGTGTGATTTGATGAATTCTACACTGCCAGGGCAGTTTCATGTAGGTCCCATCAGTAGTTGGTCAGAAAACAGCAAAATGTCACTTTTGAGCTTTTCGGCCCGAGAGAAGCATTTTGAGAGCATGTTGTCATTTAGGCTGTTACTTTCCAACAGAAGCACTCAGAAACAAGTTTCCAAGCCAGAAACGTGTGATTTGATGAATTCTACACTACCAGGGCAGTTTCATGTAGGTCCCATCAGTAGTTGGTCAGAAAACAGCAAAATGTCACTTTTGAGCTTTTCGGCCCGAGAGAAGCATTGAGAGCATGTTGTCATTTAGGCTGTTACTTTCCAACAGAAGCACTCAGAAACAAGTTTCCAAGCCAGATGTGTGTGATTTGATGAATTCTACACTGCCAGGGCAGTTTCATGTAGTTGACATCAGTAGTTGGTCAGAAAACAGCAAAATGTCACTTTTGAGCTTTTCGGCCCGAGAGAAGCATTTTGAGAGCATGTTGTCATTTAGGCTGTTACTTTCCAACAGAAGCACTCAGAAACAAGTTTCCAAGCCAGAAACGTGTGATTAAATGAATTCTGCACTACCAGGGCAGTTTCATGTAGGTCCCATCAGTAGTTGGTCAGAAAACAGCCAAATGTCACTTTTGAGCTTTTCGGCCCGAGAGAAGCATTTTGAGAGCATGTTGTCATTTAGGCTGTTACTTTCCAACAGAAGCACTCAGAAACAAGTTTCCAAGCCAGAAACGTGTGATTTGATGAACTCTACACTACCAGGGCAGTTTCATGTAGGTCCCATCAGTAGTTGGTCAGAAAACAGCAAAATGTCACTTTTGAGCTTTTCGGCCCGAGAGAAGCATTTTGAGAGCATGTTGTCATTTAGGCTGTTACTTTCCAACAGAAGCACCAGAAACAAGTTTCCAAGCCAGAAACGTGTGATTTGATGAATTCTACACTACCAGGGCAGTTTCATGTAGGTCCCATCAGTAGTTGGTCAGAAAACAGCAAAATGTCACTTTTGAGCTTTTCGGCCCGAGAGAAGCATTTTGAGAGCATGTTGTCATTTAGGCTGTTACTTTCCAACAGAAGCACTCAGAAACAAGTTTTCAAGCCAGATATGCGTGATTTGATGAATTCTACACTAGCAGAGCAGTTTCATGTAGTTGCCACCAGTAGTTGCTCAGAAAACAGCAGAATGTCACTTTTGAGCTTTTCGGCCCGAGAGAAGCATTTTGAGAGCATGTTGTCATTTAGGCTGTTACTTTCCAACAGAAGCACTCAGAAACAAGTTTCCAAGCCAGATATGTGTGATTTGATGAATTCTACACTACCAGGGCAGTTTCATGTAGGTCCCATCAGTAGTTGGTCAGAAAACAGCAAAATGTCACTTTTGAGCTTTTCGGCCCGAGAGAAGCATTTTGAGAGCATGTTGTCATTTAGGCTGTTACTTTTCAACAGAAGCACTCAGAAACAAGTTTCCAAGCCCGAAACGTGTGATTTGATGAATGCTACACTGCCTGGGCAGTTTCATGTAGGTCCCATCAGTAGTTGGTCAGAAAACAGCAAAATGTCACTTTTGAGCTTTTCGGCCCGAGAGAAGCATTTTGAGAGCATGTTGTCATTTAGGCTGTTACTTTTCAACAGAAGCACTCAGAAACAAGTTTCCAAGCCCGAAACGTGTGATTTGATGAATTCTACACTGCCAGGGCAGTTTCATGTAGGTCTCATCAGTAGTTGGTCAGAAAACAGCAAAATGTCACTTTTGACCTTTTCGGCCCGAGAGAAGCATTTTGAGAGCATGTTGTCATTTAGGCTGTTACTTTCCAACAGAAGCACTCAGAAACAAGTTTCCAAGCCAGATGTGTGTGATTTGATGAATTCTACACTGCCAGGGCAGTTTCATGGAGTTGACATCAGTAGTTGGTCAGAAAACAGCCAAATGTCACTTTTGAGCTTTTCGGCCCGAGAGAAGCATTTTGAGAGCATGTTGTCATTTAGGTTGTTACTTTTCATCAGAAGCACTCAGAAACAAGTTTCCAAGTCCGAAACGTGTGATTTGATGAATTCTACACTGCCAGGGCAGTTTCATGTAGTTGACATCAGTAGTTGGTCAGAAAACAGCAAAATGTCACTTTTGAGCTTTTCGGCCCGAGAGAAGCATTTTGAGAGCATGTTGTCATTTAGGCTGTTACTTTCCAACAGAAGCACTCAGAAACAAGTTTCCAAGTCCGAAACGTGTGATTTGATGAATTCTACACTGCCAGGGCAGTTTCATGTAGTTGACATCAGTAGTTGGTCAG
Source organism: Epinephelus awoara (assembly GCA_035609425.1). Classification (NCBI taxonomy): domain Eukaryota; kingdom Metazoa; phylum Chordata; class Actinopteri; order Perciformes; family Serranidae; genus Epinephelus; species Epinephelus awoara. The sequence continues at coordinate 46,558 of CM069304.1, read as the reverse complement.
AAAACAGCAAAATGTCACTTTTGAGCTTTTCGGCCCGAGAGAAGCATTTTGAGAGCATGTTGTCATTTAGGCTGTTACTTTCCAACAGAAGCACTCAGAAACAAGTTTCCAAGCCAGAAATGTGTGATTTGATGAATTCTACACTACCAGGGCAGTTTCATGTAGTTGACATCAGTAGTTGGTCAGAAAACAGCAAAATGTCACTTTTGAGCTGTTCGGCCCGAGAGAAGCATTTTGAGAGCATGTTGTCATTTAGGCTGTTACTTTCCAACAGAAGCACTCAGAAACAAGTTTCCAAGCCAAAAATGTGTGATTTGATGAATTCTACACTGCCAGGGCAGTTTCATGTAGGTCCCATCAGTAGTTGGTCAGAAAACAGCAAAATGTCACTTTTGAGCTTTTCGGCCCGAGAGAAGCATTTTGAGAGCATGTTGTCATTTAGGCTGTTACTTTCCAACAGAAGCACTCAGAAACAAGTTTCCAAGCCAGAAACGTGTGATTTGATGAATTCTACACTACCAGGGCAGTTTCATGTAGGTCCCATCAGTAGTTGGTCAGAAAACAGCAAAATGTCACTTTTGAGCTTTTCGGCCCGAGAGAAGCATTGAGAGCATGTTGTCATTTAGGCTGTTACTTTCCAACAGAAGCACTCAGAAACAAGTTTCCAAGCCAGAAACGTGTGATTTGATGAACTCTACACTACCAGGGCAGTTTCATGTAGGTCCCATCAGTAGTTGGTCAGAAAACAGCAAAATGTCACTTTTGAGCTTTTCGGCCCGAGAGAAGCATTTTGAGAGCATGTTGTCATTTAGGCTGTTACTTTCCAACAGAAGCACCAGAAACAAGTTTCCAAGCCAGAAACGTGTGATTTGATGAATTCTACACTACCAGGGCAGTTTCATGTAGGTCCCATCAGTAGTTGGTCAGAAAACAGCAAAATGTCACTTTTGAGCTTTTCGGCCCGAGAGAAGCATTTTGAGAGCATGTTGTCATTTAGGCTGTTACTTTCCAACAGAAGCACTCAGAAACAAGTTTTCAAGCCAGATATGCGTGATTTGATGAATTCTACACTAGCAGAGCAGTTTCATGTAGTTGCCACCAGTAGTTGCTCAGAAAACAGCAGAATGTCACTTTTGAGCTTTTCGGCCCGAGAGAAGCATTTTGAGAGCATGTTGTCATTTAGGCTGTTACTTTCCAACAGAAGCACTCAGAAACAAGTTTCCAAGCCAGATATGTGTGATTTGATGAATTCTACACTACCAGGGCAGTTTCATGTAGGTCCCATCAGTAGTTGGTCAGAAAACAGCAAAATGTCACTTTTGAGCTTTTCGGCCCGAGAGAAGCATTTTGAGAGCATGTTGTCATTTAGGCTGTTACTTTTCAACAGAAGCACTCAGAAACAAGTTTCCAAGCCCGAAACGTGTGATTTGATGAATGCTACACTGTCTGGGCAGTTTCATGTAGGTCCCATCAGTAGTTGGTCAGAAAACAGCAAAATGTCACTTTTGAGCTTTTCGGCCCGAGAGAAGCATTTTGAGAGCATGTTGTCATTTAGGCTGTTACTTTTCAACAGAAGCACTCAGAAACAAGTTTCCAAGCCCGAAACGTGTGATTTGATGAATTCTACACTGCCAGGGCAGTTTCATGTAGTTGACATCAGTAGTTGGTCAGAAAACAGCCAAATGTCACTTTTGAGCTTTTCGGCCCGAGAGAAGCATTTTGAGAGCATGTTGTCATTTAGGCTGTTACTTTCCATCAGAAGCACTCAGAAACAAGTTTCCAAGCCCGAAACGTGTGATTTGATGAATTCTACACTGCCAGGGCAGTTTCATGGAGTTGACATCAGTAGTTGGTCAGAAAACAGCAAAATGTCACTTTTGAGCTTTTCGGCCCGAGAGAAGCATTTTGAGAGCATGTTGTCATTTAGGTTGTTACTTTTCATCACAAGCACTCAGAAACAAGTTTCCAAGTCCGAAACGTGTGATTTGATGAATTCTACACTGCCAGGGCAGTTTCATGTAGTTGACATCAGTAGTTGGTCAGAAAACAGCCAAATGTCACTTTTGAGCTTTTCGGCCCGAGAGAAGCATTTTGAGAGCATGTTGTAATTTAGGCTGTTACTTTTCAACAGAAGCACTCAGAAACAAGTTTCCAAGCCCGAAACGTGTGATTTGATGAATGCTACACTGCCTGGGCAGTTTCATGTAGGTCCCATCAGTAGTTGGTCAGAAAACAGCAAAATGTCACTTTTGAGCTTTTCGGCCCGAGAGAAGCATTTTGAGAGCATGTTGTCATTTAGGCTGTTACTTTTCAACAGAAGCACTCAGAAACAAGTTTCCAAGCCAGAAACGTGTGATTTGATGAATTCTACACTAGCAGAGCAGTTTCATGTAGTTGCCACCAGTAGTTGCTCAGAAAACAGCAGAATGTCACTTTTGAGCTTTTCGGCCCGAGAGAAGCATTTTGAGAGCATGTTGTCATTTAGGCTGTTACTTTCCAACAGAAGCACTCAGAAACAAGTTTCCAAGCCCGAAACGTGTGATTTGATGAATTCTACACTGCCAGGGCAGTTTCATGTAGTTGGCATCAGTAATTGGTCCGAAAACAGCAGAATGTCACTTTTGAGCTTTTCGGCCCGAGAGAAGCATTTTGAGAGCATGTTGTCATTTAGGCTGTTACTTTCCAACAGAAGCACTCAGAAACAAGTTTCCAAGCCAGATATGTGTGATTTGATGAATTCTACACTGCCAGGGCAGTTTGATGTAGGTCCCATCAGTAGTTGGTCAGAAAACAGCCAAATGTCACTTTTGAGCTTTTCGGCCCGAGAGAAGCATTTTGAGAGCATGTTGTCATTTAGGCTGTTACTTTCCAACAGAAGCACTCAGAAACAAGTTTCCAAGCCAGATGTGTGTGATTTGATGAATTCTACACTGCCAGGGCAGTTTCATGTAGTTGACATCAGTAGTTGGTCAGAAAACAGCAAAATGTCACTTTTGAGCTTTTCGGCCCGAGAGAAGCATTTTGAGAGCATGTTGTCATTTAGGCTGTTACTTTCCAACAGAAGCACTCAGAAACAAGTTTCCAAGCCAGATATGTGTGATTTGATGAATTATACACTGCCAGGGCAGTTTCATGTAGGTCCCATCAGTAGTTGGTCAGAAAACAGCAAAATGTCACTTTTGAGCTTTTCGGCCCGAGAGAAGCATTGAGAGCATGTTGTCATTTAGGCTGTTACTTTCCAACAGAAGCACTCAGAAACAAGTTTCCAAGCCAGATGTGTGTGATTTGATGAATTCTACACTGCCAGGGCAGTTTCATGTAGTTGACATCAGTAGTTGGTCAGAAAACAGCAAAATGTCACTTTTGAGCTTTTCGGCCCGAGAGAAGCATTTTGAGAGCATGTTGTCATTTAGGCTGTTACTTTCCAACAGAAGCACTCAGAAACAAGTTTCCAAGCCAGAAACGTGTGATTAAATGAATTCTGCACTACCAGGGCAGTTTCATGTAGGTCCCATCAGTAGTTGGTCAGAAAACAGCCAAATGTCACTTTTGAGCTTTTCGGCCCGAGAGAAGCATTTTGAGAGCATGTTGTCATTTAGGCTGTTACTTTCCAACAGAAGCACTCAGAAACAAGTTTCCAAGCCAGAAACGTGTGATTTGATGAACTCTACACTACCAGGGCAGTTTCATGTAGGTCCCATCAGTAGTTGGTCAGAAAACAGCAAAATGTCACTTTTGAGCTTTTCGGCCCGAGAGAAGCATTTTGAGAGCATGTTGTCATTTAGGCTGTTACTTTCCAACAGAAGCACCAGAAACAAGTTTCCAAGCCAGAAACGTGTGATTTGATGAATTCTACACTACCAGGGCAGTTTCATGTAGGTCCCATCAGTAGTTGGTCAGAAAACAGCAAAATGTCACTTTTGAGCTTTTCGGCCCGAGAGAAGCATTTTGAGAGCATGTTGTCATTTAGGCTGTTACTTTCCAACAGAAGCACTCAGAAACAAGTTTTCAAGCCAGATATGCGTGATTTGATGAATTCTACACTAGCAGAGCAGTTTCATGTAGTTGCCACCAGTAGTTGCTCAGAAAACAGCAGAATGTCACTTTTGAGCTTTTCGGCCCGAGAGAAGCATTTTGAGAGCATGTTGTCATTTAGGCTGTTACTTTCCAACAGAAGCACTCAGAAACAAGTTTCCAAGCCAGATATGTGTGATTTGATGAATTCTACACTACCAGGGCAGTTTCATGTAGGTCCCATCAGTAGTTGGTCAGAAAACAGCAAAATGTCACTTTTGAGCTTTTCGGCCCGAGAGAAGCATTTTGAGAGCATGTTGTCATTTAGGCTGTTACTTTTCAACAGAAGCACTCAGAAACAAGTTTCCAAGCCCGAAACGTGTGATTTGATGAATGCTACACTGCCTGGGCAGTTTCATGTAGGTCCCATCAGTAGTTGGTCAGAAAACAGCAAAATGTCACTTTTGAGCTTTTCGGCCCGAGAGAAGCATTTTGAGAGCATGTTGTCATTTAGGCTGTTACTTTTCAACAGAAGCACTCAGAAACAAGTTTCCAAGCCCGAAACGTGTGATTTGATGAATTCTACACTGCCAGGGCAGTTTCATGTAGGTCTCATCAGTAGTTGGTCAGAAAACAGCAAAATGTCACTTTTGACCTTTTCGGCCCGAGAGAAGCATTTTGAGAGCATGTTGTCATTTAGGCTGTTACTTTCCAACAGAAGCACTCAGAAACAAGTTTCCAAGCCAGATGTGTGTGATTTGATGAATTCTACACTGCCAGGGCAGTTTCATGGAGTTGACATCAGTAGTTGGTCAGAAAACAGCCAAATGTCACTTTTGAGCTTTTCGGCCCGAGAGAAGCATTTTGAGAGCATGTTGTCATTTAGGTTGTTACTTTTCATCAGAAGCACTCAGAAACAAGTTTCCAAGTCCGAAACGTGTGATTTGATGAATTCTACACTGCCAGGGCAGTTTCATGTAGTTGACATCAGTAGTTGGTCAGAAAACAGCAAAATGTCACTTTTGAGCTTTTCGGCCCGAGAGAAGCATTTTGAGAGCATGTTGTCATTTAGGCTGTTACTTTCCAACAGAAGCACTCAGAAACAAGTTTCCAAGTCCGAAACGTGTGATTTGATGAATTCTACACTGCCAGGGCAGTTTCATGTAGTTGACATCAGTAGTTGGTCAGAAAACAGCAAAATGTCACTTTTGAGCTTTTCGGCCCGAGAGAAGCATTTTGAGAGCATGTTGTCATTTAGGCTGTTACTTTCCAACAGAAGCACTCAGAAACAAGTTTCCAAGCCAGAAATGTGTGATTTGATGAATTCTACACTACCAGGGCAGTTTCATGTAGTTGACATCAGTAGTTGGTCAGAAAACAGCAAAATGTCACTTTTGAGCTGTTCGGCCCGAGAGAAGCATTTTGAGAGCATGTTGTCATTTAGGCTGTTACTTTCCAACAGAAGCACTCAGAAACAAGTTTCCAAGCCAAAAATGTGTGATTTGATGAATTCTACACTGCCAGGGCAGTTTCATGTAGGTCCCATCAGTAGTTGGTCAGAAAACAGCAAAATGTCACTTTTGAGCTTTTCGGCCCGAGAGAAGCATTTTGAGAGCATGTTGTCATTTAGGCTGTTACTTTCCAACAGAAGCACTCAGAAACAAGTTTCCAAGCCAGAAACGTGTGATTTGATGAATTCTACACTACCAGGGCAGTTTCATGTAGGTCCCATCAGTAGTTGGTCAGAAAACAGCAAAATGTCTTTGAGCTTTTCGGCCCGAGAGAAGCATTGAGAGCATGTTGTCATTTAGGCTGTTACTTTCCAACAGAAGCACTCAGAAACAAGTTTCCAAGCCAGAAACGTGTGATTTGATGAACTCTACACTACCAGGGCAGTTTCATGTAGGTCCCATCAGTAGTTGGTCAGAAAACAGCAAAATGTCACTTTTGAGCTTTTCGGCCCGAGAGAAGCATTTTGAGAGCATGTTGTCATTTAGGCTGTTACTTTCCAACAGAAGCACTCAGAAACAAGTTTTCAAGCCAGATATGCGTGATTTGATGAATTCTACACTAGCAGAGCAGTTTCATGTAGTTGCCACCAGTAGTTGCTCAGAAAACAGCAGAATGTCACTTTTGAGCTTTTCGGCCCGAGAGAAGCATTTTGAGAGCATGTTGTCATTTAGGCTGTTACTTTCCAACAGAAGCACTCAGAAACAAGTTTCCAAGCCAGATATGTGTGATTTGATGAATTCTACACTACCAGGGCAGTTTCATGTAGGTCCCATCAGTAGTTGGTCAGAAAACAGCAAAATGTCACTTTTGAGCTTTTCGGCCCGAGAGAAGCATTTTGAGAGCATGTTGTCATTTAGGCTGTTACTTTTCAACAGAAGCACTCAGAAACAAGTTTCCAAGCCCGAAACGTGTGATTTGATGAATGCTACACTGTCTGGGCAGTTTCATGTAGGTCCCATCAGTAGTTGGTCAGAAAACAGCAAAATGTCACTTTTGAGCTTTTCGGCCCGAGAGAAGCATTTTGAGAGCATGTTGTCATTTAGGCTGTTACTTTTCAACAGAAGCACTCAGAAACAAGTTTCCAAGCCCGAAACGTGTGATTTGATGAATTCTACACTGCCAGGGCAGTTTCATGTAGTTGACATCAGTAGTTGGTCAGAAAACAGCCAAATGTCACTTTTGAGCTTTTCGGCCCGAGAGAAGCATTTTGAGAGCATGTTGTCATTTAGGCTGTTACTTTCCATCAGAAGCACTCAGAAACAAGTTTCCAAGCCCGAAACGTGTGATTTGATGAATTCTACACTGCCAGGGCAGTTTCATGTTGGTCCCATCAGTAGTTGGTCAGAAAACAGCAAAATGTCACTTTTGAGCTTTTCGGCCCGAGAGAAGCATTTTGAGAGCATGTTGTCATTTAGGCTGTTACTTTTCAACAGAAGCACTCAGAAACAAGTTTCCAGGCCCGAAACGTGTGATTTGATGAATTCTACACTGCCAGGGCAGTTTCATGTAGTTAACATCAGTAGTTGGTCAGAAAACAGCCAAATGTCACTTTTGAGCTTTTCGGCCCGAGAGAAGCATTTTGAGAGCATGTTGTCATTTAGGCTGTTACTTTCCATCAGAAGCACTCAGAAACAAGTTTCCAAGCCAGAAACGTGTGATTTGATGAATTCTACACTGCCAGGGCAGTTTCATGTAGTTGACATCAGTAGTTGGTCAGAAAACAGCAAAATGTCACTTTTGACCTTTTCGGCCCGAGAGAAGCAATTTGAGAGCGTGTTGTCATTTAGGCTGTTACTTTCCAACAGAAGCACTCAGAAACAAGTTTCCAAGCCCGAAACGTGTGATTTCATGAATTCTACACTGCCAGGGCAGTTTCATGTTGGTCCCATCAGTAGTTGGTCAGAAAACAGCCAAATGTCACTTTTGAGCTTTTCGGCCCGAGAGAAGCATTTTGAGAGCATGTTGCCATTTAGGCTGTTACTTTCCAACAGAAGCACTCAGAAACAAGTTTCCAAGCCAGAAACGTGTGATTTGATTAATTCTACACTGCCAGGGCAGTTTCATGTTGGTCCCATCAGTAGTTGGTCAGAAAACAGCAAAATGTCACTTTTGACCTTTTCGGCCCGAGAGAAGCATTTTGAGAGCGTGTTGTCATTTAGGCTGTTACTTTCCAACAGAAGCACTCAGAAACAAGTTTCCAAGCCAGAAACGTGTGATTTGATGAATTCTACACTGCCAGGGCAGTTTCATGGAGGTCTCATCAGTAGTTGGTCAGAAAACAGCAAAATGTCACTTTTGAGCTTTTCGGCCCGAGAGAAGCATTTTGAGAGCGTGTTGTCATTTAGGCTGTTACTTTCCAACAGAAGCACTCAGAAACAAGTTTCCAAGCCAGAAACGTGTGATTTGATGAATTCTACACTGCCAGGGCAGTTTCATGTTGGTCCCATCAGTAGTTGGTCAGAAAACAGCAAAATGTCACTTTTGACTTTTTCGGCCCGAGAGAAGCATTTTGAGAGCGTGTTGTCATTTAGTCTGTTACTTTCCAACAGAAGCACTCAGAAACAAGTTTCCAAGCCAGAAACGTGTGATTTGATGAATTCTACACTGCCAGGGCAGTTTCATGTTGGTCCCATCAGTAGTTGGTCAGAAAACAGCCAAATGTCACTTTTGACCTTTTCGGCCCGAGAGAAGCATTTTGAGAGCATGTTGTCATTAAGGCTGTTACTTTTCAACAGAAGCACTCAGAAACAAGTTTCCAGGCCCGAAACGTGTGATTTGATGAATTCTACACTGCCAGGGCAGTTTCATGTAGTTAACATCAGTAGTTGGTCAGAAAACAGCAAAATGTCACTTTTGAGCTTTTCGGCCCGAGAGAAGCATTTTGAGAGCATGTTGTCATTTAGGCTGTTACTTTTCAACAGAAGCACTCAGAAACAAGTTTCCAGGCCCGAAACGTGTGATTTGATGAATTCTACACTGCCAGGGCAGTTTCATGTAGTTAACATCAGTAGTTGGTCAGAAAACAGCCAAATGTCACTTTTGAGCTTTTCGGCCCGAGAGAAGCATTTTGAGAGCATGTTGTCATTTAGGCTGTTACTTTCCATCAGAAGCACTCAGAAACAAGTTTCCAAGCCAGAAACGTGTGATTTGATGAATTCTACACTGCCAGGGCAGTTTCATGTAGTTGACATCAGTAGTTGGTCAGAAAACAGCAAAATGTCACTTTTGACCTTTTCGGCCCGAGAGAAGCAATTTGAGAGCGTGTTGTCATTTAGGCTGTTACTTTCCAACAGAAGCACTCAGAAACAAGTTTCCAAGCCCGAAACGTGTGATTTCATGAATTCTACACTGCCAGGGCAGTTTCATGTTGGTCCCATCAGTAGTTGGTCAGAAAACAGCCAAATGTCACTTTTGAGCTTTTCGGCCCGAGAGAAGCATTTTGAGAGCATGTTGTCATTTAGGCTGTTACTTTCCAACAGAAGCACTCAGAAACAAGTTTCCAAGCCAGAAACGTGTGATTTGATTAATTCTACACTGCCAGGGCAGTTTCATGTTGGTCCCATCAGTAGTTGGTCAGAAAACAGCAAAATGTCACTTTTGACCTTTTCGGCCCGAGAGAAGCATTTTGAGAGCGTGTTGTCATTTAGGCTGTTACTTTCCAACAGAAGCACTCAGAAACAAGTTTCCAAGCCAGAAACGTGTGATTTGATGAATTCTACACTGCCAGGGCAGTTTCATGTTGGTCCCATCAGTAGTTGGTCAGAAAACAGCAAAATGTCACTTTTGAGCTTTTCGGCCCGAGAGAAGCATTTTGAGAGCATGTTGTCATTTAGGCTGTTACTTTTCAACAGAAGCACTCAGAAACAAGTTTCCAGGCCCGAAACGTGTGATTTGATGAATTCTACACTGCCAGGGCAGTTTCATGTAGTTAACATCAGTAGTTGGTCAGAAAACAGCCAAATGTCACTTTTGAGCTTTTCGGCCCGAGAGAAGCATTTTGAGAGCATGTTGTCATTTAGGCTGTTACTTTCCATCAGAAGCACTCAGAAACAAGTTTCCAAGCCAGAAACGTGTGATTTGATGAATTCTACACTGCCAGGGCAGTTTCATGTAGTTGACATCAGTAGTTGGTCAGAAAACAGCAAAATGTCACTTTTGACCTTTTCGGCCCGAGAGAAGCAATTTGAGAGCGTGTTGTCATTTAGGCTGTTACTTTCCAACAGAAGCACTCAGAAACAAGTTTCCAAGCCCGAAACGTGTGATTTCATGAATTCTACACTGCCAGGGCAGTTTCATGTTGGTCCCATCAGTAGTTGGTCAGAAAACAGCCAAATGTCACTTTTGAGCTTTTCGGCCCGAGAGAAGCATTTTGAGAGCATGTTGCCATTTAGGCTGTTACTTTCCAACAGAAGCACTCAGAAACAAGTTTCCAAGCCAGAAACGTGTGATTTGATTAATTCTACACTGCCAGGGCAGTTTCATGTTGGTCCCATCAGTAGTTGGTCAGAAAACAGCAAAATGTCACTTTTGACCTTTTCGGCCCGAGAGAAGCATTTTGAGAGCGTGTTGTCATTTAGGCTGTTACTTTCCAACAGAAGCACTCAGAAACAAGTTTCCAAGCCAGAAACGTGTGATTTGATGAATTCTACACTGCCAGGGCAGTTTCATGGAGGTCTCATCAGTAGTTGGTCAGAAAACAGCAAAATGTCACTTTTGAGCTTTTCGGCCCGAGAGAAGCATTTTGAGAGCGTGTTGTCATTTAGGCTGTTACTTTCCAACAGAAGCACTCAGAAACAAGTTTCCAAGCCAGAAACGTGTGATTTGATGAATTCTACACTGCCAGGGCAGTTTCATGTTGGTCCCATCAGTAGTTGGTCAGAAAACAGCAAAATGTCACTTTTGACTTTTTCGGCCCGAGAGAAGCATTTTGAGAGCGTGTTGTCATTTAGTCTGTTACTTTCCAACAGAAGCACTCAGAAACAAGTTTCCAAGCCAGAAACGTGTGATTTGATGAATTCTACACTGCCAGGGCAGTTTCATGTTGGTCCCATCAGTAGTTGGTCAGAAAACAGCCAAATGTCACTTTTGACCTTTTCGGCCCGAGAGAAGCATTTTGAGAGCATGTTGTCATTAAGGCTGTTACTTTTCAACAGAAGCACTCAGAAACAAGTTTCCAGGCCCGAAACGTGTGATTTGATGAATTCTACACTGCCAGGGCAGTTTCATGTAGTTAACATCAGTAGTTGGTCAGAAAACAGCAAAATGTCACTTTTGAGCTTTTCGGCCCGAGAGAAGCATTTTGAGAGCATGTTGTCATTTAGGCTGTTACTTTTCAACAGAAGCACTCAGAAACAAGTTTCCAGGCCCGAAACGTGTGATTTGATGAATTCTACACTGCCAGGGCAGTTTCATGTAGTTAACATCAGTAGTTGGTCAGAAAACAGCCAAATGTCACTTTTGAGCTTTTCGGCCCGAGAGAAGCATTTTGAGAGCATGTTGTCATTTAGGCTGTTACTTTCCATCAGAAGCACTCAGAAACAAGTTTCCAAGCCAGAAACGTGTGATTTGATGAATTCTACACTGCCAGGGCAGTTTCATGTAGTTGACATCAGTAGTTGGTCAGAAAACAGCAAAATGTCACTTTTGACCTTTTCGGCCCGAGAGAAGCAATTTGAGAGCGTGTTGTCATTTAGGCTGTTACTTTCCAACAGAAGCACTCAGAAACAAGTTTCCAAGCCCGAAACGTGTGATTTCATGAATTCTACACTGCCAGGGCAGTTTCATGTTGGTCCCATCAGTAGTTGGTCAGAAAACAGCCAAATGTCACTTTTGAGCTTTTCGGCCCGAGAGAAGCATTTTGAGAGCATGTTGTCATTTAGGCTGTTACTTTCCAACAGAAGCACTCAGAAACAAGTTTCCAAGCCAGAAACGTGTGATTTGATTAATTCTACACTGCCAGGGCAGTTTCATGTTGGTCCCATCAGTAGTTGGTCAGAAAACAGCAAAATGTCACTTTTGACCTTTTCGGCCCGAGAGAAGCATTTTGAGAGCGTGTTGTCATTTAGGCTGTTACTTTCCAACAGAAGCACTCAGAAACAAGTTTCCAAGCCAGAAACGTGTGATTTGATGAATTCTACACTGCCAGGGCAGTTTCATGGAGGTCTCATCAGTAGTTGGTCAGAAAACAGCAAAATGTCACTTTTGAGCTTTTCGGCCCGAGAGAAGCATTTTGAGAGCATGTTGTCATTTAGGCTGTTACTTTTCAACAGAAGCACTCAGAAACAAGTTTCCAAGCCCGAAACGTCTGATTTGATGAATTCTACACTGCCAGGGCAGTTTCATGTAGTTAACATCAGTAGTTGGTCAGAAAACAGCCAAATGTCACTTTTGACCTTTTCGGCCCGAGAGAAGCATTTTGAGAGCATGTTGTCATTTAGGCTGTTACTTTCCAACAGAAGCACTCAGAAACAAGTTTCCAGGCCCGAAACGTGTGATTTGATGAATTCTACACTGCCAGGGCAGTTTCATGTAGTTAACATCAGTAGTTGGTCAGAAAACAGCCAAATGTCACTTTTGAGCTTTTCGGCCCGAGAGAAGCATTTTGAGAGCATGTTGTCATTTAGGCTGTTACTTTCCATCAGAAGCACTCAGAAACAAGTTTCCAAGCCAGAATGGTGTGATTTGATGAATTCTACACTGCCAGGGCAGTTTCATGTTGGTCCCATCAGTAGTTGGTCAGAAAACAGCCAAATGTCACTTTTGACCTTTTCGGCCCGAGAGAAGCATTTTGAGAGCATGTTGTCATTTAGGCTGTTACTTTTCAACAGAAGCACTCAGAAACAAGTTTCCAGGCCCGAAACGTGTGATTTGATGAATTCTACACTGCCAGGGCAGTTTCATGTAGTTAACATCAGTAGTTGGTCAGAAAACAGCCAAATGTCACTTTTGAGCTTTTCGGCCCGAGAGAAGCATTTTGAGAGCATGTTGTCATTTAGGCTGTTACTTTCCATCAGAAGCACTCAGAAACAAGTTTCCAAGCCAGAAACGTGTGATTTGATGAATTCTACACTGCCAGGGCAGTTTCATGTAGTTGACATCAGTAGTTGGTCAGAAAACAGCAAAATGTCACTTTTGACCTTTTCGGCCCGAGAGAAGCAATTTGAGAGCGTGTTGTCATTTAGGCTGTTACTTTCCAACAGAAGCACTCAGAAACAAGTTTCCAAGCCCGAAACGTGTGATTTCATGAATTCTACACTGCCAGGGCAGTTTCATGTTGGTCCCATCAGTAGTTGGTCAGAAAACAGCCAAATGTCACTTTTGAGCTTTTCGGCCCGAGAGAAGCATTTTGAGAGCATGTTGTCATTTAGGCTGTTACTTTCCAACAGAAGCACTCAGAAACAAGTTTCCAAGCCAGAAACGTGTGATTTGATTAATTCTACACTGCCAGGGCAGTTTCATGTTGGTCCCATCAGTAGTTGGTCAGAAAACAGCAAAATGTCACTTTTGACCTTTTCGGCCCGAGAGAAGCATTTTGAGAGCGTGTTGTCATTTAGGCTGTTACTTTCCAACAGAAGCACTCAGAAACAAGTTTCCAAGCCAGAAACGTGTGATTTGATGAATTCTACACTGCCAGGGCAGTTTCATGGAGGTCTCATCAGTAGTTGGTCAGAAAACAGCAAAATGTCACTTTTGAGCTTTTCGGCCCGAGAGAAGCATTTTGAGAGCATGTTGTCATTTAGGCTGTTACTTTTCAACAGAAGCACTCAGAAACAAGTTTCCAAGCCCGAAACGTCTGATTTGATGAATTCTACACTGCCAGGGCAGTTTCATGTAGTTAACATCAGTAGTTGGTCAGAAAACAGCCAAATGTCACTTTTGACCTTTTCGGCCCGAGAGAAGCATTTTGAGAGCATGTTGTCATTTAGGCTGTTACTTTCCAACAGAAGCACTCAGAAACAAGTTTCCAGGCCCGAAACGTGTGATTTGATGAATTCTACACTGCCAGGGCAGTTTCATGTAGTTAACATCAGTAGTTGGTCAGAAAACAGCCAAATGTCACTTTTGAGCTTTTCGGCCCGAGAGAAGCATTTTGAGAGCATGTTGTCATTTAGGCTGTTACTTTCCATCAGAAGCACTCAGAAACAAGTTTCCAAGCCAGAATGGTGTGATTTGATGAATTCTACACTGCCAGGGCAGTTTCATGTTGGTCCCATCAGTAGTTGGTCAGAAAACAGCCAAATGTCACTTTTGACCTTTTCGGCCCGAGAGAAGCATTTTGAGAGCATGTTGTCATTTAGGCTGTTACTTTTCAACAGAAGCACTCAGAAACAAGTTTCCAGGCCCGAAACGTGTGATTTGATGAATTCTACACTGCCAGGGCAGTTTCATGTAGTTAACATCAGTAGTTGGTCAGAAAACAGCCAAATGTCACTTTTGAGCTTTTCGGCCCGAGAGAAGCATTTTGAGAGCATGTTGTCATTTAGGCTGTTACTTTCCATCAGAAGCACTCAGAAACAAGTTTCCAAGCCAGAAACGTGTGATTTGATGAATTCTACACTGCCAGGGCAGTTTCATGTAGTTGACATCAGTAGTTGGTCAGAAAACAGCAAAATGTCACTTTTGACTTTTTCGGCCCGAGAGAAGCATTTTGAGAGCGTGTTGTCATTTAGTCTGTTACTTTCCAACAGAAGCACTCAGAAACAAGTTTCCAAGCCAGAAACGTGTGATTTGATGAATTCTACACTGCCAGGGCAGTTTCATGTTGGTCCCATCAGTAGTTGGTCAGAAAACAGCAAAATGTCACTTTTGACCTTTTCGGCCCGAGAGAAGCATTTTGAGAGCGTGTTGTCATTTAGGCTGTTACTTTCCAACAGAAGCACTCAGAAACAAGTTTCCAAGCCAGAAACGTGTGATTTGATGAATTCTACACTGCCAGGGCAGTTTCATGTTGGTCCCATCAGTAGTTGGTCAGAAAACAGCAAAATGTCACTTTTGACTTTTTCGGCCCGAGAGAAGCATTTTGAGAGCGTGTTGTCATTTAGTCTGTTACTTTCCAACAGAAGCACTCAGAAACAAGTTTCCAAGCCAGAAACGTGTGATTTGATGAATTCTACACTGCCAGGGCAGTTTCATGTTGGTCCCATCAGTAGTTGGTCAGAAAACAGCAAAATGTCACTTTTGAGCTTTTCGGCCCGAGAGAAGCATTTTGAGAGCATGTTGTCATTTAGGCTGTTACTTTTCAACAGAAGCACTCAGAAACAAGTTTCCAGGCCCGAAACGTGTGATTTGATGAATTCTACACTGCCAGGGCAGTTTCATGTAGTTAACATCAGTAGTTGGTCAGAAAACAGCCAAATGTCACTTTTGAGCTTTTCGGCCCGAGAGAAGCATTTTGAGAGCATGTTGTCATTTAGGCTGTTACTTTCCATCAGAAGCACTCAGAAACAAGTTTCCAAGCCAGAAACGTGTGATTTGATGAATTCTACACTGCCAGGGCAGTTTCATGTAGTTGACATCAGTAGTTGGTCAGAAAACAGCAAAATGTCACTTTTGACCTTTTCGGCCCGAGAGAAGCAATTTGAGAGCGTGTTGTCATTTAGGCTGTTACTTTCCAACAGAAGCACTCAGAAACAAGTTTCCAAGCCCGAAACGTGTGATTTCATGAATTCTACACTGCCAGGGCAGTTTCATGTTGGTCCCATCAGTAGTTGGTCAGAAAACAGCCAAATGTCACTTTTGAGCTTTTCGGCCCGAGAGAAGCATTTTGAGAGCATGTTGCCATTTAGGCTGTTACTTTCCAACAGAAGCACTCAGAAACAAGTTTCCAAGCCAGAAACGTGTGATTTGATTAATTCTACACTGCCAGGGCAGTTTCATGTTGGTCCCATCAGTAGTTGGTCAGAAAACAGCAAAATGTCACTTTTGACCTTTTCGGCCCGAGAGAAGCATTTTGAGAGCGTGTTGTCATTTAGGCTGTTACTTTCCAACAGAAGCACTCAGAAACAAGTTTCCAAGCCAGAAACGTGTGATTTGATGAATTCTACACTGCCAGGGCAGTTTCATGGAGGTCTCATCAGTAGTTGGTCAGAAAACAGCAAAATGTCACTTTTGAGCTTTTCGGCCCGAGAGAAGCATTTTGAGAGCGTGTTGTCATTTAGGCTGTTACTTTCCAACAGAAGCACTCAGAAACAAGTTTCCAAGCCAGAAACGTGTGATTTGATGAATTCTACACTGCCAGGGCAGTTTCATGTTGGTCCCATCAGTAGTTGGTCAGAAAACAGCAAAATGTCACTTTTGACTTTTTCGGCCCGAGAGAAGCATTTTGAGAGCGTGTTGTCATTTAGTCTGTTACTTTCCAACAGAAGCACTCAGAAACAAGTTTCCAAGCCAGAAACGTGTGATTTGATGAATTCTACACTGCCAGGGCAGTTTCATGTTGGTCCCATCAGTAGTTGGTCAGAAAACAGCCAAATGTCACTTTTGACCTTTTCGGCCCGAGAGAAGCATTTTGAGAGCATGTTGTCATTAAGGCTGTTACTTTTCAACAGAAGCACTCAGAAACAAGTTTCCAGGCCCGAAACGTGTGATTTGATGAATTCTACACTGCCAGGGCAGTTTCATGTAGTTAACATCAGTAGTTGGTCAGAAAACAGCAAAATGTCACTTTTGAGCTTTTCGGCCCGAGAGAAGCATTTTGAGAGCATGTTGTCATTTAGGCTGTTACTTTTCAACAGAAGCACTCAGAAACAAGTTTCCAGGCCCGAAACGTGTGATTTGATGAATTCTACACTGCCAGGGCAGTTTCATGTAGTTAACATCAGTAGTTGGTCAGAAAACAGCCAAATGTCACTTTTGAGCTTTTCGGCCCGAGAGAAGCATTTTGAGAGCATGTTGTCATTTAGGCTGTTACTTTCCATCAGAAGCACTCAGAAACAAGTTTCCAAGCCAGAAACGTGTGATTTGATGAATTCTACACTGCCAGGGCAGTTTCATGTAGTTGACATCAGTAGTTGGTCAGAAAACAGCAAAATGTCACTTTTGACCTTTTCGGCCCGAGAGAAGCAATTTGAGAGCGTGTTGTCATTTAGGCTGTTACTTTCCAACAGAAGCACTCAGAAACAAGTTTCCAAGCCCGAAACGTGTGATTTCATGAATTCTACACTGCCAGGGCAGTTTCATGTTGGTCCCATCAGTAGTTGGTCAGAAAACAGCCAAATGTCACTTTTGAGCTTTTCGGCCCGAGAGAAGCATTTTGAGAGCATGTTGCCATTTAGGCTGTTACTTTCCAACAGAAGCACTCAGAAACAAGTTTCCAAGCCAGAAACGTGTGATTTGATTAATTCTACACTGCCAGGGCAGTTTCATGTTGGTCCCATCAGTAGTTGGTCAGAAAACAGCAAAATGTCACTTTTGACCTTTTCGGCCCGAGAGAAGCATTTTGAGAGCGTGTTGTCATTTAGGCTGTTACTTTCCAACAGAAGCACTCAGAAACAAGTTTCCAAGCCAGAAACGTGTGATTTGATGAATTCTACACTGCCAGGGCAGTTTCATGGAGGTCTCATCAGTAGTTGGTCAGAAAACAGCAAAATGTCACTTTTGAGCTTTTCGGCCCGAGAGAAGCATTTTGAGAGCGTGTTGTCATTTAGGCTGTTACTTTCCAACAGAAGCACTCAGAAACAAGTTTCCAAGCCAGAAACGTGTGATTTGATGAATTCTACACTGCCAGGGCAGTTTCATGTTGGTCCCATCAGTAGTTGGTCAGAAAACAGCAAAATGTCACTTTTGAGCTTTTCGGCCCGAGAGAAGCATTTTGAGAGCATGTTGTCATTTAGGCTGTTACTTTTCAACAGAAGCACTCAGAAACAAGTTTCCAGGCCCGAAACGTGTGATTTGATGAATTCTACACTGCCAGGGCAGTTTCATGTAGTTAACATCAGTAGTTGGTCAGAAAACAGCCAAATGTCACTTTTGAGCTTTTCGGCCCGAGAGAAGCATTTTGAGAGCATGTTGTCATTTAGGCTGTTACTTTCCATCAGAAGCACTCAGAAACAAGTTTCCAAGCCAGAAACGTGTGATTTGATGAATTCTACACTGCCAGGGCAGTTTCATGTAGTTGACATCAGTAGTTGGTCAGAAAACAGCAAAATGTCACTTTTGACCTTTTCGGCCCGAGAGAAGCAATTTGAGAGCGTGTTGTCATTTAGGCTGTTACTTTCCAACAGAAGCACTCAGAAACAAGTTTCCAAGCCCGAAACGTGTGATTTCATGAATTCTACACTGCCAGGGCAGTTTCATGTTGGTCCCATCAGTAGTTGGTCAGAAAACAGCCAAATGTCACTTTTGAGCTTTTCGGCCCGAGAGAAGCATTTTGAGAGCATGTTGCCATTTAGGCTGTTACTTTCCAACAGAAGCACTCAGAAACAAGTTTCCAAGCCAGAAACGTGTGATTTGATTAATTCTACACTGCCAGGGCAGTTTCATGTTGGTCCCATCAGTAGTTGGTCAGAAAACAGCAAAATGTCACTTTTGACCTTTTCGGCCCGAGAGAAGCATTTTGAGAGCGTGTTGTCATTTAGGCTGTTACTTTCCAACAGAAGCACTCAGAAACAAGTTTCCAAGCCAGAAACGTGTGATTTGATGAATTCTACACTGCCAGGGCAGTTTCATGGAGGTCTCATCAGTAGTTGGTCAGAAAACAGCAAAATGTCACTTTTGAGCTTTTCGGCCCGAGAGAAGCATTTTGAGAGCGTGTTGTCATTTAGGCTGTTACTTTCCAACAGAAGCACTCAGAAACAAGTTTCCAAGCCAGAAACGTGTGATTTGATGAATTCTACACTGCCAGGGCAGTTTCATGTTGGTCCCATCAGTAGTTGGTCAGAAAACAGCAAAATGTCACTTTTGACTTTTTCGGCCCGAGAGAAGCATTTTGAGAGCGTGTTGTCATTTAGTCTGTTACTTTCCAACAGAAGCACTCAGAAACAAGTTTCCAAGCCAGAAACGTGTGATTTGATGAATTCTACACTGCCAGGGCAGTTTCATGTTGGTCCCATCAGTAGTTGGTCAGAAAACAGCCAAATGTCACTTTTGACCTTTTCGGCCCGAGAGAAGCATTTTGAGAGCATGTTGTCATTAAGGCTGTTACTTTTCAACAGAAGCACTCAGAAACAAGTTTCCAGGCCCGAAACGTGTGATTTGATGAATTCTACACTGCCAGGGCAGTTTCATGTAGTTAACATCAGTAGTTGGTCAGAAAACAGCAAAATGTCACTTTTGAGCTTTTCGGCCCGAGAGAAGCATTTTGAGAGCATGTTGTCATTTAGGCTGTTACTTTTCAACAGAAGCACTCAGAAACAAGTTTCCAGGCCCGAAACGTGTGATTTGATGAATTCTACACTGCCAGGGCAGTTTCATGTAGTTAACATCAGTAGTTGGTCAGAAAACAGCCAAATGTCACTTTTGAGCTTTTCGGCCCGAGAGAAGCATTTTGAGAGCATGTTGTCATTTAGGCTGTTACTTTCCATCAGAAGCACTCAGAAACAAGTTTCCAAGCCAGAAACGTGTGATTTGATGAATTCTACACTGCCAGGGCAGTTTCATGTAGTTGACATCAGTAGTTGGTCAGAAAACAGCAAAATGTCACTTTTGACCTTTTCGGCCCGAGAGAAGCAATTTGAGAGCGTGTTGTCATTTAGGCTGTTACTTTCCAACAGAAGCACTCAGAAACAAGTTTCCAAGCCCGAAACGTGTGATTTCATGAATTCTACACTGCCAGGGCAGTTTCATGTTGGTCCCATCAGTAGTTGGTCAGAAAACAGCCAAATGTCACTTTTGAGCTTTTCGGCCCGAGAGAAGCATTTTGAGAGCATGTTGCCATTTAGGCTGTTACTTTCCAACAGAAGCACTCAGAAACAAGTTTCCAAGCCAGAAACGTGTGATTTGATTAATTCTACACTGCCAGGGCAGTTTCATGTTGGTCCCATCAGTAGTTGGTCAGAAAACAGCAAAATGTCACTTTTGACCTTTTCGGCCCGAGAGAAGCATTTTGAGAGCGTGTTGTCATTTAGGCTGTTACTTTCCAACAGAAGCACTCAGAAACAAGTTTCCAAGCCAGAAACGTGTGATTTGATGAATTCTACACTGCCAGGGCAGTTTCATGGAGGTCTCATCAGTAGTTGGTCAGAAAACAGCAAAATGTCACTTTTGAGCTTTTCGGCCCGAGAGAAGCATTTTGAGAGCGTGTTGTCATTTAGGCTGTTACTTTCCAACAGAAGCACTCAGAAACAAGTTTCCAAGCCAGAAACGTGTGATTTGATGAATTCTACACTGCCAGGGCAGTTTCATGTTGGTCCCATCAGTAGTTGGTCAGAAAACAGCAAAATGTCACTTTTGACTTTTTCGGCCCGAGAGAAGCATTTTGAGAGCGTGTTGTCATTTAGTCTGTTACTTTCCAACAGAAGCACTCAGAAACAAGTTTCCAGGCCCGAAACGTGTGATTTGATGAATTCTACACTGCCAGGGCAGTTTCATGTAGTTAACATCAGTAGTTGGTCAGAAAACAGCCAAATGTCACTTTTGAGCTTTTCGGCCCGAGAGAAGCATTTTGAGAGCATGTTGTCATTTAGGCTGTTACTTTCCATCAGAAGCACTCAGAAACAAGTTTCCAAGCCAGAAACGTGTGATTTGATGAATTCTACACTGCCAGGGCAGTTTCATGTAGTTGACATCAGTAGTTGGTCAGAAAACAGCAAAATGTCACTTTTGACCTTTTCGGCCCGAGAGAAGCAATTTGAGAGCGTGTTGTCATTTAGGCTGTTACTTTCCAACAGAAGCACTCAGAAACAAGTTTCCAAGCCCGAAACGTGTGATTTCATGAATTCTACACTGCCAGGGCAGTTTCATGTTGGTCCCATCAGTAGTTGGTCAGAAAACAGCCAAATGTCACTTTTGAGCTTTTCGGCCCGAGAGAAGCATTTTGAGAGCATGTTGCCATTTAGGCTGTTACTTTCCAACAGAAGCACTCAGAAACAAGTTTCCAAGCCAGAAACGTGTGATTTGATTAATTCTACACTGCCAGGGCAGTTTCATGTTGGTCCCATCAGTAGTTGGTCAGAAAACAGCAAAATGTCACTTTTGACCTTTTCGGCCCGAGAGAAGCATTTTGAGAGCGTGTTGTCATTTAGGCTGTTACTTTCCAACAGAAGCACTCAGAAACAAGTTTCCAAGCCAGAAACGTGTGATTTGATGAATTCTACACTGCCAGGGCAGTTTCATGGAGGTCTCATCAGTAGTTGGTCAGAAAACAGCAAAATGTCACTTTTGAGCTTTTCGGCCCGAGAGAAGCATTTTGAGAGCGTGTTGTCATTTAGGCTGTTACTTTCCAACAGAAGCACTCAGAAACAAGTTTCCAAGCCAGAAACGTGTGATTTGATGAATTCTACACTGCCAGGGCAGTTTCATGTTGGTCCCATCAGTAGTTGGTCAGAAAACAGCAAAATGTCACTTTTGACTTTTTCGGCCCGAGAGAAGCATTTTGAGAGCGTGTTGTCATTTAGTCTGTTACTTTCCAACAGAAGCACTCAGAAACAAGTTTCCAAGCCAGAAACGTGTGATTTGATGAATTCTACACTGCCAGGGCAGTTTCATGTTGGTCCCATCAGTAGTTGGTCAGAAAACAGCCAAATGTCACTTTTGACCTTTTCGGCCCGAGAGAAGCATTTTGAGAGCATGTTGTCATTAAGGCTGTTACTTTTCAACAGAAGCACTCAGAAACAAGTTTCCAGGCCCGAAACGTGTGATTTGATGAATTCTACACTGCCAGGGCAGTTTCATGTAGTTAACATCAGTAGTTGGTCAGAAAACAGCAAAATGTCACTTTTGAGCTTTTCGGCCCGAGAGAAGCATTTTGAGAGCATGTTGTCATTTAGGCTGTTACTTTCCATCAGAAGCACTCAGAAACAAGTTTCCAAGCCAGAAACGTGTGATTTGATGAATTCTACACTGCCAGGGCAGTTTCATGTAGTTGACATCAGTAGTTGGTCAGAAAACAGCAAAATGTCACTTTTGACCTTTTCGGCCCGAGAGAAGCAATTTGAGAGCGTGTTGTCATTTAGGCTGTTACTTTCCAACAGAAGCACTCAGAAACAAGTTTCCAAGCCCGAAACGTGTGATTTCATGAATTCTACACTGCCAGGGCAGTTTCATGTTGGTCCCATCAGTAGTTGGTCAGAAAACAGCCAAATGTCACTTTTGAGCTTTTCGGCCCGAGAGAAGCATTTTGAGAGCATGTTGTCATTTAGGCTGTTACTTTCCAACAGAAGCACTCAGAAACAAGTTTCCAAGCCAGAAACGTGTGATTTGATTAATTCTACACTGCCAGGGCAGTTTCATGTTGGTCCCATCAGTAGTTGGTCAGAAAACAGCAAAATGTCACTTTTGACCTTTTCGGCCCGAGAGAAGCATTTTGAGAGCGTGTTGTCATTTAGGCTGTTACTTTCCAACAGAAGCACTCAGAAACAAGTTTCCAAGCCAGAAACGTGTGATTTGATGAATTCTACACTGCCAGGGCAGTTTCATGGAGGTCTCATCAGTAGTTGGTCAGAAAACAGCAAAATGTCACTTTTGAGCTTTTCGGCCCGAGAGAAGCATTTTGAGAGCGTGTTGTCATTTAGGCTGTTACTTTCCAACAGAAGCACTCAGAAACAAGTTTCCAAGCCAGAAACGTGTGATTTGATGAATTCTACACTGCCAGGGCAGTTTCATGTTGGTCCCATCAGTAGTTGGTCAGAAAACAGCAAAATGTCACTTTTGACTTTTTCGGCCCGAGAGAAGCATTTTGAGAGCGTGTTGTCATTTAGTCTGTTACTTTCCAACAGAAGCACTCAGAAACAAGTTTCCAAGCCAGAAACGTGTGATTTGATGAATTCTACACTGCCAGGGCAGTTTCATGTTGGTCCCATCAGTAGTTGGTCAGAAAACAGCCAAATGTCACTTTTGACCTTTTCGGCCCGAGAGAAGCATTTTGAGAGCATGTTGTCATTAAGGCTGTTACTTTTCAACAGAAGCACTCAGAAACAAGTTTCCAGGCCCGAAACGTGTGATTTGATGAATTCTACACTGCCAGGGCAGTTTCATGTAGTTAACATCAGTAGTTGGTCAGAAAACAGCAAAATGTCACTTTTGAGCTTTTCGGCCCGAGAGAAGCATTTTGAGAGCATGTTGTCATTTAGGCTGTTACTTTCCATCAGAAGCACTCAGAAACAAGTTTCCAAGCCAGAAACGTGTGATTTGATGAATTCTACACTGCCAGGGCAGTTTCATGTAGTTGACATCAGTAGTTGGTCAGAAAACAGCAAAATGTCACTTTTGACCTTTTCGGCCCGAGAGAAGCAATTTGAGAGCGTGTTGTCATTTAGGCTGTTACTTTCCAACAGAAGCACTCAGAAACAAGTTTCCAAGCCCGAAACGTGTGATTTCATGAATTCTACACTGCCAGGGCAGTTTCATGTTGGTCCCATCAGTAGTTGGTCAGAAAACAGCCAAATGTCACTTTTGAGCTTTTCGGCCCGAGAGAAGCATTTTGAGAGCATGTTGTCATTTAGGCTGTTACTTTCCAACAGAAGCACTCAGAAACAAGTTTCCAAGCCAGAAACGTGTGATTTGATTAATTCTACACTGCCAGGGCAGTTTCATGTTGGTCCCATCAGTAGTTGGTCAGAAAACAGCAAAATGTCACTTTTGACCTTTTCGGCCCGAGAGAAGCATTTTGAGAGCATGTTGTCATTTAGGCTGTTACTTTCCAACAGAAGCACTCAGAAACAAGTTTCCAAGCCAGAAACGTGTGATTTGATGAATTCTACACTGCCAGGGCAGTTTCATGGAGGTCTCATCAGTAGTTGGTCAGAAAACAGCAAAATGTCACTTTTGAGCTTTTCGGCCCGAGAGAAGCATTTTGAGAGCGTGTTGTCATTTAGGCTGTTACTTTCCAACAGAAGCACTCAGAAACAAGTTTCCAAGCCAGAAACGTGTGATTTGATGAATTCTACACTGCCAGGGCAGTTTCATGTTGGTCCCATCAGTAGTTGGTCAGAAAACAGCAAAATGTCACTTTTGACTTTTTCGGCCCGAGAGAAGCATTTTGAGAGCGTGTTGTCATTTAGTCTGTTACTTTCCAACAGAAGCACTCAGAAACAAGTTTCCAAGCCAGAAACGTGTGATTTGATGAATTCTACACTGCCAGGGCAGTTTCATGTTGGTCCCATCAGTAGTTGGTCAGAAAACAGCCAAATGTCACTTTTGACCTTTTCGGCCCGAGAGAAGCATTTTGAGAGCATGTTGTCATTAAGGCTGTTACTTTTCAACAGAAGCACTCAGAAACAAGTTTCCAGGCCCGAAACGTGTGATTTGATGAATTCTACACTGCCAGGGCAGTTTCATGTAGTTAACATCAGTAGTTGGTCAGAAAACAGCAAAATGTCACTTTTGAGCTTTTCG
Source organism: Epinephelus awoara (assembly GCA_035609425.1). NCBI lineage: Eukaryota > Metazoa > Chordata > Actinopteri > Perciformes > Serranidae > Epinephelus > Epinephelus awoara. The sequence goes on along the minus strand of CM069304.1, from coordinate 22,543 downwards.
GCCCGAGAGAAGCATTTTGAGAGCATGTTGTCATTTAGGCTGTTACTTTCCATCAGAAGCACTCAGAAACAAGTTTCCAAGCCAGAAACGTGTGATTTGATGAATTCTACACTGCCAGGGCAGTTTCATGTAGTTGACATCAGTAGTTGGTCAGAAAACAGCAAAATGTCACTTTTGACCTTTTCGGCCCGAGAGAAGCAATTTGAGAGCGTGTTGTCATTTAGGCTGTTACTTTCCAACAGAAGCACTCAGAAACAAGTTTCCAAGCCCGAAACGTGTGATTTCATGAATTCTACACTGCCAGGGCAGTTTCATGTTGGTCCCATCAGTAGTTGGTCAGAAAACAGCCAAATGTCACTTTTGAGCTTTTCGGCCCGAGAGAAGCATTTTGAGAGCATGTTGTCATTTAGGCTGTTACTTTCCAACAGAAGCACTCAGAAACAAGTTTCCAAGCCAGAAACGTGTGATTTGATTAATTCTACACTGCCAGGGCAGTTTCATGTTGGTCCCATCAGTAGTTGGTCAGAAAACAGCAAAATGTCACTTTTGACCTTTTCGGCCCGAGAGAAGCATTTTGAGAGCATGTTGTCATTTAGGCTGTTACTTTCCAACAGAAGCACTCAGAAACAAGTTTCCAAGCCAGAAACGTGTGATTTGATGAATTCTACACTGCCAGGGCAGTTTCATGTAGTTGACATCAGTAGTTGGTCAGAAAACAGCAAAATGTCACTTTTGACCTTTTCGGCCCGAGAGAAGCAATTTGAGAGCGTGTTGTCATTTAGGCTGTTACTTTCCAACAGAAGCACTCAGAAACAAGTTTCCAAGCCCGAAACGTGTGATTTCATGAATTCTACACTGCCAGGGCAGTTTCATGTTGGTCCCATCAGTAGTTGGTCAGAAAACAGCCAAATGTCACTTTTGAGCTTTTCGGCCCGAGAGAAGCATTTTGAGAGCATGTTGTCATTTAGGCTGTTACTTTCCATCAGAAGCACTCAGAAACAAGTTTCCAAGCCAGAAACGTGTGATTTGATGAATTCTACACTGCCAGGGCAGTTTCATGTAGTTGACATCAGTAGTTGGTCAGAAAACAGCAAAATGTCACTTTTGACCTTTTCGGCCCGAGAGAAGCAATTTGAGAGCGTGTTGTCATTTAGGCTGTTACTTTCCAACAGAAGCACTCAGAAACAAGTTTCCAAGCCCGAAACGTGTGATTTCATGAATTCTACACTGCCAGGGCAGTTTCATGTTGGTCCCATCAGTAGTTGGTCAGAAAACAGCCAAATGTCACTTTTGAGCTTTTCGGCCCGAGAGAAGCATTTTGAGAGCATGTTGCCATTTAGGCTGTTACTTTCCAACAGAAGCACTCAGAAACAAGTTTCCAAGCCAGAAACGTGTGATTTGATTAATTCTACACTGCCAGGGCAGTTTCATGTTGGTCCCATCAGTAGTTGGTCAGAAAACAGCAAAATGTCACTTTTGACCTTTTCGGCCCGAGAGAAGCATTTTGAGAGCGTGTTGTCATTTAGGCTGTTACTTTCCAACAGAAGCACTCAGAAACAAGTTTCCAAGCCAGAAACGTGTGATTTGATGAATTCTACACTGCCAGGGCAGTTTCATGGAGGTCTCATCAGTAGTTGGTCAGAAAACAGCAAAATGTCACTTTTGAGCTTTTCGGCCCGAGAGAAGCATTTTGAGAGCGTGTTGTCATTTAGGCTGTTACTTTCCAACAGAAGCACTCAGAAACAAGTTTCCAAGCCAGAAACGTGTGATTTGATGAATTCTACACTGCCAGGGCAGTTTCATGTTGGTCCCATCAGTAGTTGGTCAGAAAACAGCAAAATGTCACTTTTGACTTTTTCGGCCCGAGAGAAGCATTTTGAGAGCGTGTTGTCATTTAGTCTGTTACTTTCCAACAGAAGCACTCAGAAACAAGTTTCCAAGCCAGAAACGTGTGATTTGATGAATTCTACACTGCCAGGGCAGTTTCATGTTGGTCCCATCAGTAGTTGGTCAGAAAACAGCCAAATGTCACTTTTGACCTTTTCGGCCCGAGAGAAGCATTTTGAGAGCATGTTGTCATTAAGGCTGTTACTTTTCAACAGAAGCACTCAGAAACAAGTTTCCAGGCCCGAAACGTGTGATTTGATGAATTCTACACTGCCAGGGCAGTTTCATGTAGTTAACATCAGTAGTTGGTCAGAAAACAGCAAAATGTCACTTTTGAGCTTTTCGGCCCGAGAGAAGCATTTTGAGAGCATGTTGTCATTTAGGCTGTTACTTTCCATCAGAAGCACTCAGAAACAAGTTTCCAAGCCAGAAACGTGTGATTTGATGAATTCTACACTGCCAGGGCAGTTTCATGTAGTTGACATCAGTAGTTGGTCAGAAAACAGCAAAATGTCACTTTTGACCTTTTCGGCCCGAGAGAAGCAATTTGAGAGCGTGTTGTCATTTAGGCTGTTACTTTCCAACAGAAGCACTCAGAAACAAGTTTCCAAGCCCGAAACGTGTGATTTCATGAATTCTACACTGCCAGGGCAGTTTCATGTTGGTCCCATCAGTAGTTGGTCAGAAAACAGCCAAATGTCACTTTTGAGCTTTTCGGCCCGAGAGAAGCATTTTGAGAGCATGTTGTCATTTAGGCTGTTACTTTCCAACAGAAGCACTCAGAAACAAGTTTCCAAGCCAGAAACGTGTGATTTGATTAATTCTACACTGCCAGGGCAGTTTCATGTTGGTCCCATCAGTAGTTGGTCAGAAAACAGCAAAATGTCACTTTTGACCTTTTCGGCCCGAGAGAAGCATTTTGAGAGCATGTTGTCATTTAGGCTGTTACTTTCCAACAGAAGCACTCAGAAACAAGTTTCCAAGCCAGAAACGTGTGATTTGATGAATTCTACACTGCCAGGGCAGTTTCATGTAGGTCTCATCAGTAGTTGGTCAGAAAACAGCAAAATGTCACTTTTGAGCTTTTCGGCCCGAGAGAAGCATTTTGAGAGCATGTTGTCATTTAGGCTGTTACTTTCCAACAGAAGCACTCAGAAACAAGTTTCCAAGCCAGAAACGTGTGATTTGATTAATTCTACACTGCCAGGGCAGTTTCATGTTGGTCCCATCAGTAGTTGGTCAGAAAACAGCAAAATGTCACTTTTGACCTTTTCGGCCCGAGAGAAGCATTTTGAGAGCATGTTGTCATTTAGGCTGTTACTTTCCAACAGAAGCACTCAGAAACAAGTTTCCAAGCCAGAAACGTGTGATTTGATGAATTCTACACTGCCAGGGCAGTTTCATGTAGTTAACATCAGTAGTTGGTCAGAAAACAGCAAAATGTCACTTTTGAGCTTTTCGGCCCGAGAGAAGCATTTTGAGAGCATGTTGTCATTTAGGCTGTTACTTTTCAACAGAAGCACTCAGAAACAAGTTTCCAGGCCCGAAACGTGTGATTTGATGAATTCTACACTGCCAGGGCAGTTTCATGTAGTTAACATCAGTAGTTGGTCAGAAAACAGCCAAATGTCACTTTTGAGCTTTTCGGCCCGAGAGAAGCATTTTGAGAGCATGTTGTCATTTAGGCTGTTACTTTCCATCAGAAGCACTCAGAAACAAGTTTCCAAGCCAGAAACGTGTGATTTGATGAATTCTACACTGCCAGGGCAGTTTCATGTAGTTGACATCAGTAGTTGGTCAGAAAACAGCAAAATGTCACTTTTGACCTTTTCGGCCCGAGAGAAGCAATTTGAGAGCGTGTTGTCATTTAGGCTGTTACTTTCCAACAGAAGCACTCAGAAACAAGTTTCCAAGCCCGAAACGTGTGATTTCATGAATTCTACACTGCCAGGGCAGTTTCATGTAGGTCTCATCAGTAGTTGGTCAGAAAACAGCAAAATGTCACTTTTGAGCTTTTCGGCCCGAGAGAAGCATTTTGAGAGCGTGTTGTCATTTAGGCTTTTACTTTCCAACAGAAGCACTCAGAAACAAGTTTCCAAGCCAGAAACGTGTGATTTGATGAATTCTACACTGCCAGGGCAGTTTCATGTAGGTCTCATCAGTAGTTGGTCAGAAAACAGCAAAATGTCACTTTTGACCTTTTCGGCCCGAGAGAAGCATTTTGAGAGCGTGTTGTCATTTAGGCTGTTACTTTCCAACAGAAGCACTCAGAAACAAGTTTCCAAGCCAGAAACGTGTGATTTGATGAATTCTACACTGCCAGGGCAGTTTCATGTAGGTCCCATCAGTAGTTGGTCAGAAAACAGCAAAATGTCACTTTTGTCCTTTTCGGCCCGAGAGAAGCATTTTGAGAGCGTGTTGTCATTTAGGCTGTTACTTTCCAACAGAAGCACTCAGAAACAAGTTTCCAAGCCAGAAACGTGTGATTTGATGAATTCTACACTGCCAGGGCAGTTTCATGTTGGTCCCATCAGTAGTTGGTCAGAAAACAGCAAAATGTCACTTTTGAGCTTTTCGGCCCGAGAGAAGCATTTTGAGAGCATGTTGTCATTTAGGCTGTTACTTTCCAACAGAAGCACTCAAAAACAAGTTTCCAAGCCAGAAACGTGTGATTTGATGAATTCTACACTGCCAGGGCAGTTTCATGTAGGTCTCATCAGTAGTTGGTCAGAAAACAGCAAAATGTCACTTTTGACCTTTTCGGCCCGAGAGAAGCATTTTGAGAGGGTGTTGTCATTTAGGCTGTTACTTTCCAACAGAAGCACTCAGAAACAAGTTTCCAAGCCAGAAACGTGTGATTTGATGAATTCTACACCGCCAGGGCAGTTTCATGTTGGTCCCATCAGTAGTTGGTCAGAAAACAGCAAAATGTCACTTTTGAGCTTTTCGGCCCGAGAGAAGCATTTTGAGAGCATGTTGTCATTTAGGCTGTTACTTTCCAACAGAAGCACTCAGAAACAAGTTTCCAAGCCAGAAACGTGTGATTTGATGAATTCTACACTGCCAGGGCAGTTTCATGTAGGTCTCATCAGTAGTTGGTCAGAAAACAGCAAAATGTCACTTTTGAGCTTTTCGGCCCGAGAGAAGCATTTTGAGAGGGTGTTGTCATTTAGGCTGTTACTTTCCAACAGAAGCACTCAGAAACAAGTTTCCAAGCCAGAAACGTGTGATTTGATGAATTCTACACTGCCAGGGCAGTTTCATGTTGGTCCCATCAGTAGTTGGTCAGAAAACAGCAAAATGTCACTTTTGAGCTTTTCGGCCCGAGAGAAGCATTTTGAGAGCATGTTGTCATTTAGGCTGTTACTTTCCAACAGAAGCACTCAGAAACAGTTTCCAAGCCAGAAACGTGTGATTTGATGAATTCTACACTGCCAGGGCAGTTTCATGTAGGTCTCATCAGTAGTTGGTCAGAAAACAGCAAAATGTCACTTTTGACCTTTTCGGCCCGAGAGAAGCATTTTGAGAGCGTGTTGTCATTTAGGCTGTTACTTTCCAACAGAAGCACTCAGAAACAAGTTTCCAAGCCAGAAACGTGTGATTTGATGAATTCTACACTGCCAGGGCATTTTCATGTAGGTCTCATCAGTAGTTGGTCAGAAAACAGCAAAATGTCACTTTTGACCTTTTCGGCCCGAGAGAAGCATTTTGAGAGCGTGTTGTCATTTAGGCTGTTACTTTCCAACAGCAGCACTCAGAAACAAGTTTCCAAGCCAGAAACGTGTGATTTGATGAATTCTACACTGCCAGGGCAGTTTCATGTAGGTCTCATCAGTAGTTGGTCAGAAAACAGCAAAATGTCACTTTTGACCTTTTCGGCCCGAGAGAAGCATTTTGAGAGCGTGTTGTCATTTAGGCTGTTACTTTCCAACAGAAGCACTCAGAAACAAGTTTCCAAGCCAGAAACGTGTGATTTGATGAATTCTACACTGCCAGGGCAGTTTCATGTAGGTCCCATCAGTAGTTGGTCAGAAAACAGCAAAATGTCACTTTTGAGCTTTTCGGCCCGAGAGAAGCATTTTGAGAGCATGTTGTCATTTAGGCTGTTACTTTCCAACAGAAGCACTCAAAAACAAGTTTCCAAGCCAGAAACGTGTGATTTGATGAATTCTACACTGCCAGGGCAGTTTCATGTAGGTCTCATCAGTAGTTGGTCAGAAAACAGCAAAATGTCACTTTTGAGCTTTTCGACCCGAGAGAAGCATTTTGAGAGCGTGTTGTCATTTAGGCTGTTACTTTCCAACAGAAGCACTCAGAAACAAGTTTCCAAGCCAGAAACGTGTGATTTGATGAATTCTACACTGCCAGGGCAGTTTCATGTAGGTCTCATCAGTAGTTGGTCAGAAAACAGCAAAATGTCACTTTTGAGCTTTTCGGCCCGAGAGAAGCATTTTGAGAGCGTGTTGTCATTTAGGCTGTTACTTTCCAACAGAAGCACTCAGAAACAAGTTTCCAAGCCAGAAACGTGTGATTTGATGAATTCTACACTGCCAGGGCAGTTTCATGTAGGTCTCATCAGTAGTTGGTCAGAAAACAGCAAAATGTCACTTTTGACCTTTTCGGCCCGAGAGAAGCATTTTGAGAGCGTGTTGTCATTTAGGCTGTTACTTTCCAACAGAAGCACTCAGAAACAAGTTTCCAAGCCAGAAACGTGTGATTTGATGAATTCTACACTGCCAGGGCATTTTCATGTAGGTCTCATCAGTAGTTGGTCAGAAAACAGCAAAATGTCACTTTTGACCTTTTCGGCCCGAGAGAAGCATTTTGAGAGCGTGTTGTCATTTAGGCTGTTACTTTCCAACAGAAGCACTCAGAAACAAGTTTCCAAGCCAGAAACCTGTGATTTGATGAATTCTACACTGCCAGGGCAGTTTCATGTAGGTCCCATCAGTAGTTGGTCAGAAAACAGCAAAATGTCACTTTTGAGCTTTTCGGCCCGAGAGAAGCATTTTGAGAGCATGTTGTCATTTAGGCTGTTACTTTCCAACAGAAGCACTCAGAAACAAGTTTCCAAGCCAGAAACGTGTGATTTGATGAATTCTACACTGCCAGGGCAGTTTCATGTAGGTCTCATCAGTAGTTGGTCAGAAAACAGCAAAATGTCAATTTTGACCTTTTCGGCCCGAGAGAAGCATTTTGAGAGCGTGTTGTCATTTAGGCTGTTACTTTCCAACAGAAGCACTCAGAAACAAGTTTCCAAGCCAGAAACGTGTGATTTGATGAATTCTACACTGCCAGGGCAGTTTCATGTAGGTCTCATCAGTAGTTGGTCAGAAAACAGCAAAATGTCACTTTTGAGCTTTTCGGCCCGAGAGAAGCATTTTGAGAGCGTGTTGTCATTTAGGCTTTTACTTTCCAACAGAAGCACTCAGAAACAAGTTTCCAAGCCAGAAACGTGTGATTTGATGAATTCTACACTGCCAGGGCAGTTTCATGTAGGTCTCATCAGTAGTTGGTCAGAAAACAGCAAAATGTCACTTTTGACCTTTTCGGCCCGAGAGAAGCATTTTGAGAGCGTGTTGTCATTTAGGCTGTTACTTTCCAACAGAAGCACTCAGAAACAAGTTTCCAAGCCAGAAACGTGTGATTTGATGAATTCTACACTGCCAGGGCAGTTTCATGTAGGTCCCATCAGTAGTTGGTCAGAAAACAGCAAAATGTCACTTTTGTCCTTTTCGGCCCGAGAGAAGCATTTTGAGAGCGTGTTGTCATTTAGGCTGTTACTTTCCAACAGAAGCACTCAAAAACAAGTTTCCAAGCCAGAAACGTGTGATTTGATGAATTCTACACTGCCAGGGCAGTTTCATGTAGGTCTCATCAGTAGTTGGTCAGAAAACAGCAAAATGTCACTTTTGACCTTTTCGGCCCGAGAGAAGCATTTTGAGAGTGTGTTGTCATTTAGGCTGTTACTTTCCAACAGAAGCACTCAGAAACAAGTTTCCAAGCCAGAAACGTGTGATTTGATGAATTCTACACTGCCAGGGCAGTTTCATGTAGGTCCCATCAGTAGTTGGTCAGAAAACAGCAAAATGTCACTTTTGAGCTTTTCGGCCCGAGAGAAGCATTTTGAGAGCATGTTGTCATTTAGGCTGTTACTTTCCAACAGAAGCACTCAAAAACAAGTTTCCAAGCCAGAAACGTGTGATTTGATGAATTCTACACTGCCAGGGCAGTTTCATGTAGGTCTCATCAGTAGTTGGTCAGAAAACAGCAAAATGTCACTTTTGAGCTTTTCGGCCAGAGAGAAGCATTTTGAGAGCATGTTGTCATTTAGGCTGTTACTTTCCAACAGAAGCACTCAGAAACAAGTTTCCGAGCCAGAAACGTGTGATTTGATGAATTCTACACTGCCAGGGCAGTTTCATGTAGGTCTCATCAGTAGTTGGTCAGAAAACAGCAAAATGTCACTTTTGACCTTTTCGGCCCGAGAGAAGCATTTTGAGAGCGTGTTGTCATTTAGGCTGTTACTTTCCAACAGAAGCACTCAGAAACAAGTTTCCAAGCCAGAAACGTGTGATTTGATGAATTCTACACTGCCAGGGCAGTTTCATGTAGGTCTCATCAGTAGTTGGTCAGAAAACAGCAAAATGTCAATTTTGACCTTTTCGGCCCGAGAGAAGCATTTTGAGAGCGTGTTGTCATTTAGGCTGTTACTTTCCAACAGAAGCACTCAGAAACAAGTTTCCAAGCCAGAAACGTGTGATTTGATGAATTCTACACTGCCAGGGCAGTTTCATGTTGGTCCCATCAGTAGTTGGTCAGAAAACAGCAAAATGTCACTTTTGAGCTTTTCGGCCCGAGAGAAGCATTTTGAGAGCATGTTGTCATTTAGGCTGTTACTTTCCAACAGAAGCACTCAGAAACAAGTTTCCAAGCCAGAAACGTGTGATTTGATGAATTCTACACTGCCAGGGCAGTTTCATGTAGGTCTCATCAGTAGTTGGTCAGAAAACAGCAAAATGTCACTTTTGACCTTTTCGGCCCGAGAGAAGCATTTTAAGAGCGTGTTGTCATTTAGGCTGTTACTTTCCAACAGAAGCACTCAGAAACAAGTTTCCAAGCCAGAAACGTGTGATTTGATGAATTCTACACTGCCAGGGCAGTTTCATGTAGGTCCCATCAGTAGTTGGTCAGAAAACAGCCAAATGTCACTTTTGAGCTTTTCGGCCCGAGAGAAGCATTTTGAGAGCATGTTGTCATTTAGGCTGTTACTTTCCAACAGAAGCACTCAGAAACAAGTTTCCAAGCCAGAAACGTGTGATTTGATGAATTCTACACTGCCAGGGCAGTTTCATGTAGGTCCCATCAGTAGTTGGTCAGAAAACAGCAAAATGTCACTTTTGAGCTTTTCGGCCCGAGAGAAGCATTTTGAGAGCATGTTGTCATTTAGGCTGTTACTTTCCAACAGAAGCACTCAGAAACAAGTTTCCAAGCCAGAAACGTGTGATTTGATGAATTCTACACTGCCAGGGCAGTTTCATGTTGGTCCCATCAGTAGTTGGTCAGAAAACAGCCAAATGTCACTTTTGAGCTTTTCGGCCAGAGAGAAGCATTTTGAGAGCATGTTGTCATTTAGGCTGTTACTTTCCAACAGAAGCACTCAGAAACAAGTTTCCAAGCCAGAAACGTGTGATTTGATGAATTCTACACTGCCAGGGCAGTTTCATGTAGGTCTCATCAGTAGTTGGTCAGAAAACAGCAAAATGTCAATTTTGACCTTTTCGGCCCGAGAGAAGCATTTTGAGAGCGTGTTGTCATTTAGGCTGTTACTTTCCAACAGAAGCACTCAGAAACAAGTTTCCAAGCCAGAAATGTGTGATTTGATGAATTCTACACTGCCAGGGCAGTTTCATGTAGGTCTCATCAGTAGTTGGTCAGAAAACAGCAAAATGTCACTTTTGACCTTTTCGGCCCGAGAGAAGCATTTTGAGAGCGTGTTGTCATTTAGGCTGTTACTTTCCAACAGAAGCACTCAGAAACAAGTTTCGAAGCCAGAAACGTGTGATTTGATGAATTCTACACTGCCAGGGCAGTTTCATGTAGGTCTCATCAGTAGTTGGTCAGAAAACAGCAAAATGTCACTTTTGACCTTTTCGGCCCGAGAGAAGCATTTTGAGAGCGTGTTGTCATTTAGGCTGTTACTTTCCAACAGAAGCACTCAGAAACAAGTTTCCAAGCCAGAAACGTGTGATTTGATGAATTCTACACTGCCAGGGCAGTTTCATGTAGGTCTCATCAGTAGTTGGTCAGAAAACAGCAAAATGTCACTTTTGAGCTTTTCGGCCCGAGAGAAGCATTTTGAGAGCATGTTGTCATTTAGGCTGTTACTTTCCAACAGAAGCACTCAAAAACAAGTTTCCAAGCCAGAAACGTGTGATTTGATGAATTCTACACTGCCAGGGCAGTTTCATGTAGGTCTCATCAGTAGTTGGTCAGAAAACAGCAAAATGTCACTTTTGAGCTTTTCGGCCCGAGAGAAGCATTTTGAGAGCGTGTTGTCATTTAGGCTGTTACTTTCCAACAGAAGCACTCAGAAACAAGTTTCCAAGCCAGAAACGTGTGATTTGATGAATTCTACACTGCCAGGGCAGTTTCATGTAGGTCCCATCAGTAGTTGGTCAGAAAACAGCCAAATGTCACTTTTGAGCTTTTCGGCCCGAGAGAAGCATTTTGAGAGCATGTTGTCATTTAGGCTGTTACTTTCCAACAGAAGCACTCAGAAACAAGTTTCCAAGCCAGAAACGTGTGATTTGATGAATTCTACACTGCCAGGGCAGTTTCATGTAGGTCCCATCAGTAGTTGGTCAGAAAACAGCAAAATGTCACTTTTGAGCTTTTGGGCCCGAGAGAAGCATTTTGAGAGCATGTTGTCATTTAGGCTGTTACTTTCCAACAGAAGCACTCAGAAACAAGTTTCCAAGCCAGAAACGTGTGATTTGATGAATTCTACACTGCCAGGGCAGTTTCATGTTGGTCCCATCAGTAGTTGGTCAGAAAACAGCCAAATGTCACTTTTGAGCTTTTCGGCCAGAGAGAAGCATTTTGAGAGCATGTTGTCATTTAGGCTGTTACTTTCCAACAGAAGCACTCAGAAACAAGTTTCCAAGCCAGAAACGTGTGATTTGATGAATTCTACACTGCCAGGGCAGTTTCATGTAGGTCTCATCAGTAGTTGGTCAGAAAACAGCAAAATGTCACTTTTGACCTTTTCGGCCCGAGAGAAGCATTTTGAGAGCGTGTTGTCATTTAGGCTGTTACTTTCCAACAGAAGCACTCAGAAACAAGTTTCCAAGCCAGAAACGTGTGATTTGATGAATTCTACACTGCCAGGGCAGTTTCATGTAGGTCTCATCAGTAGTTGGTCAGAAAACAGCAAAATGTCACTTTTGACCTTTTCGGCCCGAGAGAAGCATTTTGAGAGCGTGTTGTCATTTAGGCTGTTACTTTCCAACAGAAGCACTCAGAAACAAGTTTCCAAGCCAGAAACGTGTGATTTGATGAATTCTACACTGCCAGGGCAGTTTCATGTAGGTCCCATCAGTAGTTGGTCAGAAAACAGCAAAATGTCACTTTTGAGCTTTTCGGCCCGAGAGAAGCATTTTGAGAGCATGTTGTCATTTAGGCTGTTACTTTCCAACAGAAGCACTCAAAAACAAGTTTCCAAGCCAGAAACGTGTGATTTGATGAATTCTACACTGCCAGGGCAGTTTCATGTAGGTCTCATCAGTAGTTGGTCAGAAAACAGCAAAATGTCACTTTTGACCTTTTCGGCCCGAGAGAAGCATTTTGAGAGCGTGTTGTCATTTAGGCTGTTACTTTCCAACAGAAGCACTCAGAAACAAGTTTCCAAGCCAGAAACGTGTGATTTGATGAATTCTACACTGCCAGGGCAGTTTCATGTAGGTCCCATCAGTAGTTGGTCAGAAAACAGCAAAATGTCACTTTTGAGCTTTTCGGCCCGAGAGAAGCATTTTGAGAGCATGTTGTCATTTAGGCTGTTACTTTCCAACAGAAGCACTCAAAAACAAGTTTCCAAGCCAGAAACGTGTGATTTGATGAATTCTACACTGCCAGGGCAGTTTCATGTAGGTCTCATCAGTAGTTGGTCAGAAAACAGCAAAATGTCACTTTTGACCTTTTCGGCCCGAGAGAAGCATTTTGAGAGTGTGTTGTCATTTAGGCTGTTACTTTCCAACAGAAGCACTCAGAAACAAGTTTCCAAGCCAGAAACGTGTGATTTGATGAATTCTACACTGCCAGGGCAGTTTCATGTTGGTCCCATCAGTAGTTGGTCAGAAAACAGCAAAATGTCACTTTTGAGCTTTTCGGCCCGAGAGAAGCATTTTGAGAGCGTGTTGTCATTTAGGCTGTTACTTTCCAACAGAAGCACTCAGAAACAAGTTTCCAAGCCAGAAACGTGTGATTTGATGAATTCTACACTGCCAGGGCAGTTTCATGTAGGTCTCATCAGTAGTTGGTCAGAAAACAGCAAAATGTCACTTTTGACCTTTTCGGCCCGAGAGAAGCATTTTGAGAGCGTGTTGTCATTTAGGCTGTTACTTTCCAACAGAAGCACTCAGAAACAAGTTTCCAAGCCAGAAACGTGTGATTTGATGAATTCTACACTGCCAGGGCAGTTTCATGTAGGTCCCATCAGTAGTTGGTCAGAAAACAGCCAAATGTCACTTTTGAGCTTTTCGGCCCGAGAGAAGCATTTTGAGAGCATGTTGTCATTTAGGCTGTTACTTTCCAACAGAAGCACTCAGAAACAAGTTTCCAAGCCAGAAACGTGTGATTTGATGAATTCTACACTGCCAGGGCAGTTTCATGTAGGTCCCATCAGTAGTTGGTCAGAAAACAGCAAAATGTCACTTTTGAGCTTTTCGGCCCGAGAGAAGCATTTTGAGAGCATGTTGTCATTTAGGCTGTTACTTTCCAACAGAAGCACTCAGAAACAAGTTTCCAAGCCAGAAACGTGTGATTTGATGAATTCTACACTGCCAGGGCAGTTTCATGTTGGTCCCATCAGTAGTTGGTCAGAAAACAGCCAAATGTCACTTTTGAGCTTTTCGGCCAGAGAGAAGCATTTTGAGAGCATGTTGTCATTTAGGCTGTTACTTTCCAACAGAAGCACTCAGAAACAAGTTTCCAAGCCAGAAACGTGTGATTTGATGAATTCTACACTGCCAGGGCAGTTTCATGTAGGTCCCATCAGTAGTTGGTCAGAAAACAGCAAAATGTCACTTTTGAGCTTTTCGGCCCGAGAGAAGCATTTTGAGAGCATGTTGTCATTTAGGCTGTTACTTTCCAACAGAAGCACTCAAAAACAAGTTTCCAAGCCAGAAACGTGTGATTTGATGAATTCTACACTGCCAGGGCAGTTTCATGTAGGTCTCATCAGTAGTTGGTCAGAAAACAGCAAAATGTCACTTTTGACCTTTTCGGCCCGAGAGAAGCATTTTGAGAGTGTGTTGTCATTTAGGCTGTTACTTTCCAACAGAAGCACTCAGAAACAAGTTTCCAAGCCAGAAACGTGTGATTTGATGAATTCTACACTGCCAGGGCAGTTTCATGTAGGTCCCATCAGTAGTTGGTCAGAAAACAGCAAAATGTCACTTTTGAGCTTTTCGGCCCGAGAGAAGCATTTTGAGAGCATGTTGTCATTTAGGCTGTTACTTTCCAACAGAAGCACTCAAAAACAAGTTTCCAAGCCAGAAACGTGTGATTTGATGAATTCTACACTGCCAGGGCAGTTTCATGTAGGTCTCATCAGTAGTTGGTCAGAAAACAGCAAAATGTCACTTTTGAGCTTTTCGGCCAGAGAGAAGCATTTTGAGAGCATGTTGTCATTTAGGCTGTTACTTTCCAACAGAAGCACTCAGAAACAAGTTTCCAAGCCAGAAACGTGTGATTTGATGAATTCTACACTGCCAGGGCAGTTTCATGTAGGTCTCATCAGTAGTTGGTCAGAAAACAGCAAAATGTCAATTTTGACCTTTTCGGCCCGAGAGAAGCATTTTGAGAGCGTGTTGTCATTTAGGCTGTTACTTTCCAACAGAAGCACTCAGAAACAAGTTTCCAAGCCAGAAACGTGTGATTTGATGAATTCTACACTGCCAGGGCAGTTTCATGTTGGTCCCATCAGTAGTTGGTCAGAAAACAGCCAAATGTCACTTTTGAGCTTTTCGGCCAGAGAGAAGCATTTTGAGAGCATGTTGTCATTTAGGCTGTTACTTTCCAACAGAAGCACTCAGAAACAAGTTTCCAAGCCAGAAACGTGTGATTTGATGAATTCTACACTGCCAGGGCAGTTTCATGTAGGTCTCATCAGTAGTTGGTCAGAAAACAGCAAAATGTCACTTTTGACCTTTTCGGCCCGAGAGAAGCATTTTGAGAGCGTGTTGTCATTTAGGCTGTTACTTTCCAACAGAAGCACTCAGAAACAAGTTTCCAAGCCAGAAACGTGTGATTTGATGAATTCTACACTGCCAGGGCAGTTTCATGTAGGTCTCATCAGTAGTTGGTCAGAAAACAGCAAAATGTCACTTTTGACCTTTTCGGCCCGAGAGAAGCATTTTGAGAGCGTGTTGTCATTTAGGCTGTTACTTTCCAACAGAAGCACTCAGAAACAAGTTTCCAAGCCAGAAACGTGTGATTTGATGAATTCTACACTGCCAGGGCAGTTTCATGTAGGTCCCATCAGTAGTTGGTCAGAAAACAGCAAAATGTCACTTTTGAGCTTTTCGGCCCGAGAGAAGCATTTTGAGAGCATGTTGTCATTTAGGCTGTTACTTTCCAACAGAAGCACTCAAAAACAAGTTTCCAAGCCAGAAACGTGTGATTTGATGAATTCTACACTGCCAGGGCAGTTTCATGTAGGTCTCATCAGTAGTTGGTCAGAAAACAGCAAAATGTCACTTTTGAGCTTTTCGGCCCGAGAGAAGCATTTTGAGAGCGTGTTGTCATTTAGGCTGTTACTTTCCAACAGAAGCACTCAGAAACAAGTTTCCAAGCCAGAAACGTGTGATTTGATGAATTCTACACTGCCAGGGCAGTTTCATGTAGGTCTCATCAGTAGTTGGTCAGAAAACAGCAAAATGTCAATTTTGACCTTTTCGGCCCGAGAGAAGCATTTTGAGAGCGTGTTGTCATTTAGGCTGTTACTTTCCAACAGAAGCACTCAAAAACAAGTTTCCAAGCCAGAAACGTGTGATTTGATGAATTCTACACTGCCAGGGCAGTTTCATGTAGGTCTCATCAGTAGTTGGTCAGAAAACAGCAAAATGTCACTTTTGAGCTTTTCGGCCCGAGAGAAGCATTTTGAGAGCGTGTTGTCATTTAGGCTGTTACTTTCCAACAGAAGCACTCAGAAACAAGTTTCCAAGCCAGAAACGTGTGATTTGATGAATTCTACACTGCCAGGGCAGTTTCATGTAGGTCTCATCAGTAGTTGGTCAGAAAACAGCAAAATGTCACTTTTGAGCTTTTCGGCCCGAGAGAAGCATTTTGAGAGCGTGTTGTCATTTAGGCTGTTACTTTCCAACAGAAGCACTCAGAAACAAGTTTCCAAGCCAGAAACGTGTGATTTGATGAATTCTACACTGCCAGGGCAGTTTCATGTAGGTCTCATCAGTAGTTGGTCAGAAAACAGCAAAATGTCACTTTTGAACTTTTCGGCCCGAGAGAAGCATTTTGAGAGCGTGTTGTCATTTAGGCTGTTACTTTCCAACAGAAGCACTCAGAAACAAGTTTCCAAGCCAGAAACCTGTGATTTGATGAATTCTACACTGCCAGGGCAGTTTCATGTAGGTCCCATCAGTAGTTGGTCAGAAAACAGCAAAATGTCACTTTTGAGCTTTTCGGCCCGAGAGAAGCATTTTGAGAGCGTGTTGTCATTTAGGCTGTTACTTTCCAACAGAAGCACTCAGAAACAAGTTTCCAAGCCAGAAACGTGTGATTTGATGAATTCTACACTGCCAGGGCAGTTTCATGTAGGTCCCATCAGTAGTTGGTCAGAAAACAGCCAAATGTCACTTTTGAGCTTTTCGGCCCGAGAGAAGCATTTTGAGAGCATGTTGTCATTTAGGCTGTTACTTTCCAACAGAAGCACTCAGAAACAAGTTTCCAAGCCAGAAACGTGTGATTTGATGAATTCTACACTGCCAGGGCAGTTTCATGTAGGTCCCATCAGTAGTTGGTCAGAAAACAGCCAAATGTCACTTTTGAGCTTTTCGGCCAGAGAGAAGCATTTTGAGAGCGTGTTGTCATTTAGGCTGTTACTTTCCAACAGAAGCACTCAGAAACAAGTTTCCAAGCCAGAAACGTGTGATTTGATGAATTCTACACTGCCAGGGCAGTTTCATGTAGGTCCCATCAGTAGTTGGTCAGAAAACAGCCAAATGTCACTTTTGAGCTTTTCGGCCCGAGAGAAGCATTTTGAGAGCATGTTGTCATTTAGGCTGTTACTTTCCAACAGAAGCACTCAGAAACAAGTTTCCAAGCCAGAAACGTGTGATTTGATGAATTCTACACTGCCAGGGCAGTTTCATGTAGGTCCCATCAGTAGTTGGTCAGAAAACAGCCAAATGTCACTTTTGAGCTTTTCGGCCAGAGAGAAGCATTTTGAGAGCGTGTTGTCATTTAGGCTGTTACTTTCCAACAGAAGCACTCAGAAACAAGTTTCCAAGCCAGAAACGTGTGATTTGATGAATTCTACACTGCCAGGGCAGTTTCATGTAGGTCTCATCAGTAGTTGGTCAGAAAACAGCAAAATGTCAATTTTGACCTTTTCGGCCCGAGAGAAGCATTTTGAGAGCGTGTTGTCATTTAGGCTGTTACTTTCCAACAGAAGCACTCAAAAACAAGTTTCCAAGCCAGAAACGTGTGATTTGATGAATTCTACACTGCCAGGGCAGTTTCATGTAGGTCTCATCAGTAGTTGGTCAGAAAACAGCAAAATGTCACTTTTGAGCTTTTCGGCCCGAGAGAAGCATTTTGAGAGCGTGTTGTCATTTAGGCTGTTACTTTCCAACAGAAGCACTCAGAAACAAGTTTCCAAGCCAGAAACGTGTGATTTGATGAATTCTACACTGCCAGGGCAGTTTCATGTAGGTCTCATCAGTAGTTGGTCAGAAAACAGCAAAATGTCACTTTTGACCTTTTCGGCCCGAGAGAAGCATTTTGAGAGCGTGTTGTCATTTAGGCTGTTACTTTCCAACAGAAGCACTCAGAAACAAGTTTCCAAGCCAGAAACGTGTGATTTGATGAATTCTACACTGCCAGGGCAGTTTCATGTAGGTCTCATCAGTAGTTGGTCAGAAAACAGCAAAATGTCACTTTTGAACTTTTCGGCCCGAGAGAAGCATTTTGAGAGCGTGTTGTCATTTAGGCTGTTACTTTCCAACAGAAGCACTCAGAAACAAGTTTCCAAGCCAGAAACGTGTGATTTGATGAATTCTACACTGCCAGGGCAGTTTCATGTTGGTCCCATCAGTAGTTGGTCAGAAAACAGCAAAATGTCACTTTTGAGCTTTTCGGCCCGAGAGAAGCATTTTGAGAGCGTGTTGTCATTTAGGCTGTTACTTTCCAACAGAAGCACTCAGAAACAAGTTTCCAAGCCAGAAACGTGTGATTTGATGAATTCTACACTGCCAGGGCAGTTTCATGTTGGTCCCATCAGTAGTTGGTCAGAAAACAGCAAAATGTCACTTTTGAGCTTTTCGGCCCGAGAGAAGCATTTTGAGAGCATGTTGTCATTTAGGCTGTTACTTTCCAACAGAAGCACTCAGAAACAAGTTTCCAAGCCAGAAACGTGTGATTTGATGAATTCTACACTGCCAGGGCAGTTTCATGTAGGTCCCATCAGTAGTTGGTCAGAAAACAGCAAAATGTCACTTTTGAGCTTTTCGGCCCGAGAGAAGCATTTTGAGAGCATGTTGTCATTTAGGCTGTTACTTTCCAACAGAAGCACTCAGAAACAAGTTTCCAAGCCAGAAACGTGTGATTTGATGAATTCTACACTGCCAGGGCAGTTTCATGTTGGTCCCATCAGTAGTTGGTCAGAAAACAGCCAAATGTCACTTTTGAGCTTTTCGGCCAGAGAGAAGCATTTTGAGAGCATGTTGTCATTTAGGCTGTTACTTTCCAACAGAAGCACTCAGAAACAAGTTTCCAAGCCAGAAACGTGTGATTTGATGAATTCTACACTGCCAGGGCAGTTTCATGTAGGTCTCATCAGTAGTTGGTCAGAAAACAGCAAAATGTCACTTTTGACCTTTTCGGCCCGAGAGAAGCATTTTGAGAGCGTGTTGTCATTTAGGCTGTTACTTTCCAACAGAAGCACTCAGAAACAAGTTTCCAAGCCAGAAACGTGTGATTTGATGAATTCTACACTGCCAGGGCAGTTTCATGTAGGTCTCATCAGTAGTTGGTCAGAAAACAGCAAAATGTCACTTTTGACCTTTTCGGCCCGAGAGAAGCATTTTGAGAGCGTGTTGTCATTTAGGCTGTTACTTTCCAACAGAAGCACTCAGAAACAAGTTTCCAAGCCAGAAACGTGTGATTTGATGAATTCTACACTGCCAGGGCAGTTTCATGTAGGTCCCATCAGTAGTTGGTCAGAAAACAGCAAAATGTCACTTTTGAGCTTTTCGGCCCGAGAGAAGCATTTTGAGAGCCTGTTGTCATTTAGGCTGTTACTTTCCAACAGAAGCACTCAAAAACAAGTTTCCAAGCCAGAAACGTGTGATTTGATGAATTCTACACTGCCAGGGCAGTTTCATGTAGGTCTCATCAGTAGTTGGTCAGAAAACAGCAAAATGTCACTTTTGACCTTTTCGGCCCGAGAGAAGCATTTTGAGAGCGTGTTGTCATTTAGGCTGTTACTTTCCAACAGAAGCACTCAGAAACAAGTTTCCAAGCCAGAAACGTGTGATTTGATGAATTCTACACTGCCAGGGCAGTTTCATGTAGGTCCCATCAGTAAGTTGGTCAGAAAACAGCAAAATGTCACTTTTGAGCTTTTCGGCCCGAGAGAAGCATTTTGAGAGCATGTTGTCATTTAGGCTGTTACTTTCCAACAGAAGCACTCAAAAACAAGTTTCCAAGCCAGAAACGTGTGATTTGATGAATTCTACACTGCCAGGGCAGTTTCATGTAGGTCTCATCAGTAGTTGGTCAGAAAACAGCAAAATGTCACTTTTGACCTTTTCGGCCCGAGAGAAGCATTTTGAGAGTGTGTTGTCATTTAGGCTGTTACTTTCCAACAGAAGCACTCAGAAACAAGTTTCCAAGCCAGAAACGTGTGATTTGATGAATTCTACACTGCCAGGGCAGTTTCATGTAGGTCCCATCAGTAGTTGGTCAGAAAACAGCAAAATGTCACTTTTGAGCTTTTCGGCCCGAGAGAAGCATTTTGAGAGCATGTTGTCATTTAGGCTGTTACTTTCCAACAGAAGCACTCAAAAACAAGTTTCCAAGCCAGAAACGTGTGATTTGATGAATTCTACACTGCCAGGGCAGTTTCATGTAGGTCTCATCAGTAGTTGGTCAGAAAACAGCAAAATGTCACTTTTGAGCTTTTCGGCCAGAGAGAAGCATTTTGAGAGCATGTTGTCATTTAGGCTGTTACTTTCCAACAGAAGCACTCAGAAACAAGTTTCCAAGCCAGAAACGTGTGATTTGATGAATTCTACACTGCCAGGGCAGTTTCATGTAGGTCTCATCAGTAGTTGGTCAGAAAACAGCAAAATGTCACTTTTGACCTTTTCGGCCCGAGAGAAGCATTTTGAGAGCGTGTTGTCATTTAGGCTGTTACTTTCCAACAGAAGCACTCAGAAACAAGTTTCCAAGCCAGAAACGTGTGATTTGATGAATTCTACACTGCCAGGGCAGTTTCATGTAGGTCTCATCAGTAGTTGGTCAGAAAACAGCAAAATGTCAATTTTGACCTTTTCGGCCCGAGAGAAGCATTTTGAGAGCGTGTTGTCATTTAGGCTGTTACTTTCCAACAGAAGCACTCAGAAACAAGTTTCCAAGCCAGAAACGTGTGATTTGATGAATTCTACACTGCCAGGGCAGTTTCATGTTGGTCCCATCAGTAGTTGGTCAGAAAACAGCAAAATGTCACTTTTGAGCTTTTCGGCCCGAGAGAAGCATTTTGAGAGCATGTTGTCATTTAGGCTGTTACTTTCCAACAGAAGCACTCAGAAACAAGTTTCCAAGCCAGAAACGTGTGATTTGATGAATTCTACACTGCCAGGGCAGTTTCATGTAGGTCTCATCAGTAGTTGGTCAGAAAACAGCAAAATGTCACTTTTGACCTTTTCGGCCCGAGAGAAGCATTTTGAGAGCGTGTTGTCATTTAGGCTGTTACTTTCCAACAGAAGCACTCAGAAACAAGTTTCCAAGCCAGAAACGTGTGATTTGATGAATTCTACACTGCCAGGGCAGTTTCATGTAGGTCCCATCAGTAGTTGGTCAGAAAACAGCCAAATGTCACTTTTGAGCTTTTCGGCCCGAGAGAAGCATTTTGAGAGCATGTTGTCATTTAGGCTGTTACTTTCCAACAGAAGCACTCAGAAACAAGTTTCCAAGCCAGAAACGTGTGATTTGATGAATTCTACACTGCCAGGGCAGTTTCATGTAGGTCCCATCAGTAGTTGGTCAGAAAACAGCAAAATGTCACTTTTGAGCTTTTCGGCCCGAGAGAAGCATTTTGAGAGCATGTTGTCATTTAGGCTGTTACTTTCCAACAGAAGCACTCAGAAACAAGTTTCCAAGCCAGAAACGTGTGATTTGATGAATTCTACACTGCCAGGGCAGTTTCATGTTGGTCCCATCAGTAGTTGGTCAGAAAACAGCAAAATGTCACTTTTGACCTTTTCGGCCAGAGAGAAGCATTTTGAGAGCGTGTTGTCATTTAGGCTGTTACTTTCCAACAGAAGCACTCAGAAACAAGTTTCCAAGCCAGAAACGTGTGATTTGATGAATTCTACACTGCCAGGGCAGTTTCATGTTGGTCCCATCAGTAGTTGGTCAGAAAACAGCCAAATGTCACTTTTGAGCTTTTCGGCCAGAGAGAAGCATTTTGAGAGCATGTTGTCATTTAGGCTGTTACTTTCCAACAGAAGCACTCAGAAACAAGTTTCCAAGCCAGAAACGTGTGATTTGATGAATTCTACACTGCCAGGGCAGTTTCATGTAGGTCTCATCAGTAGTTGGTCAGAAAACAGCAAAATGTCACTTTTGACCTTTTCGGCCCGAGAGAAGCATTTTGAGAGCGTGTTGTCATTTAGGCTGTTACTTTCCAACAGAAGCACTCAGAAACAAGTTTCCAAGCCAGAAACGTGTGATTTGATGAATTCTACACTGCCAGGGCAGTTTCATGTAGGTCTCATCAGTAGTTGGTCAGAAAACAGCAAAATGTCAATTTTGACCTTTTCGGCCCGAGAGAAGCATTTTGAGAGCGTGTTGTCATTTAGGCTGTTACTTTCCAACAGAAGCACTCAGAAACAAGTTTCCAAGCCAGAAATGTGTGATTTGATGAATTCTACACTGCCAGGGCAGTTTCATGTAGGTCTCATCAGTAGTTGGTCAGAAAACAGCAAAATGTCACTTTTGACCTTTTCGGCCCGAGAGAAGCATTTTGAGAGCGTGTTGTCATTTAGGCTGTTACTTTCCAACAGAAGCACTCAGAAACAAGTTTCGAAGCCAGAAACGTGTGATTTGATGAATTCTACACTGCCAGGGCAGTTTCATGTAGGTCTCATCAGTAGTTGGTCAGAAAACAGCAAAATGTCACTTTTGACCTTTTCGGCCCGAGAGAAGCATTTTGAGAGCGTGTTGTCATTTAGGCTGTTACTTTCCAACAGAAGCACTCAGAAACAAGTTTCCAAGCCAGAAACGTGTGATTTGATGAATTCTACACTGCCAGGGCAGTTTCATGTAGGTCTCATCAGTAGTTGGTCAGAAAACAGCAAAATGTCACTTTTGACCTTTTCGGCCCGAGAGAAGCATTTTGAGAGCGTGTTGTCATTTAGGCTGTTACTTTCCAACAGAAGCACTCAGAAACAAGTTTCCAAGCCAGAAACGTGTGATTTGATGAATTCTACACTGCCAGGGCAGTTTCATGTAGGTCTCATCAGTAGTTGGTCAGAAAACAGCAAAATGTCACTTTTGAACTTTTCGGCCCGAGAGAAGCATTTTGAGAGCGTGTTGTCATTTAGGCTGTTACTTTCCAACAGAAGCACTCAGAAACAAGTTTCCAAGCCAGAAACCTGTGATTTGATGAATTCTACACTGCCAGGGCAGTTTCATGTAGGTCCCATCAGTAGTTGGTCAGAAAACAGCAAAATGTCACTTTTGAGCTTTTCGGCCCGAGAGAAGCATTTTGAGAGCGTGTTGTCATTTAGGCTGTTACTTTCCAACAGAAGCACTCAGAAACAAGTTTCCAAGCCAGAAACGTGTGATTTGATGAATTCTACACTGCCAGGGCAGTTTCATGTTGGTCCCATCAGTAGTTGGTCAGAAAACAGCAAAATGTCACTTTTGAGCTTTTCGGCCCGAGAGAAGCATTTGAGAGCATGTTGTCATTTAG
>CM069303.1:42727500-42811158 GCA_035609425.1 Epinephelus awoara | reverse complement strand
AGGAAGGAGATAGTAGGAAAGAGAGACAGAATACAGAAAAGACAAACAAGAGATTGAAACAGTTAAAAGACCCCCCACCCAGTATTCATTCAAACCCTAACCATAGCTAGACCCCTAAGCCCGAACCCTGTACATTTATAAATTAAGCTAAATAAGGCGCACTAAATTAAGGACACTGAAGCACAAACAAAGAAAACCTAAAATAAGGTAAAGTAAAACTAATACTAATACAGGCACAACAACATGTATAAGGGAGAAGGTGAGGGGGCAGCATGGGATAAAGGACAATAGTACAACACAAAGAGGGAGAAGTCAAGAAAGACAAAGACATAGAGAAAGATAGAAGTCAAGGAAGACAAGATAGAGAGAACAAATAGAAACACAGAGAAAGATAGAAGTCAAGAAAGACAAGACAGACAGAGAGAATAAAAAGAAACATGAAGAACAAAGGGAAACAAGAAGAAACACAGAGAAAGACAGGGGAAAGAGAAAATAACAGTGTACCAGACCTGATGAAGACAAAATAAATGGTCGAAACGTTGTCAACAGGTACACTGTTTTTATACTTCATATAACAAAGGCTAAACAAAAGACAGACACTAAACAAAGAAAGAAGAAAGTACAAAATAGTAAAGACACAAAGGGACATGGACTAAAGACAAAGAGTTATAGAAAATACAAACAAGTAGAAAGCACAAATAGTGGGAAGGAAGAACAGAAGAGAAATAGAAACAGAAGCAAGCAAGCAACAGCACAAATAGAGCAGACATACAGAGAGTATAAAAGGGACAAACAGTAGGAAGGAAGAACAGAACGAAAGAAGCACAGAGACAGCAAGCAAGCAAGCAAGAAAAGAGCACAAATAAGGAAAGAAGGCAAGGGGGGCCCCGTCCAGCAGGGTATCCATCGGGGTGATGGACCGTGCACTCCGTCTCGTCCCCTATTCCAGGGGACGGGGCGTTCAGTCCCCTATCCCTAACCAGCCAGTGCCTCCCTCGGGGGTACCCGAATGGACTGGCCCCCCAAGCCTTACAGGTACGAAAGGAGTACCATGTTCTGAATTTAGCCCTTAATTTGATCCCTATATCTAAATCCCACCCCCCAAATAATTGGAAGTATACCCTCACCCTGATCTTTATCCCTAACCCTAACCACTATCTACCCTAGCCTAAATTAACCCTATCATTTCCTACCCCTAGCAACATTAAAGCTAAAAAAAAGTTTATTAAAAAAGGTTAAAAACACTAAAGCTAAAAAAATAGTTTAAAAAGGTTAAAAAATACTAATTCATGATAGTCTAAATACAGAACATGATACAAGCACAAATAGGAAAGACGCAGGAAGGAGATAGTAGGAAAGAGAGACAGAATACAGAAAAGACAAACAAGAGATTGAAACAGTTAAAAGACCCCCCACCCAGTATTCATTCAAACCCTAACCATAGCTAGACCCCTAAGCCCGAACCCTGTACATTTATAAATTAAGCTAAATAAGGCGCACTAAATTAAGGACACTGAAGCACAAACAAAGAAAACCTAAAATAAGGTAAAGTAAAACTAATACTAATACAGGCACAACAACATGTATAAGGGAGAAGGTGAGGGGGCAGCATGGGATAAAGGACAATAGTACAACACAAAGAGGGAGAAGTCAAGAAAGACAAAGACATAGAGAAAGATAGAAGTCAAGGAAGACAAGATAGAGAGAACAAATAGAAACACAGAGAAAGATAGAAGTCAAGAAAGACAAGACAGACAGAGAGAATAAAAAGAAACATGAAGAACAAAGGGAAACAAGAAGAAACACAGAGAAAGACAGGGGAAAGAGAAAATAACAGTGTACCAGACCTGATGAAGACAAAATAAATGGTCGAAACGTTGTCAACAGGTACACTGTTTTTATACTTCATATAACAAAGGCTAAACAAAAGACAGACACTAAACAAAGAAAGAAGAAAGTACAAAATAGTAAAGACACAAAGGGACATGGACTAAAGACAAAGAGTTATAGAAAATACAAACAAGTAGAAAGCACAAATAGTGGGAAGGAAGAACAGAAGAGAAATAGAAACAGAAGCAAGCAAGCAACAGCACAAATAGAGCAGACATACAGAGAGTATAAAAGGGACAAACAGTAGGAAGGAAGAACAGAACGAAAGAAGCACAGAGACAGCAAGCAAGCAAGCAAGAAAAGAGCACAAATAAGGAAAGAAGGCAAGGGGGGCCCCGTCCAGCAGGGTATCCATCGGGGTGATGGACCGTGCACTCCGTCTCGTCCCCTATTCCAGGGGACGGGGCGTTCAGTCCCCTATCCCTAACCAGCCAGTGCCTCCCTCGGGGGTACCCGAATGGACTGGCCCCCCAAGCCTTACAGGTACGAAAGGAGTACCATGTTCTGAATTTAGCCCTTAATTTGATCCCTATATCTAAATCCCACCCCCCAAATAATTGGAAGTATACCCTCACCCTGATCTTTATCCCTAACCCTAACCACTATCTACCCTAGCCTAAATTAACCCTATCATTTCCTACCCCTAGCAACATTAAAGCTAAAAAAAAGTTTATTAAAAAAGGTTAAAAACACTAAAGCTAAAAAAATAGTTTAAAAAGGTTAAAAAATACTAATTCATGATAGTCTAAATACAGAACATGATACAAGCACAAATAGGAAAGACGCAGGAAGGAGATAGTAGGAAAGAGAGACAGAATACAGAAAAGACAAACAAGAGATTGAAACAGTTAAAAGACCCCCCACCCAGTATTCATTCAAACCCTAACCATAGCTAGACCCCTAAGCCCGAACCCTGTACATTTATAAATTAAGCTAAATAAGGCGCACTAAATTAAGGACACTGAAGCACAAACAAAGAAAACCTAAAATAAGGTAAAGTAAAACTAATACTAATACAGGCACAACAACATGTATAAGGGAGAAGGTGAGGGGGCAGCATGGGATAAAGGACAATAGTACAACACAAAGAGGGAGAAGTCAAGAAAGACAAAGACATAGAGAAAGATAGAAGTCAAGGAAGACAAGATAGAGAGAACAAATAGAAACACAGAGAAAGATAGAAGTCAAGAAAGACAAGACAGACAGAGAGAATAAAAAGAAACATGAAGAACAAAGGGAAACAAGAAGAAACACAGAGAAAGACAGGGGAAAGAGAAAATAACAGTGTACCAGACCTGATGAAGACAAAATAAATGGTCGAAACGTTGTCAACAGGTACACTGTTTTTATACTTCATATAACAAAGGCTAAACAAAAGACAGACACTAAACAAAGAAAGAAGAAAGTACAAAATAGTAAAGACACAAAGGGACATGGACTAAAGACAAAGAGTTATA
This sequence comes from Epinephelus awoara, assembly GCA_035609425.1. NCBI lineage: Eukaryota > Metazoa > Chordata > Actinopteri > Perciformes > Serranidae > Epinephelus > Epinephelus awoara. The sequence goes on along the minus strand of CM069303.1, from coordinate 42,807,811 downwards.
GAAAATACAAACAAGTAGAAAGCACAAATAGTGGGAAGGAAGAACAGAAGAGAAATAGAAACAGAAGCAAGCAAGCAACAGCACAAATAGAGCAGACATACAGAGAGTATAAAAGGGACAAACAGTAGGAAGGAAGAACAGAACGAAAGAAGCACAGAGACAGCAAGCAAGCAAGCAAGAAAAGAGCACAAATAAGGAAAGAAGGCAAGGGGGGCCCCGTCCAGCAGGGTATCCATCGGGGTGATGGACCGTGCACTCCGTCTCGTCCCCTATTCCAGGGGACGGGGCGTTCAGTCCCCTATCCCTAACCAGCCAGTGCCTCCCTCGGGGGTACCCGAATGGACTGGCCCCCCAAGCCTTACAGGTACGAAAGGAGTACCATGTTCTGAATTTAGCCCTTAATTTGATCCCTATATCTAAATCCCACCCCCCAAATAATTGGAAGTATACCCTCACCCTGATCTTTATCCCTAACCCTAACCACTATCTACCCTAGCCTAAATTAACCCTATCATTTCCTACCCCTAGCAACATTAAAGCTAAAAAAAAGTTTATTAAAAAAGGTTAAAAACACTAAAGCTAAAAAAATAGTTTAAAAAGGTTAAAAAATACTAATTCATGATAGTCTAAATACAGAACATGATACAAGCACAAATAGGAAAGACGCAGGAAGGAGATAGTAGGAAAGAGAGACAGAATACAGAAAAGACAAACAAGAGATTGAAACAGTTAAAAGACCCCCCACCCAGTATTCATTCAAACCCTAACCATAGCTAGACCCCTAAGCCCGAACCCTGTACATTTATAAATTAAGCTAAATAAGGCGCACTAAATTAAGGACACTGAAGCACAAACAAAGAAAACCTAAAATAAGGTAAAGTAAAACTAATACTAATACAGGCACAACAACATGTATAAGGGAGAAGGTGAGGGGGCAGCATGGGATAAAGGACAATAGTACAACACAAAGAGGGAGAAGTCAAGAAAGACAAAGACATAGAGAAAGATAGAAGTCAAGGAAGACAAGATAGAGAGAACAAATAGAAACACAGAGAAAGATAGAAGTCAAGAAAGACAAGACAGACAGAGAGAATAAAAAGAAACATGAAGAACAAAGGGAAACAAGAAGAAACACAGAGAAAGACAGGGGAAAGAGAAAATAACAGTGTACCAGACCTGATGAAGACAAAATAAATGGTCGAAACGTTGTCAACAGGTACACTGTTTTTATACTTCATATAACAAAGGCTAAACAAAAGACAGACACTAAACAAAGAAAGAAGAAAGTACAAAATAGTAAAGACACAAAGGGACATGGACTAAAGACAAAGAGTTATAGAAAATACAAACAAGTAGAAAGCACAAATAGTGGGAAGGAAGAACAGAAGAGAAATAGAAACAGAAGCAAGCAAGCAACAGCACAAATAGAGCAGACATACAGAGAGTATAAAAGGGACAAACAGTAGGAAGGAAGAACAGAACGAAAGAAGCACAGAGACAGCAAGCAAGCAAGCAAGAAAAGAGCACAAATAAGGAAAGAAGGCAAGGGGGGCCCCGTCCAGCAGGGTATCCATCGGGGTGATGGACCGTGCACTCCGTCTCGTCCCCTATTCCAGGGGACGGGGCGTTCAGTCCCCTATCCCTAACCAGCCAGTGCCTCCCTCGGGGGTACCCGAATGGACTGGCCCCCCAAGCCTTACAGGTACGAAAGGAGTACCATGTTCTGAATTTAGCCCTTAATTTGATCCCTATATCTAAATCCCACCCCCCAAATAATTGGAAGTATACCCTCACCCTGATCTTTATCCCTAACCCTAACCACTATCTACCCTAGCCTAAATTAACCCTATCATTTCCTACCCCTAGCAACATTAAAGCTAAAAAAAAGTTTATTAAAAAAGGTTAAAAACACTAAAGCTAAAAAAATAGTTTAAAAAGGTTAAAAAATACTAATTCATGATAGTCTAAATACAGAACATGATACAAGCACAAATAGGAAAGACGCAGGAAGGAGATAGTAGGAAAGAGAGACAGAATACAGAAAAGACAAACAAGAGATTGAAACAGTTAAAAGACCCCCCACCCAGTATTCATTCAAACCCTAACCATAGCTAGACCCCTAAGCCCGAACCCTGTACATTTATAAATTAAGCTAAATAAGGCGCACTAAATTAAGGACACTGAAGCACAAACAAAGAAAACCTAAAATAAGGTAAAGTAAAACTAATACTAATACAGGCACAACAACATGTATAAGGGAGAAGGTGAGGGGGCAGCATGGGATAAAGGACAATAGTACAACACAAAGAGGGAGAAGTCAAGAAAGACAAAGACATAGAGAAAGATAGAAGTCAAGGAAGACAAGATAGAGAGAACAAATAGAAACACAGAGAAAGATAGAAGTCAAGAAAGACAAGACAGACAGAGAGAATAAAAAGAAACATGAAGAACAAAGGGAAACAAGAAGAAACACAGAGAAAGACAGGGGAAAGAGAAAATAACAGTGTACCAGACCTGATGAAGACAAAATAAATGGTCGAAACGTTGTCAACAGGTACACTGTTTTTATACTTCATATAACAAAGGCTAAACAAAAGACAGACACTAAACAAAGAAAGAAGAAAGTACAAAATAGTAAAGACACAAAGGGACATGGACTAAAGACAAAGAGTTATAGAAAATACAAACAAGTAGAAAGCACAAATAGTGGGAAGGAAGAACAGAAGAGAAATAGAAACAGAAGCAAGCAAGCAACAGCACAAATAGAGCAGACATACAGAGAGTATAAAAGGGACAAACAGTAGGAAGGAAGAACAGAACGAAAGAAGCACAGAGACAGCAAGCAAGCAAGCAAGAAAAGAGCACAAATAAGGAAAGAAGGCAAGGGGGGCCCCGTCCAGCAGGGTATCCATCGGGGTGATGGACCGTGCACTCCGTCTCGTCCCCTATTCCAGGGGACGGGGCGTTCAGTCCCCTATCCCTAACCAGCCAGTGCCTCCCTCGGGGGTACCCGAATGGACTGGCCCCCCAAGCCTTACAGGTACGAAAGGAGTACCATGTTCTGAATTTAGCCCTTAATTTGATCCCTATATCTAAATCCCACCCCCCAAATAATTGGAAGTATACCCTCACCCTGATCTTTATCCCTAACCCTAACCACTATCTACCCTAGCCTAAATTAACCCTATCATTTCCTACCCCTAGCAACATTAAAGCTAAAAAAAAGTTTATTAAAAAAGGTTAAAAACACTAAAGCTAAAAAAATAGTTTAAAAAGGTTAAAAAATACTAATTCATGATAGTCTAAATACAGAACATGATACAAGCACAAATAGGAAAGACGCAGGAAGGAGATAGTAGGAAAGAGAGACAGAATACAGAAAAGACAAACAAGAGATTGAAACAGTTAAAAGACCCCCCACCCAGTATTCATTCAAACCCTAACCATAGCTAGACCCCTAAGCCCGAACCCTGTACATTTATAAATTAAGCTAAATAAGGCGCACTAAATTAAGGACACTGAAGCACAAACAAAGAAAACCTAAAATAAGGTAAAGTAAAACTAATACTAATACAGGCACAACAACATGTATAAGGGAGAAGGTGAGGGGGCAGCATGGGATAAAGGACAATAGTACAACACAAAGAGGGAGAAGTCAAGAAAGACAAAGACATAGAGAAAGATAGAAGTCAAGGAAGACAAGATAGAGAGAACAAATAGAAACACAGAGAAAGATAGAAGTCAAGAAAGACAAGACAGACAGAGAGAATAAAAAGAAACATGAAGAACAAAGGGAAACAAGAAGAAACACAGAGAAAGACAGGGGAAAGAGAAAATAACAGTGTACCAGACCTGATGAAGACAAAATAAATGGTCGAAACGTTGTCAACAGGTACACTGTTTTTATACTTCATATAACAAAGGCTAAACAAAAGACAGACACTAAACAAAGAAAGAAGAAAGTACAAAATAGTAAAGACACAAAGGGACATGGACTAAAGACAAAGAGTTATAGAAAATACAAACAAGTAGAAAGCACAAATAGTGGGAAGGAAGAACAGAAGAGAAATAGAAACAGAAGCAAGCAAGCAACAGCACAAATAGAGCAGACATACAGAGAGTATAAAAGGGACAAACAGTAGGAAGGAAGAACAGAACGAAAGAAGCACAGAGACAGCAAGCAAGCAAGCAAGAAAAGAGCACAAATAAGGAAAGAAGGCAAGGGGGGCCCCGTCCAGCAGGGTATCCATCGGGGTGATGGACCGTGCACTCCGTCTCGTCCCCTATTCCAGGGGACGGGGCGTTCAGTCCCCTATCCCTAACCAGCCAGTGCCTCCCTCGGGGGTACCCGAATGGACTGGCCCCCCAAGCCTTACAGGTACGAAAGGAGTACCATGTTCTGAATTTAGCCCTTAATTTGATCCCTATATCTAAATCCCACCCCCCAAATAATTGGAAGTATACCCTCACCCTGATCTTTATCCCTAACCCTAACCACTATCTACCCTAGCCTAAATTAACCCTATCATTTCCTACCCCTAGCAACATTAAAGCTAAAAAAAAGTTTATTAAAAAAGGTTAAAAACACTAAAGCTAAAAAAATAGTTTAAAAAGGTTAAAAAATACTAATTCATGATAGTCTAAATACAGAACATGATACAAGCACAAATAGGAAAGACGCAGGAAGGAGATAGTAGGAAAGAGAGACAGAATACAGAAAAGACAAACAAGAGATTGAAACAGTTAAAAGACCCCCCACCCAGTATTCATTCAAACCCTAACCATAGCTAGACCCCTAAGCCCGAACCCTGTACATTTATAAATTAAGCTAAATAAGGCGCACTAAATTAAGGACACTGAAGCACAAACAAAGAAAACCTAAAATAAGGTAAAGTAAAACTAATACTAATACAGGCACAACAACATGTATAAGGGAGAAGGTGAGGGGGCAGCATGGGATAAAGGACAATAGTACAACACAAAGAGGGAGAAGTCAAGAAAGACAAAGACATAGAGAAAGATAGAAGTCAAGGAAGACAAGATAGAGAGAACAAATAGAAACACAGAGAAAGATAGAAGTCAAGAAAGACAAGACAGACAGAGAGAATAAAAAGAAACATGAAGAACAAAGGGAAACAAGAAGAAACACAGAGAAAGACAGGGGAAAGAGAAAATAACAGTGTACCAGACCTGATGAAGACAAAATAAATGGTCGAAACGTTGTCAACAGGTACACTGTTTTTATACTTCATATAACAAAGGCTAAACAAAAGACAGACACTAAACAAAGAAAGAAGAAAGTACAAAATAGTAAAGACACAAAGGGACATGGACTAAAGACAAAGAGTTATAGAAAATACAAACAAGTAGAAAGCACAAATAGTGGGAAGGAAGAACAGAAGAGAAATAGAAACAGAAGCAAGCAAGCAACAGCACAAATAGAGCAGACATACAGAGAGTATAAAAGGGACAAACAGTAGGAAGGAAGAACAGAACGAAAGAAGCACAGAGACAGCAAGCAAGCAAGCAAGAAAAGAGCACAAATAAGGAAAGAAGGCAAGGGGGGCCCCGTCCAGCAGGGTATCCATCGGGGTGATGGACCGTGCACTCCGTCTCGTCCCCTATTCCAGGGGACGGGGCGTTCAGTCCCCTATCCCTAACCAGCCAGTGCCTCCCTCGGGGGTACCCGAATGGACTGGCCCCCCAAGCCTTACAGGTACGAAAGGAGTACCATGTTCTGAATTTAGCCCTTAATTTGATCCCTATATCTAAATCCCACCCCCCAAATAATTGGAAGTATACCCTCACCCTGATCTTTATCCCTAACCCTAACCACTATCTACCCTAGCCTAAATTAACCCTATCATTTCCTACCCCTAGCAACATTAAAGCTAAAAAAAAGTTTATTAAAAAAGGTTAAAAACACTAAAGCTAAAAAAATAGTTTAAAAAGGTTAAAAAATACTAATTCATGATAGTCTAAATACAGAACATGATACAAGCACAAATAGGAAAGACGCAGGAAGGAGATAGTAGGAAAGAGAGACAGAATACAGAAAAGACAAACAAGAGATTGAAACAGTTAAAAGACCCCCCACCCAGTATTCATTCAAACCCTAACCATAGCTAGACCCCTAAGCCCGAACCCTGTACATTTATAAATTAAGCTAAATAAGGCGCACTAAATTAAGGACACTGAAGCACAAACAAAGAAAACCTAAAATAAGGTAAAGTAAAACTAATACTAATACAGGCACAACAACATGTATAAGGGAGAAGGTGAGGGGGCAGCATGGGATAAAGGACAATAGTACAACACAAAGAGGGAGAAGTCAAGAAAGACAAAGACATAGAGAAAGATAGAAGTCAAGGAAGACAAGATAGAGAGAACAAATAGAAACACAGAGAAAGATAGAAGTCAAGAAAGACAAGACAGACAGAGAGAATAAAAAGAAACATGAAGAACAAAGGGAAACAAGAAGAAACACAGAGAAAGACAGGGGAAAGAGAAAATAACAGTGTACCAGACCTGATGAAGACAAAATAAATGGTCGAAACGTTGTCAACAGGTACACTGTTTTTATACTTCATATAACAAAGGCTAAACAAAAGACAGACACTAAACAAAGAAAGAAGAAAGTACAAAATAGTAAAGACACAAAGGGACATGGACTAAAGACAAAGAGTTATAGAAAATACAAACAAGTAGAAAGCACAAATAGTGGGAAGGAAGAACAGAAGAGAAATAGAAACAGAAGCAAGCAAGCAACAGCACAAATAGAGCAGACATACAGAGAGTATAAAAGGGACAAACAGTAGGAAGGAAGAACAGAACGAAAGAAGCACAGAGACAGCAAGCAAGCAAGCAAGAAAAGAGCACAAATAAGGAAAGAAGGCAAGGGGGGCCCCGTCCAGCAGGGTATCCATCGGGGTGATGGACCGTGCACTCCGTCTCGTCCCCTATTCCAGGGGACGGGGCGTTCAGTCCCCTATCCCTAACCAGCCAGTGCCTCCCTCGGGGGTACCCGAATGGACTGGCCCCCCAAGCCTTACAGGTACGAAAGGAGTACCATGTTCTGAATTTAGCCCTTAATTTGATCCCTATATCTAAATCCCACCCCCCAAATAATTGGAAGTATACCCTCACCCTGATCTTTATCCCTAACCCTAACCACTATCTACCCTAGCCTAAATTAACCCTATCATTTCCTACCCCTAGCAACATTAAAGCTAAAAAAAAGTTTATTAAAAAAGGTTAAAAACACTAAAGCTAAAAAAATAGTTTAAAAAGGTTAAAAAATACTAATTCATGATAGTCTAAATACAGAACATGATACAAGCACAAATAGGAAAGACGCAGGAAGGAGATAGTAGGAAAGAGAGACAGAATACAGAAAAGACAAACAAGAGATTGAAACAGTTAAAAGACCCCCCACCCAGTATTCATTCAAACCCTAACCATAGCTAGACCCCTAAGCCCGAACCCTGTACATTTATAAATTAAGCTAAATAAGGCGCACTAAATTAAGGACACTGAAGCACAAACAAAGAAAACCTAAAATAAGGTAAAGTAAAACTAATACTAATACAGGCACAACAACATGTATAAGGGAGAAGGTGAGGGGGCAGCATGGGATAAAGGACAATAGTACAACACAAAGAGGGAGAAGTCAAGAAAGACAAAGACATAGAGAAAGATAGAAGTCAAGGAAGACAAGATAGAGAGAACAAATAGAAACACAGAGAAAGATAGAAGTCAAGAAAGACAAGACAGACAGAGAGAATAAAAAGAAACATGAAGAACAAAGGGAAACAAGAAGAAACACAGAGAAAGACAGGGGAAAGAGAAAATAACAGTGTACCAGACCTGATGAAGACAAAATAAATGGTCGAAACGTTGTCAACAGGTACACTGTTTTTATACTTCATATAACAAAGGCTAAACAAAAGACAGACACTAAACAAAGAAAGAAGAAAGTACAAAATAGTAAAGACACAAAGGGACATGGACTAAAGACAAAGAGTTATAGAAAATACAAACAAGTAGAAAGCACAAATAGTGGGAAGGAAGAACAGAAGAGAAATAGAAACAGAAGCAAGCAAGCAACAGCACAAATAGAGCAGACATACAGAGAGTATAAAAGGGACAAACAGTAGGAAGGAAGAACAGAACGAAAGAAGCACAGAGACAGCAAGCAAGCAAGCAAGAAAAGAGCACAAATAAGGAAAGAAGGCAAGGGGGGCCCCGTCCAGCAGGGTATCCATCGGGGTGATGGACCGTGCACTCCGTCTCGTCCCCTATTCCAGGGGACGGGGCGTTCAGTCCCCTATCCCTAACCAGCCAGTGCCTCCCTCGGGGGTACCCGAATGGACTGGCCCCCCAAGCCTTACAGGTACGAAAGGAGTACCATGTTCTGAATTTAGCCCTTAATTTGATCCCTATATCTAAATCCCACCCCCCAAATAATTGGAAGTATACCCTCACCCTGATCTTTATCCCTAACCCTAACCACTATCTACCCTAGCCTAAATTAACCCTATCATTTCCTACCCCTAGCAACATTAAAGCTAAAAAAAAGTTTATTAAAAAAGGTTAAAAACACTAAAGCTAAAAAAATAGTTTAAAAAGGTTAAAAAATACTAATTCATGATAGTCTAAATACAGAACATGATACAAGCACAAATAGGAAAGACGCAGGAAGGAGATAGTAGGAAAGAGAGACAGAATACAGAAAAGACAAACAAGAGATTGAAACAGTTAAAAGACCCCCCACCCAGTATTCATTCAAACCCTAACCATAGCTAGACCCCTAAGCCCGAACCCTGTACATTTATAAATTAAGCTAAATAAGGCGCACTAAATTAAGGACACTGAAGCACAAACAAAGAAAACCTAAAATAAGGTAAAGTAAAACTAATACTAATACAGGCACAACAACATGTATAAGGGAGAAGGTGAGGGGGCAGCATGGGATAAAGGACAATAGTACAACACAAAGAGGGAGAAGTCAAGAAAGACAAAGACATAGAGAAAGATAGAAGTCAAGGAAGACAAGATAGAGAGAACAAATAGAAACACAGAGAAAGATAGAAGTCAAGAAAGACAAGACAGACAGAGAGAATAAAAAGAAACATGAAGAACAAAGGGAAACAAGAAGAAACACAGAGAAAGACAGGGGAAAGAGAAAATAACAGTGTACCAGACCTGATGAAGACAAAATAAATGGTCGAAACGTTGTCAACAGGTACACTGTTTTTATACTTCATATAACAAAGGCTAAACAAAAGACAGACACTAAACAAAGAAAGAAGAAAGTACAAAATAGTAAAGACACAAAGGGACATGGACTAAAGACAAAGAGTTATAGAAAATACAAACAAGTAGAAAGCACAAATAGTGGGAAGGAAGAACAGAAGAGAAATAGAAACAGAAGCAAGCAAGCAACAGCACAAATAGAGCAGACATACAGAGAGTATAAAAGGGACAAACAGTAGGAAGGAAGAACAGAACGAAAGAAGCACAGAGACAGCAAGCAAGCAAGCAAGAAAAGAGCACAAATAAGGAAAGAAGGCAAGGGGGGCCCCGTCCAGCAGGGTATCCATCGGGGTGATGGACCGTGCACTCCGTCTCGTCCCCTATTCCAGGGGACGGGGCGTTCAGTCCCCTATCCCTAACCAGCCAGTGCCTCCCTCGGGGGTACCCGAATGGACTGGCCCCCCAAGCCTTACAGGTACGAAAGGAGTACCATGTTCTGAATTTAGCCCTTAATTTGATCCCTATATCTAAATCCCACCCCCCAAATAATTGGAAGTATACCCTCACCCTGATCTTTATCCCTAACCCTAACCACTATCTACCCTAGCCTAAATTAACCCTATCATTTCCTACCCCTAGCAACATTAAAGCTAAAAAAAAGTTTATTAAAAAAGGTTAAAAACACTAAAGCTAAAAAAATAGTTTAAAAAGGTTAAAAAATACTAATTCATGATAGTCTAAATACAGAACATGATACAAGCACAAATAGGAAAGACGCAGGAAGGAGATAGTAGGAAAGAGAGACAGAATACAGAAAAGACAAACAAGAGATTGAAACAGTTAAAAGACCCCCCACCCAGTATTCATTCAAACCCTAACCATAGCTAGACCCCTAAGCCCGAACCCTGTACATTTATAAATTAAGCTAAATAAGGCGCACTAAATTAAGGACACTGAAGCACAAACAAAGAAAACCTAAAATAAGGTAAAGTAAAACTAATACTAATACAGGCACAACAACATGTATAAGGGAGAAGGTGAGGGGGCAGCATGGGATAAAGGACAATAGTACAACACAAAGAGGGAGAAGTCAAGAAAGACAAAGACATAGAGAAAGATAGAAGTCAAGGAAGACAAGATAGAGAGAACAAATAGAAACACAGAGAAAGATAGAAGTCAAGAAAGACAAGACAGACAGAGAGAATAAAAAGAAACATGAAGAACAAAGGGAAACAAGAAGAAACACAGAGAAAGACAGGGGAAAGAGAAAATAACAGTGTACCAGACCTGATGAAGACAAAATAAATGGTCGAAACGTTGTCAACAGGTACACTGTTTTTATACTTCATATAACAAAGGCTAAACAAAAGACAGACACTAAACAAAGAAAGAAGAAAGTACAAAATAGTAAAGACACAAAGGGACATGGACTAAAGACAAAGAGTTATAGAAAATACAAACAAGTAGAAAGCACAAATAGTGGGAAGGAAGAACAGAAGAGAAATAGAAACAGAAGCAAGCAAGCAACAGCACAAATAGAGCAGACATACAGAGAGTATAAAAGGGACAAACAGTAGGAAGGAAGAACAGAACGAAAGAAGCACAGAGACAGCAAGCAAGCAAGCAAGAAAAGAGCACAAATAAGGAAAGAAGGCAAGGGGGGCCCCGTCCAGCAGGGTATCCATCGGGGTGATGGACCGTGCACTCCGTCTCGTCCCCTATTCCAGGGGACGGGGCGTTCAGTCCCCTATCCCTAACCAGCCAGTGCCTCCCTCGGGGGTACCCGAATGGACTGGCCCCCCAAGCCTTACAGGTACGAAAGGAGTACCATGTTCTGAATTTAGCCCTTAATTTGATCCCTATATCTAAATCCCACCCCCCAAATAATTGGAAGTATACCCTCACCCTGATCTTTATCCCTAACCCTAACCACTATCTACCCTAGCCTAAATTAACCCTATCATTTCCTACCCCTAGCAACATTAAAGCTAAAAAAAAGTTTATTAAAAAAGGTTAAAAACACTAAAGCTAAAAAAATAGTTTAAAAAGGTTAAAAAATACTAATTCATGATAGTCTAAATACAGAACATGATACAAGCACAAATAGGAAAGACGCAGGAAGGAGATAGTAGGAAAGAGAGACAGAATACAGAAAAGACAAACAAGAGATTGAAACAGTTAAAAGACCCCCCACCCAGTATTCATTCAAACCCTAACCATAGCTAGACCCCTAAGCCCGAACCCTGTACATTTATAAATTAAGCTAAATAAGGCGCACTAAATTAAGGACACTGAAGCACAAACAAAGAAAACCTAAAATAAGGTAAAGTAAAACTAATACTAATACAGGCACAACAACATGTATAAGGGAGAAGGTGAGGGGGCAGCATGGGATAAAGGACAATAGTACAACACAAAGAGGGAGAAGTCAAGAAAGACAAAGACATAGAGAAAGATAGAAGTCAAGGAAGACAAGATAGAGAGAACAAATAGAAACACAGAGAAAGATAGAAGTCAAGAAAGACAAGACAGACAGAGAGAATAAAAAGAAACATGAAGAACAAAGGGAAACAAGAAGAAACACAGAGAAAGACAGGGGAAAGAGAAAATAACAGTGTACCAGACCTGATGAAGACAAAATAAATGGTCGAAACGTTGTCAACAGGTACACTGTTTTTATACTTCATATAACAAAGGCTAAACAAAAGACAGACACTAAACAAAGAAAGAAGAAAGTACAAAATAGTAAAGACACAAAGGGACATGGACTAAAGACAAAGAGTTATAGAAAATACAAACAAGTAGAAAGCACAAATAGTGGGAAGGAAGAACAGAAGAGAAATAGAAACAGAAGCAAGCAAGCAACAGCACAAATAGAGCAGACATACAGAGAGTATAAAAGGGACAAACAGTAGGAAGGAAGAACAGAACGAAAGAAGCACAGAGACAGCAAGCAAGCAAGCAAGAAAAGAGCACAAATAAGGAAAGAAGGCAAGGGGGGCCCCGTCCAGCAGGGTATCCATCGGGGTGATGGACCGTGCACTCCGTCTCGTCCCCTATTCCAGGGGACGGGGCGTTCAGTCCCCTATCCCTAACCAGCCAGTGCCTCCCTCGGGGGTACCCGAATGGACTGGCCCCCCAAGCCTTACAGGTACGAAAGGAGTACCATGTTCTGAATTTAGCCCTTAATTTGATCCCTATATCTAAATCCCACCCCCCAAATAATTGGAAGTATACCCTCACCCTGATCTTTATCCCTAACCCTAACCACTATCTACCCTAGCCTAAATTAACCCTATCATTTCCTACCCCTAGCAACATTAAAGCTAAAAAAAAGTTTATTAAAAAAGGTTAAAAACACTAAAGCTAAAAAAATAGTTTAAAAAGGTTAAAAAATACTAATTCATGATAGTCTAAATACAGAACATGATACAAGCACAAATAGGAAAGACGCAGGAAGGAGATAGTAGGAAAGAGAGACAGAATACAGAAAAGACAAACAAGAGATTGAAACAGTTAAAAGACCCCCCACCCAGTATTCATTCAAACCCTAACCATAGCTAGACCCCTAAGCCCGAACCCTGTACATTTATAAATTAAGCTAAATAAGGCGCACTAAATTAAGGACACTGAAGCACAAACAAAGAAAACCTAAAATAAGGTAAAGTAAAACTAATACTAATACAGGCACAACAACATGTATAAGGGAGAAGGTGAGGGGGCAGCATGGGATAAAGGACAATAGTACAACACAAAGAGGGAGAAGTCAAGAAAGACAAAGACATAGAGAAAGATAGAAGTCAAGGAAGACAAGATAGAGAGAACAAATAGAAACACAGAGAAAGATAGAAGTCAAGAAAGACAAGACAGACAGAGAGAATAAAAAGAAACATGAAGAACAAAGGGAAACAAGAAGAAACACAGAGAAAGACAGGGGAAAGAGAAAATAACAGTGTACCAGACCTGATGAAGACAAAATAAATGGTCGAAACGTTGTCAACAGGTACACTGTTTTTATACTTCATATAACAAAGGCTAAACAAAAGACAGACACTAAACAAAGAAAGAAGAAAGTACAAAATAGTAAAGACACAAAGGGACATGGACTAAAGACAAAGAGTTATAGAAAATACAAACAAGTAGAAAGCACAAATAGTGGGAAGGAAGAACAGAAGAGAAATAGAAACAGAAGCAAGCAAGCAACAGCACAAATAGAGCAGACATACAGAGAGTATAAAAGGGACAAACAGTAGGAAGGAAGAACAGAACGAAAGAAGCACAGAGACAGCAAGCAAGCAAGCAAGAAAAGAGCACAAATAAGGAAAGAAGGCAAGGGGGGCCCCGTCCAGCAGGGTATCCATCGGGGTGATGGACCGTGCACTCCGTCTCGTCCCCTATTCCAGGGGACGGGGCGTTCAGTCCCCTATCCCTAACCAGCCAGTGCCTCCCTCGGGGGTACCCGAATGGACTGGCCCCCCAAGCCTTACAGGTACGAAAGGAGTACCATGTTCTGAATTTAGCCCTTAATTTGATCCCTATATCTAAATCCCACCCCCCAAATAATTGGAAGTATACCCTCACCCTGATCTTTATCCCTAACCCTAACCACTATCTACCCTAGCCTAAATTAACCCTATCATTTCCTACCCCTAGCAACATTAAAGCTAAAAAAAGTTTATTAAAAAAGGTTAAAAACACTAAAGCTAAAAAAATAGTTTAAAAAGGTTAAAAAATACTAATTCATGATAGTCTAAATACAGAACATGATACAAGCACAAATAGGAAAGACGCAGGAAGGAGATAGTAGGAAAGAGAGACAGAATACAGAAAAGACAAACAAGAGATTGAAACAGTTAAAAGACCCCCCACCCAGTATTCATTCAAACCCTAACCATAGCTAGACCCCTAAGCCCGAACCCTGTACATTTATAAATTAAGCTAAATAAGGCGCACTAAATTAAGGACACTGAAGCACAAACAAAGAAAACCTAAAATAAGGTAAAGTAAAACTAATACTAATACAGGCACAACAACATGTATAAGGGAGAAGGTGAGGGGGCAGCATGGGATAAAGGACAATAGTACAACACAAAGAGGGAGAAGTCAAGAAAGACAAAGACATAGAGAAAGATAGAAGTCAAGGAAGACAAGATAGAGAGAACAAATAGAAACACAGAGAAAGATAGAAGTCAAGAAAGACAAGACAGACAGAGAGAATAAAAAGAAACATGAAGAACAAAGGGAAACAAGAAGAAACACAGAGAAGGACAGGGGAAAGAGAAAATAACAGTGTACCAGACCTGATGAAGACAAAATAAATGGTCGAAACGTTGTCAACAGGTACACTGTTTTTATACTTCATATAACAAAGGCTAAACAAAAGACAGACACTAAACAAAGAAAGAAGAAAGTACAAAATAGTAAAGACACAAAGGGACATGGACTAAAGACAAAGAGTTATAGAAAATACAAACAAGTAGAAAGCACAAATAGTGGGAAGGAAGAACAGAAGAGAAATAGAAACAGAAGCAAGCAAGCAACAGCACAAATAGAGCAGACATACAGAGAGTATAAAAGGGACAAACAGTAGGAAGGAAGAACAGAACGAAAGAAGCACAGAGACAGCAAGCAAGCAAGCAAGAAAAGAGCACAAATAAGGAAAGAAGGCAAGGGGGGCCCCGTCCAGCAGGGTATCCATCGGGGTGATGGACCGTGCACTCCGTCTCGTCCCCTATTCCAGGGGACGGGGCGTTCAGTCCCCTATCCCTAACCAGCCAGTGCCTCCCTCGGGGGTACCCGAATGGACTGGCCCCCCAAGCCTTACAGGTACGAAAGGAGTACCATGTTCTGAATTTAGCCCTTAATTTGATCCCTATATCTAAATCCCACCCCCCAAATAATTGGAAGTATACCCTCACCCTGATCTTTATCCCTAACCCTAACCACTATCTACCCTAGCCTAAATTAACCCTATCATTTCCTACCCCTAGCAACATTAAAGCTAAAAAAAAGTTTATTAAAAAAGGTTAAAAACACTAAAGCTAAAAAAATAGTTTAAAAAGGTTAAAAAATACTAATTCATGATAGTCTAAATACAGAACATGATACAAGCACAAATAGGAAAGACGCAGGAAGGAGATAGTAGGAAAGAGAGACAGAATACAGAAAAGACAAACAAGAGATTGAAACAGTTAAAAGACCCCCCACCCAGTATTCATTCAAACCCTAACCATAGCTAGACCCCTAAGCCCGAACCCTGTACATTTATAAATTAAGCTAAATAAGGCGCACTAAATTAAGGACACTGAAGCACAAACAAAGAAAACCTAAAATAAGGTAAAGTAAAACTAATACTAATACAGGCACAACAACATGTATAAGGGAGAAGGTGAGGGGGCAGCATGGGATAAAGGACAATAGTACAACACAAAGAGGGAGAAGTCAAGAAAGACAAAGACATAGAGAAAGATAGAAGTCAAGGAAGACAAGATAGAGAGAACAAATAGAAACACAGAGAAAGATAGAAGTCAAGAAAGACAAGACAGACAGAGAGAATAAAAAGAAACATGAAGAACAAAGGGAAACAAGAAGAAACACAGAGAAAGACAGGGGAAAGAGAAAATAACAGTGTACCAGACCTGATGAAGACAAAATAAATGGTCGAAACGTTGTCAACAGGTACACTGTTTTTATACTTCATATAACAAAGGCTAAACAAAAGACAGACACTAAACAAAGAAAGAAGAAAGTACAAAATAGTAAAGACACAAAGGGACATGGACTAAAGACAAAGAGTTATAGAAAATACAAACAAGTAGAAAGCACAAATAGTGGGAAGGAAGAACAGAAGAGAAATAGAAACAGAAGCAAGCAAGCAACAGCACAAATAGAGCAGACATACAGAGAGTATAAAAGGGACAAACAGTAGGAAGGAAGAACAGAACGAAAGAAGCACAGAGACAGCAAGCAAGCAAGCAAGAAAAGAGCACAAATAAGGAAAGAAGGCAAGGGGGGCCCCGTCCAGCAGGGTATCCATCGGGGTGATGGACCGTGCACTCCGTCTCGTCCCCTATTCCAGGGGACGGGGCGTTCAGTCCCCTATCCCTAACCAGCCAGTGCCTCCCTCGGGGGTACCCGAATGGACTGGCCCCCCAAGCCTTACAGGTACGAAAGGAGTACCATGTTCTGAATTTAGCCCTTAATTTGATCCCTATATCTAAATCCCACCCCCCAAATAATTGGAAGTATACCCTCACCCTGATCTTTATCCCTAACCCTAACCACTATCTACCCTAGCCTAAATTAACCCTATCATTTCCTACCCCTAGCAACATTAAAGCTAAAAAAAAGTTTATTAAAAAAGGTTAAAAACACTAAAGCTAAAAAAATAGTTTAAAAAGGTTAAAAAATACTAATTCATGATAGTCTAAATACAGAACATGATACAAGCACAAATAGGAAAGACGCAGGAAGGAGATAGTAGGAAAGAGAGACAGAATACAGAAAAGACAAACAAGAGATTGAAACAGTTAAAAGACCCCCCACCCAGTATTCATTCAAACCCTAACCATAGCTAGACCCCTAAGCCCGAACCCTGTACATTTATAAATTAAGCTAAATAAGGCGCACTAAATTAAGGACACTGAAGCACAAACAAAGAAAACCTAAAATAAGGTAAAGTAAAACTAATACTAATACAGGCACAACAACATGTATAAGGGAGAAGGTGAGGGGGCAGCATGGGATAAAGGACAATAGTACAACACAAAGAGGGAGAAGTCAAGAAAGACAAAGACATAGAGAAAGATAGAAGTCAAGGAAGACAAGATAGAGAGAACAAATAGAAACACAGAGAAAGATAGAAGTCAAGAAAGACAAGACAGACAGAGAGAATAAAAAGAAACATGAAGAACAAAGGGAAACAAGAAGAAACACAGAGAAAGACAGGGGAAAGAGAAAATAACAGTGTACCAGACCTGATGAAGACAAAATAAATGGTCGAAACGTTGTCAACAGGTACACTGTTTTTATACTTCATATAACAAAGGCTAAACAAAAGACAGACACTAAACAAAGAAAGAAGAAAGTACAAAATAGTAAAGACACAAAGGGACATGGACTAAAGACAAAGAGTTATAGAAAATACAAACAAGTAGAAAGCACAAATAGTGGGAAGGAAGAACAGAAGAGAAATAGAAACAGAAGCAAGCAAGCAACAGCACAAATAGAGCAGACATACAGAGAGTATAAAAGGGACAAACAGTAGGAAGGAAGAACAGAACGAAAGAAGCACAGAGACAGCAAGCAAGCAAGCAAGAAAAGAGCACAAATAAGGAAAGAAGGCAAGGGGGGCCCCGTCCAGCAGGGTATCCATCGGGGTGATGGACCGTGCACTCCGTCTCGTCCCCTATTCCAGGGGACGGGGCGTTCAGTCCCCTATCCCTAACCAGCCAGTGCCTCCCTCGGGGGTACCCGAATGGACTGGCCCCCCAAGCCTTACAGGTACGAAAGGAGTACCATGTTCTGAATTTAGCCCTTAATTTGATCCCTATATCTAAATCCCACCCCCCAAATAATTGGAAGTATACCCTCACCCTGATCTTTATCCCTAACCCTAACCACTATCTACCCTAGCCTAAATTAACCCTATCATTTCCTACCCCTAGCAACATTAAAGCTAAAAAAAAGTTTATTAAAAAAGGTTAAAAACACTAAAGCTAAAAAAATAGTTTAAAAAGGTTAAAAAATACTAATTCATGATAGTCTAAATACAGAACATGATACAAGCACAAATAGGAAAGACGCAGGAAGGAGATAGTAGGAAAGAGAGACAGAATACAGAAAAGACAAACAAGAGATTGAAACAGTTAAAAGACCCCCCACCCAGTATTCATTCAAACCCTAACCATAGCTAGACCCCTAAGCCCGAACCCTGTACATTTATAAATTAAGCTAAATAAGGCGCACTAAATTAAGGACACTGAAGCACAAACAAAGAAAACCTAAAATAAGGTAAAGTAAAACTAATACTAATACAGGCACAACAACATGTATAAGGGAGAAGGTGAGGGGGCAGCATGGGATAAAGGACAATAGTACAACACAAAGAGGGAGAAGTCAAGAAAGACAAAGACATAGAGAAAGATAGAAGTCAAGGAAGACAAGATAGAGAGAACAAATAGAAACACAGAGAAAGATAGAAGTCAAGAAAGACAAGACAGACAGAGAGAATAAAAAGAAACATGAAGAACAAAGGGAAACAAGAAGAAACACAGAGAAAGACAGGGGAAAGAGAAAATAACAGTGTACCAGACCTGATGAAGACAAAATAAATGGTCGAAACGTTGTCAACAGGTACACTGTTTTTATACTTCATATAACAAAGGCTAAACAAAAGACAGACACTAAACAAAGAAAGAAGAAAGTACAAAATAGTAAAGACACAAAGGGACATGGACTAAAGACAAAGAGTTATAGAAAATACAAACAAGTAGAAAGCACAAATAGTGGGAAGGAAGAACAGAAGAGAAATAGAAACAGAAGCAAGCAAGCAACAGCACAAATAGAGCAGACATACAGAGAGTATAAAAGGGACAAACAGTAGGAAGGAAGAACAGAACGAAAGAAGCACAGAGACAGCAAGCAAGCAAGCAAGAAAAGAGCACAAATAAGGAAAGAAGGCAAGGGGGGCCCCGTCCAGCAGGGTATCCATCGGGGTGATGGACCGTGCACTCCGTCTCGTCCCCTATTCCAGGGGACGGGGCGTTCAGTCCCCTATCCCTAACCCTAACCCTAGGCTCACTGTAGGAACGCCTTACCTCAACCCCTCCTAAACCCAACCTCATTGTAGAAAATTTTTTTTTTTTAAACTCACCCACAACCTTCCCTAAACCTAACCTCACTGGAAGAACACCTTACCCTAACCTCTCCTAAACCTAACCTCATTGTAGGATTTTTTAGACTCAACCACAATCTCCTCTAAACCTAACCTCACTGGAAGAACACCTTACCCTAACCTCTCCTAAACCTAACCTCATTGTAGGATTTTTTAGACTCAACCACGATCTCCTCTAAACCTAACCTCACTGGAGGAACACCTTACCTTGGCCTCTCCTAAACCTAACCTCATTGGAGGAATTGCTAAAATGACAGATTGGCTACTGGACACACACCGAGGCATGATCAACCTCGGCTGGGCCCTCCTTGGGGGAGAGTGTCTAGTGATAATGGCCGAAACACTCTGTGATCCTGAGGTCCACTACTGACGATGTGTCCTGAAATTTAGATTTAGTCTTAACTTAAAACCATATAGGTACAAAAAACAAACAACTTACCACATCCCTATTTCTAGTTGCCACAATACCAGGGACCTTGATCCATTAATAACAGCCACAAAACTCAAATTAAAGACAGTTGATGAAACTTACAACTCCACAACCTTAATCCCAGAAACAGGGAAGCTACAATCACACACTAATATAGTATCATGAAGACATCTATTAACACAAATTACAACAATCCAGTTTGGATAGTAGAGAAAACCCCCAAGTCAATACCCTTATCCCCATAAATAGGGAACCTTTAATGACACACAAACAACAAGCTAGAAGTAACAATAGGATAGAGAGCTGCGGATGACGGGCGCCGGCCAGTGCATTGCCTTTGACTCCCCAGTTTCAACTGCCAAGTCGACGGACGAGGCGGGGGGAGTCACCGTGATAGTTTTAAACACCTAACCAGCCAGAGCCTTCGGACGATGCGAGCTCTCTTTCAACTCCAGTAACGTTACTCCTTCGCTTGAATGGTTTTCTCAAACACAAGACCACAGTGGAAGATTTCACTCCCTCGGCTGAACACCTGACACAAGAAAACTGCAAGAAGAAGACCTCGCTCTCCTATCCTCCTCTCCCAAGATGCTTGGGAGAGTGGAGGAGGGTAGAGTGTACAGCCCGGTCCGGCGGGGGAGAGTTTTGCCCTTCCAGGCATCTCTCCTTGACTCTACCCTCCACCACACTCTTCTCCCATTTAGTTTAGGACACAGCGCAAGAGGACGGGAATAAAAGACCTCGCTCCAAGAAGACTATGCTCCTTTCGGCCAGAAACTAACAACGACGCACAGGTAAGACTGCAACAGAAGACTTCACTCTCCTATCCTCCACTCCCAAGATGCTTGGGTGACGGGGGGAGGTAGAGTGTACAGCCCGGTCCGGCGGGGGAGAGTTTTGCCCTTTCAGGCATCTCTCCCTGACTCTACCTCTTCCCACACTCTTTCTTTAAATACAACACAAGAAGACTACAACAGAAAGACTTCATTCTGAAGATGACCAAAAACAAGACAACAGAAGGCTGCATTGGAAGATTTCACCCTCCTATCCTCTGCAAGATCTCAGAAACAACTTCAACGGCTTACTCCACTTCTACTTGAACAACATGTGACTCTTCGTGGGATTCGGACGTATAGAGGCGGAGTTACAACAAAAAAACCACCAACTGATGCCATTTTCGGGCACTTCCTGGAGTCGTAGAAGCTCGGGGACGGTCTCGTTCGCTTGGCCACACCCACTTCCGGGTACACCTATGCTAATTTCAAAAACGTAGCACCTTTAGTTCAAAAGTTATTCACTAAAAACACTTTAATTCCTGCTAATTAGCATAAAACGGCACTCTGGGTAGAAAACCTTCACCGAGACCATGAGAGAGTCTAACACTCAGGGGAATAGCTTTTAACAGTGTCCCAACAACGGCTTGATGATACACTTGGTAACAGACACCTTATGGCGTCTAGCCATCTGTCATTATCCCCCTTTCCTGGGGTTGTGCGGTGTACGGGACACAGGAAATGGAACAGACTTTCTCTGGGGTCGTGCGGTGTAAGGGGCACAGAGAATGCTCTCATTAATTAATTAATTTTAGACGGGGAAGTAGTATGGGGTCCTTGGGGGACCGAGGAGGCAGAGCTGCGTCTCGGCTGGCTTCGGTCCTTCCGGCCCTTGGGGTGACTGGGAAGGCACCGCTCTGTCGGGGCTGGTCCTGGTCATTCCTGAGGGGGGACGCCTGGGTTTTAGACTACGGGCTTAACACACCTCATCTAGGGAGAGACAGAAATCCAAATTTATCCTTCAGGCCTGTACGACTGGATCAGGGCAACCTAACGGTGATAACAAATGATTCAGGCCGGCTAGGCGATAAGTAGGCAATTTCAACCAACACCTCACTGGACCTGCACCAACCTCACCTAACTCAACTTTCACATCACTCACTTAAGAGAAGCTAAAACCTCAAACATATCTAACCTCACTGTAGGAATATTTCACCTTAATTCCTCTTACACCTAACCGCATTGTAGGATTTTCAAGATTCATGCCTTTTCAGCGGTAAGTATACAACTTCAACCAACACCTCACTAGACCTGCATCAACTCGATTTCCACATCAACTACCCATCGCAGCAAACGCTTAGGAGGCCTAACCTCAACCACACTCAACCCCGAACCTAGGCTCACTGTAGGAACGCCTTACCTCAACCCCTCCTAAACCCAACCTCATTGTAGAAAATTTTTTTTTTTTAAACTCACCCACAACCTTCCCTAAACCTAACCTCACTGGAAGAACACCTTACCCTAACCTCTCCTAAACCTAACCTCATTGTAGGATTTTTTAGACTCAACCACAATCTCCTCTAAACCTAACCTCACTGGAAGAACACCTTACCCTAACCTCTCCTAAACCTAACCTCATTGTAGGATTTTTTAGACTCAACCACGATCTCCTCTAAACCTAACCTCACTGGAGGAACACCTTACCTTGGCCTCTCCTAAACCTAACCTCATTGGAGGAATTGCTAAAATGACAGATTGGCTACTGGACACACACCGAGGCATGATCAACCTCGGCTGGGCCCTCCTTGGGGGAGAGTGTCTAGTGATAATGGCCGAAACACTCTGTGATCCTGAGGTCCACTACTGACGATGTGTCCTGAAATTTAGATTTAGTCTTAACTTAAAACCATATAGGTACAAAAAACAAACAACTTACCACATCCCTATTTCTAGTTGCCACAATACCAGGGACCTTGATCCATTAATAACAGCCACAAAACTCAAATTAAAGACAGTTGATGAAACTTACAACTCCACAACCTTAATCCCAGAAACAGGGAAGCTACAATCACACACTAATATAGTATCATGAAGACATCTATTAACACAAATTACAACAATCCAGTTTGGATAGTAGAGAAAACCCCCAAGTCAATACCCTTATCCCCATAAATAGGGAACCTTTAATGACACACAAACAACAAGCTAGAAGTAACAATAGGATAGAGAGCTGCGGATGACGGGCGCCGGCCAGTGCATTGCCTTTGACTCCCCAGTTTCAACTGCCAAGTCGACGGACGAGGCGGGGGGAGTCACCGTGATAGTTTTAAACACCTAACCAGCCAGAGCCTTCGGACGATGCGAGCTCTCTTTCAACTCCAGTAACGTTACTCCTTCGCTTGAATGGTTTTCTCAAACACAAGACCACAGTGGAAGATTTCACTCCCTCGGCTGAACACCTGACACAAGAAAACTGCAAGAAGAAGACCTCGCTCTCCTATCCTCCTCTCCCAAGATGCTTGGGAGAGTGGAGGAGGGTAGAGTGTACAGCCCGGTCCGGCGGGGGAGAGTTTTGCCCTTCCAGGCATCTCTCCTTGACTCTACCCTCCACCACACTCTTCTCCCATTTAGTTTAGGACACAGCGCAAGAGGACGGGAATAAAAGACCTCGCTCCAAGAAGACTATGCTCCTTTCGGCCAGAAACTAACAACGACGCACAGGTAAGACTGCAACAGAAGACTTCACTCTCCTATCCTCCACTCCCAAGATGCTTGGGTGACGGGGGGAGGTAGAGTGTACAGCCCGGTCCGGCGGGGGAGAGTTTTGCCCTTTCAGGCATCTCTCCCTGACTCTACCTCTTCCCACACTCTTTCTTTAAATACAACACAAGAAGACTACAACAGAAAGACTTCATTCTGAAGATGACCAAAAACAAGACAACAGAAGGCTGCATTGGAAGATTTCACCCTCCTATCCTCTGCAAGATCTCAGAAACAACTTCAACGGCTTACTCCACTTCTACTTGAACAACATGTGACTCTTCGTGGGATTCGGACGTATAGAGGCGGAGTTACAACAAAAAAACCACCAACTGATGCCATTTTCGGGCACTTCCTGGAGTCGTAGAAGCTCGGGGACGGTCTCGTTCGCTTGGCCACACCCACTTCCGGGTACACCTATGCTAATTTCAAAAACGTAGCACCTTTAGTTCAAAAGTTATTCACTAAAAACACTTTAATTCCTGCTAATTAGCATAAAACGGCACTCTGGGTAGAAAACCTTCACCGAGACCATGAGAGAGTCTAACACTCAGGGGAATAGCTTTTAACAGTGTCCCAACAACGGCTTGATGATACACTTGGTAACAGACACCTTATGGCGTCTAGCCATCTGTCATTATCCCCCTTTCCTGGGGTTGTGCGGTGTACGGGACACAGGAAATGGAACAGACTTTCTCTGGGGTCGTGCGGTGTAAGGGGCACAGAGAATGCTCTCATTAATTAATTAATTTTAGACGGGGAAGTAGTATGGGGTCCTTGGGGGACCGAGGAGGCAGAGCTGCGTCTCGGCTGGCTTCGGTCCTTCCGGCCCTTGGGGTGACTGGGAAGGCACCGCTCTGTCGGGGCTGGTCCTGGTCATTCCTGAGGGGGGACGCCTGGGTTTTAGACTACGGGCTTAACACACCTCATCTAGGGAGAGACAGAAATCCAAATTTATCCTTCAGGCCTGTACGACTGGATCAGGGCAACCTAACGGTGATAACAAATGATTCAGGCCGGCTAGGCGATAAGTAGGCAATTTCAACCAACACCTCACTGGACCTGCACCAACCTCACCTAACTCAACTTTCACATCACTCACTTAAGAGAAGCTAAAACCTCAAACATATCTAACCTCACTGTAGGAATATTTCACCTTAATTCCTCTTACACCTAACCGCATTGTAGGATTTTCAAGATTCATGCCTTTTCAGCGGTAAGTATACAACTTCAACCAACACCTCACTAGACCTGCATCAACTCGATTTCCACATCAACTACCCATCGCAGCAAACGCTTAGGAGGCCTAACCTCAACCACACTCAACCCCGAACCTAGGCTCACTGTAGGAACGCCTTACCTCAACCCCTCCTAAACCCAACCTCATTGTAGAAAATTTTTTTTTTTTAAACTCACCCACAACCTTCCCTAAACCTAACCTCACTGGAAGAACACCTTACCCTAACCTCTCCTAAACCTAACCTCATTGTAGGATTTTTTAGACTCAACCACAATCTCCTCTAAACCTAACCTCACTGGAAGAACACCTTACCCTAACCTCTCCTAAACCTAACCTCATTGTAGGATTTTTTAGACTCAACCACGATCTCCTCTAAACCTAACCTCACTGGAGGAACACCTTACCTTGGCCTCTCCTAAACCTAACCTCATTGGAGGAATTGCTAAAATGACAGATTGGCTACTGGACACACACCGAGGCATGATCAACCTCGGCTGGGCCCTCCTTGGGGGAGAGTGTCTAGTGATAATGGCCGAAACACTCTGTGATCCTGAGGTCCACTACTGACGATGTGTCCTGAAATTTAGATTTAGTCTTAACTTAAAACCATATAGGTACAAAAAACAAACAACTTACCACATCCCTATTTCTAGTTGCCACAATACCAGGGACCTTGATCCATTAATAACAGCCACAAAACTCAAATTAAAGACAGTTGATGAAACTTACAACTCCACAACCTTAATCCCAGAAACAGGGAAGCTACAATCACACACTAATATAGTATCATGAAGACATCTATTAACACAAATTACAACAATCCAGTTTGGATAGTAGAGAAAACCCCCAAGTCAATACCCTTATCCCCATAAATAGGGAACCTTTAATGACACACAAACAACAAGCTAGAAGTAACAATAGGATAGAGAGCTGCGGATGACGGGCGCCGGCCAGTGCATTGCCTTTGACTCCCCAGTTTCAACTGCCAAGTCGACGGACGAGGCGGGGGGAGTCACCGTGATAGTTTTAAACACCTTACCCTAACCATCCCTCCCCTTGCCTAAACCTAACCTTCCCTAGCCCTAACAAATAAAAGAAAGTCAAAAAAGACACTTACAAGGACGAATAAGTAAATAAAAGTCAAAATAGACATAAACAAAGAATAAATAACAGAAAAGGGGACGAAAATAAAGAAAGTCAACAGAAATAGAAAGTCAAATAGGACACAAATAAAGCACAAATAAGAGAAAGAAGGACGAACACAAAGAAACAGTGACGAACATAAAGAAACAGAGTTGACACACAAGACAGACACTATAAATAGAGGGCAGGTAGAGGGTAGAGAGGCAGATGGGGAGAAGGAAAGACAGGGAAGAGGTTGAAAGGAGAAAGGAAGGGGAGAGCAAGAAAGTAAAACAATACACAAAATTAAAACTAAAAACAGTAAGAAAGTAAAATAATACAAAAAGAAAAGCTAAAATCAAAAGGGAGAAAATGGGAGAGAAGCCAAGAGAGGCCCTCCCCATCATTATTTTAGTCGGTGCGCCTGAGGAAGGCCAAAACAGGCCGAAATATAGCGCAAGGCCCGACTACACTAAGGCTCATAGCCTAATTTTTTGAACACCCACCACCTTAGGGTGGTGGTACCTCAGGGGGTCAGCATGGAAAGGAATACCCTGGAAGTGAAGGACAGTGCACCATCCTCTCTCCGGCTGGAGAGGGGATTTCTTACCCCCACTCCTAACCAGCCAGTGCCTCCTTCCGGGATTCCTGACCATGCTGACCCCCTCCAATTTATCCCAAGTTAAGACCCCCCTCCCCAATATCCTAACCCTTACCCTAACCATCCCTCCCCTTGCCTAAACCTAACCTTCCCTAGCCCTAACAAATAAAAGAAAGTCAAAAAAGACACTTACAAGGACGAATAAGTAAATAAAAGTCAAAATAGACATAAACAAAGAATAAATAACAGAAAAGGGGACGAAAATAAAGAAAGTCAACAGAAATAGAAAGTCAAATAGGACACAAATAAAGCACAAATAAGAGAAAGAAGGACGAACACAAAGAAACAGTGACGAACATAAAGAAACAGAGTTGACACACAAGACAGACACTATAAATAGAGGGCAGGTAGAGGGTAGAGAGGCAGATGGGGAGAAGGAAAGACAGGGAAGAGGTTGAAAGGAGAAAGGAAGGGGAGAGCAAGAAAGTAAAACAATACACAAAATTAAAACTAAAAACAGTAAGAAAGTAAAATAATACAAAAAGAAAAGCTAAAATCAAAAGGGAGAAAATGGGAGAGAAGCCAAGAGAGGCCCTCCCCATCATTATTTTAGTCGGTGCGCCTGAGGAAGGCCAAAACAGGCCGAAATATAGCGCAAGGCCCGACTACACTAAGGCTCATAGCCTAATTTTTTGAACACCCACCACCTTAGGGTGGTGGTACCTCAGGGGGTCAGCATGGAAAGGAATACCCTGGAAGTGAAGGACAGTGCACCATCCTCTCTCCGGCTGGAGAGGGGATTTCTTACCCCCACTCCTAACCAGCCAGTGCCTCCTTCCGGGATTCCTGACCATGCTGACCCCCTCCAATTTATCCCAAGTTAAGACCCCCCTCCCCAATATCCTAACCCTTACCCTAACCATCCCTCCCCTTGCCTAAACCTAACCTTCCCTAGCCCTAACAAATAAAAGAAAGTCAAAAAAGACACTTACAAGGACGAATAAGTAAATAAAAGTCAAAATAGACATAAACAAAGAATAAATAACAGAAAAGGGGACGAAAATAAAGAAAGTCAACAGAAATAGAAAGTCAAATAGGACACAAATAAAGCACAAATAAGAGAAAGAAGGACGAACACAAAGAAACAGTGACGAACATAAAGAAACAGAGTTGACACACAAGACAGACACTATAAATAGAGGGCAGGTAGAGGGTAGAGAGGCAGATGGGGAGAAGGAAAGACAGGGAAGAGGTTGAAAGGAGAAAGGAAGGGGAGAGCAAGAAAGTAAAACAATACACAAAATTAAAACTAAAAACAGTAAGAAAGTAAAATAATACAAAAAGAAAAGCTAAAATCAAAAGGGAGAAAATGGGAGAGAAGCCAAGAGAGGCCCTCCCCATCATTATTTTAGTCGGTGCGCCTGAGGAAGGCCAAAACAGGCCGAAATATAGCGCAAGGCCCGACTACACTAAGGCTCATAGCCTAATTTTTTGAACACCCACCACCTTAGGGTGGTGGTACCTCAGGGGGTCAGCATGGAAAGGAATACCCTGGAAGTGAAGGACAGTGCACCATCCTCTCTCCGGCTGGAGAGGGGATTTCTTACCCCCACTCCTAACCAGCCAGTGCCTCCTTCCGGGATTCCTGACCATGCTGACCCCCTCCAATTTATCCCAAGTTAAGACCCCCCTCCCCAATATCCTAACCCTTACCCTAACCATCCCTCCCCTTGCCTAAACCTAACCTTCCCTAGCCCTAACAAATAAAAGAAAGTCAAAAAAGACACTTACAAGGACGAATAAGTAAATAAAAGTCAAAATAGACATAAACAAAGAATAAATAACAGAAAAGGGGACGAAAATAAAGAAAGTCAACAGAAATAGAAAGTCAAATAGGACACAAATAAAGCACAAATAAGAGAAAGAAGGACGAACACAAAGAAACAGTGACGAACATAAAGAAACAGAGTTGACACACAAGACAGACACTATAAATAGAGGGCAGGTAGAGGGTAGAGAGGCAGATGGGGAGAAGGAAAGACAGGGAAGAGGTTGAAAGGAGAAAGGAAGGGGAGAGCAAGAAAGTAAAACAATACACAAAATTAAAACTAAAAACAGTAAGAAAGTAAAATAATACAAAAAGAAAAGCTAAAATCAAAAGGGAGAAAATGGGAGAGAAGCCAAGAGAGGCCCTCCCCATCATTATTTTAGTCGGTGCGCCTGAGGAAGGCCAAAACAGGCCGAAATATAGCGCAAGGCCCGACTACACTAAGGCTCATAGCCTAATTTTTTGAACACCCACCACCTTAGGGTGGTGGTACCTCAGGGGGTCAGCATGGAAAGGAATACCCTGGAAGTGAAGGACAGTGCACCATCCTCTCTCCGGCTGGAGAGGGGATTTCTTACCCCCACTCCTAACCAGCCAGTGCCTCCTTCCGGGATTCCTGACCATGCTGACCCCCTCCAATTTATCCCAAGTTAAGACCCCCCTCCCCAATATCCTAACCCTTACCCTAACCATCCCTCCCCTTGCCTAAACCTAACCTTCCCTAGCCCTAACAAATAAAAGAAAGTCAAAAAAGACACTTACAAGGACGAATAAGTAAATAAAAGTCAAAATAGACATAAACAAAGAATAAATAACAGAAAAGGGGACGAAAATAAAGAAAGTCAACAGAAATAGAAAGTCAAATAGGACACAAATAAAGCACAAATAAGAGAAAGAAGGACGAACACAAAGAAACAGTGACGAACATAAAGAAACAGAGTTGACACACAAGACAGACACTATAAATAGAGGGCAGGTAGAGGGTAGAGAGGCAGATGGGGAGAAGGAAAGACAGGGAAGAGGTTGAAAGGAGAAAGGAAGGGGAGAGCAAGAAAGTAAAACAATACACAAAATTAAAACTAAAAACAGTAAGAAAGTAAAATAATACAAAAAGAAAAGCTAAAATCAAAAGGGAGAAAATGGGAGAGAAGCCAAGAGAGGCCCTCCCCATCATTATTTTAGTCGGTGCGCCTGAGGAAGGCCAAAACAGGCCGAAATATAGCGCAAGGCCCGACTACACTAAGGCTCATAGCCTAATTTTTTGAACACCCACCACCTTAGGGTGGTGGTACCTCAGGGGGTCAGCATGGAAAGGAATACCCTGGAAGTGAAGGACAGTGCACCATCCTCTCTCCGGCTGGAGAGGGGATTTCTTACCCCCACTCCTAACCAGCCAGTGCCTCCTTCCGGGATTCCTGACCATGCTGACCCCCTCCAATTTATCCCAAGTTAAGACCCCCCTCCCCAATATCCTAACCCTTACCCTAACCATCCCTCCCCTTGCCTAAACCTAACCTTCCCTAGCCCTAACAAATAAAAGAAAGTCAAAAAAGACACTTACAAGGACGAATAAGTAAATAAAAGTCAAAATAGACATAAACAAAGAATAAATAACAGAAAAGGGGACGAAAATAAAGAAAGTCAACAGAAATAGAAAGTCAAATAGGACACAAATAAAGCACAAATAAGAGAAAGAAGGACGAACACAAAGAAACAGTGACGAACATAAAGAAACAGAGTTGACACACAAGACAGACACTATAAATAGAGGGCAGGTAGAGGGTAGAGAGGCAGATGGGGAGAAGGAAAGACAGGGAAGAGGTTGAAAGGAGAAAGGAAGGGGAGAGCAAGAAAGTAAAACAATACACAAAATTAAAACTAAAAACAGTAAGAAAGTAAAATAATACAAAAAGAAAAGCTAAAATCAAAAGGGAGAAAATGGGAGAGAAGCCAAGAGAGGCCCTCCCCATCATTATTTTAGTCGGTGCGCCTGAGGAAGGCCAAAACAGGCCGAAATATAGCGCAAGGCCCGACTACACTAAGGCTCATAGCCTAATTTTTTGAACACCCACCACCTTAGGGTGGTGGTACCTCAGGGGGTCAGCATGGAAAGGAATACCCTGGAAGTGAAGGACAGTGCACCATCCTCTCTCCGGCTGGAGAGGGGATTTCTTACCCCCACTCCTAACCAGCCAGTGCCTCCTTCCGGGATTCCTGACCATGCTGACCCCCTCCAATTTATCCCAAGTTAAGACCCCCCTCCCCAATATCCTAACCCTTACCCTAACCATCCCTCCCCTTGCCTAAACCTAACCTTCCCTAGCCCTAACAAATAAAAGAAAGTCAAAAAAGACACTTACAAGGACGAATAAGTAAATAAAAGTCAAAATAGACATAAACAAAGAATAAATAACAGAAAAGGGGACGAAAATAAAGAAAGTCAACAGAAATAGAAAGTCAAATAGGACACAAATAAAGCACAAATAAGAGAAAGAAGGACGAACACAAAGAAACAGTGACGAACATAAAGAAACAGAGTTGACACACAAGACAGACACTATAAATAGAGGGCAGGTAGAGGGTAGAGAGGCAGATGGGGAGAAGGAAAGACAGGGAAGAGGTTGAAAGGAGAAAGGAAGGGGAGAGCAAGAAAGTAAAACAATACACAAAATTAAAACTAAAAACAGTAAGAAAGTAAAATAATACAAAAAGAAAAGCTAAAATCAAAAGGGAGAAAATGGGAGAGAAGCCAAGAGAGGCCCTCCCCATCATTATTTTAGTCGGTGCGCCTGAGGAAGGCCAAAACAGGCCGAAATATAGCGCAAGGCCCGACTACACTAAGGCTCATAGCCTAATTTTTTGAACACCCACCACCTTAGGGTGGTGGTACCTCAGGGGGTCAGCATGGAAAGGAATACCCTGGAAGTGAAGGACAGTGCACCATCCTCTCTCCGGCTGGAGAGGGGATTTCTTACCCCCACTCCTAACCAGCCAGTGCCTCCTTCCGGGATTCCTGACCATGCTGACCCCCTCCAATTTATCCCAAGTTAAGACCCCCCTCCCCAATATCCTAACCCTTACCCTAACCATCCCTCCCCTTGCCTAAACCTAACCTTCCCTAGCCCTAACAAATAAAAGAAAGTCAAAAAAGACACTTACAAGGACGAATAAGTAAATAAAAGTCAAAATAGACATAAACAAAGAATAAATAACAGAAAAGGGGACGAAAATAAAGAAAGTCAACAGAAATAGAAAGTCAAATAGGACACAAATAAAGCACAAATAAGAGAAAGAAGGACGAACACAAAGAAACAGTGACGAACATAAAGAAACAGAGTTGACACACAAGACAGACACTATAAATAGAGGGCAGGTAGAGGGTAGAGAGGCAGATGGGGAGAAGGAAAGACAGGGAAGAGGTTGAAAGGAGAAAGGAAGGGGAGAGCAAGAAAGTAAAACAATACACAAAATTAAAACTAAAAACAGTAAGAAAGTAAAATAATACAAAAAGAAAAGCTAAAATCAAAAGGGAGAAAATGGGAGAGAAGCCAAGAGAGGCCCTCCCCATCATTATTTTAGTCGGTGCGCCTGAGGAAGGCCAAAACAGGCCGAAATATAGCGCAAGGCCCGACTACACTAAGGCTCATAGCCTAATTTTTTGAACACCCACCACCTTAGGGTGGTGGTACCTCAGGGGGTCAGCATGGAAAGGAATACCCTGGAAGTGAAGGACAGTGCACCATCCTCTCTCCGGCTGGAGAGGGGATTTCTTACCCCCACTCCTAACCAGCCAGTGCCTCCTTCCGGGATTCCTGACCATGCTGACCCCCTCCAATTTATCCCAAGTTAAGACCCCCCTCCCCAATATCCTAACCCTTACCCTAACCATCCCTCCCCTTGCCTAAACCTAACCTTCCCTAGCCCTAACAAATAAAAGAAAGTCAAAAAAGACACTTACAAGGACGAATAAGTAAATAAAAGTCAAAATAGACATAAACAAAGAATAAATAACAGAAAAGGGGACGAAAATAAAGAAAGTCAACAGAAATAGAAAGTCAAATAGGACACAAATAAAGCACAAATAAGAGAAAGAAGGACGAACACAAAGAAACAGTGACGAACATAAAGAAACAGAGTTGACACACAAGACAGACACTATAAATAGAGGGCAGGTAGAGGGTAGAGAGGCAGATGGGGAGAAGGAAAGACAGGGAAGAGGTTGAAAGGAGAAAGGAAGGGGAGAGCAAGAAAGTAAAACAATACACAAAATTAAAACTAAAAACAGTAAGAAAGTAAAATAATACAAAAAGAAAAGCTAAAATCAAAAGGGAGAAAATGGGAGAGAAGCCAAGAGAGGCCCTCCCCATCATTATTTTAGTCGGTGCGCCTGAGGAAGGCCAAAACAGGCCGAAATATAGCGCAAGGCCCGACTACACTAAGGCTCATAGCCTAATTTTTTGAACACCCACCACCTTAGGGTGGTGGTACCTCAGGGGGTCAGCATGGAAAGGAATACCCTGGAAGTGAAGGACAGTGCACCATCCTCTCTCCGGCTGGAGAGGGGATTTCTTACCCCCACTCCTAACCAGCCAGTGCCTCCTTCCGGGATTCCTGACCATGCTGACCCCCTCCAATTTATCCCAAGTTAAGACCCCCCTCCCCAATATCCTAACCCTTACCCTAACCATCCCTCCCCTTGCCTAAACCTAACCTTCCCTAGCCCTAACAAATAAAAGAAAGTCAAAAAAGACACTTACAAGGACGAATAAGTAAATAAAAGTCAAAATAGACATAAACAAAGAATAAATAACAGAAAAGGGGACGAAAATAAAGAAAGTCAACAGAAATAGAAAGTCAAATAGGACACAAATAAAGCACAAATAAGAGAAAGAAGGACGAACACAAAGAAACAGTGACGAACATAAAGAAACAGAGTTGACACACAAGACAGACACTATAAATAGAGGGCAGGTAGAGGGTAGAGAGGCAGATGGGGAGAAGGAAAGACAGGGAAGAGGTTGAAAGGAGAAAGGAAGGGGAGAGCAAGAAAGTAAAACAATACACAAAATTAAAACTAAAAACAGTAAGAAAGTAAAATAATACAAAAAGAAAAGCTAAAATCAAAAGGGAGAAAATGGGAGAGAAGCCAAGAGAGGCCCTCCCCATCATTATTTTAGTCGGTGCGCCTGAGGAAGGCCAAAACAGGCCGAAATATAGCGCAAGGCCCGACTACACTAAGGCTCATAGCCTAATTTTTTGAACACCCACCACCTTAGGGTGGTGGTACCTCAGGGGGTCAGCATGGAAAGGAATACCCTGGAAGTGAAGGACAGTGCACCATCCTCTCTCCGGCTGGAGAGGGGATTTCTTACCCCCACTCCTAACCAGCCAGTGCCTCCTTCCGGGATTCCTGACCATGCTGACCCCCTCCAATTTATCCCAAGTTAAGACCCCCCTCCCCAATATCCTAACCCTTACCCTAACCATCCCTCCCCTTGCCTAAACCTAACCTTCCCTAGCCCTAACAAATAAAAGAAAGTCAAAAAAGACACTTACAAGGACGAATAAGTAAATAAAAGTCAAAATAGACATAAACAAAGAATAAATAACAGAAAAGGGGACGAAAATAAAGAAAGTCAACAGAAATAGAAAGTCAAATAGGACACAAATAAAGCACAAATAAGAGAAAGAAGGACGAACACAAAGAAACAGTGACGAACATAAAGAAACAGAGTTGACACACAAGACAGACACTATAAATAGAGGGCAGGTAGAGGGTAGAGAGGCAGATGGGGAGAAGGAAAGACAGGGAAGAGGTTGAAAGGAGAAAGGAAGGGGAGAGCAAGAAAGTAAAACAATACACAAAATTAAAACTAAAAACAGTAAGAAAGTAAAATAATACAAAAAGAAAAGCTAAAATCAAAAGGGAGAAAATGGGAGAGAAGCCAAGAGAGGCCCTCCCCATCATTATTTTAGTCGGTGCGCCTGAGGAAGGCCAAAACAGGCCGAAATATAGCGCAAGGCCCGACTACACTAAGGCTCATAGCCTAATTTTTTGAACACCCACCACCTTAGGGTGGTGGTACCTCAGGGGGTCAGCATGGAAAGGAATACCCTGGAAGTGAAGGACAGTGCACCATCCTCTCTCCGGCTGGAGAGGGGATTTCTTACCCCCACTCCTAACCAGCCAGTGCCTCCTTCCGGGATTCCTGACCATGCTGACCCCCTCCAATTTATCCCAAGTTAAGACCCCCCTCCCCAATATCCTAACCCTTACCCTAACCATCCCTCCCCTTGCCTAAACCTAACCTTCCCTAGCCCTAACAAATAAAAGAAAGTCAAAAAAGACACTTACAAGGACGAATAAGTAAATAAAAGTCAAAATAGACATAAACAAAGAATAAATAACAGAAAAGGGGACGAAAATAAAGAAAGTCAACAGAAATAGAAAGTCAAATAGGACACAAATAAAGCACAAATAAGAGAAAGAAGGACGAACACAAAGAAACAGTGACGAACATAAAGAAACAGAGTTGACACACAAGACAGACACTATAAATAGAGGGCAGGTAGAGGGTAGAGAGGCAGATGGGGAGA
Organism: Epinephelus awoara; assembly: GCA_035609425.1. Lineage (NCBI taxonomy): Eukaryota > Metazoa > Chordata > Actinopteri > Perciformes > Serranidae > Epinephelus > Epinephelus awoara. The sequence continues at coordinate 42,773,310 of CM069303.1, read as the reverse complement.
AGGAAAGACAGGGAAGAGGTTGAAAGGAGAAAGGAAGGGGAGAGCAAGAAAGTAAAACAATACACAAAATTAAAACTAAAAACAGTAAGAAAGTAAAATAATACAAAAAGAAAAGCTAAAATCAAAAGGGAGAAAATGGGAGAGAAGCCAAGAGAGGCCCTCCCCATCATTATTTTAGTCGGTGCGCCTGAGGAAGGCCAAAACAGGCCGAAATATAGCGCAAGGCCCGACTACACTAAGGCTCATAGCCTAATTTTTTGAACACCCACCACCTTAGGGTGGTGGTACCTCAGGGGGTCAGCATGGAAAGGAATACCCTGGAAGTGAAGGACAGTGCACCATCCTCTCTCCGGCTGGAGAGGGGATTTCTTACCCCCACTCCTAACCAGCCAGTGCCTCCTTCCGGGATTCCTGACCATGCTGACCCCCTCCAATTTATCCCAAGTTAAGACCCCCCTCCCCAATATCCTAACCCTTACCCTAACCATCCCTCCCCTTGCCTAAACCTAACCTTCCCTAGCCCTAACAAATAAAAGAAAGTCAAAAAAGACACTTACAAGGACGAATAAGTAAATAAAAGTCAAAATAGACATAAACAAAGAATAAATAACAGAAAAGGGGACGAAAATAAAGAAAGTCAACAGAAATAGAAAGTCAAATAGGACACAAATAAAGCACAAATAAGAGAAAGAAGGACGAACACAAAGAAACAGTGACGAACATAAAGAAACAGAGTTGACACACAAGACAGACACTATAAATAGAGGGCAGGTAGAGGGTAGAGAGGCAGATGGGGAGAAGGAAAGACAGGGAAGAGGTTGAAAGGAGAAAGGAAGGGGAGAGCAAGAAAGTAAAACAATACACAAAATTAAAACTAAAAACAGTAAGAAAGTAAAATAATACAAAAAGAAAAGCTAAAATCAAAAGGGAGAAAATGGGAGAGAAGCCAAGAGAGGCCCTCCCCATCATTATTTTAGTCGGTGCGCCTGAGGAAGGCCAAAACAGGCCGAAATATAGCGCAAGGCCCGACTACACTAAGGCTCATAGCCTAATTTTTTGAACACCCACCACCTTAGGGTGGTGGTACCTCAGGGGGTCAGCATGGAAAGGAATACCCTGGAAGTGAAGGACAGTGCACCATCCTCTCTCCGGCTGGAGAGGGGATTTCTTACCCCCACTCCTAACCAGCCAGTGCCTCCTTCCGGGATTCCTGACCATGCTGACCCCCTCCAATTTATCCCAAGTTAAGACCCCCCTCCCCAATATCCTAACCCTTACCCTAACCATCCCTCCCCTTGCCTAAACCTAACCTTCCCTAGCCCTAACAAATAAAAGAAAGTCAAAAAAGACACTTACAAGGACGAATAAGTAAATAAAAGTCAAAATAGACATAAACAAAGAATAAATAACAGAAAAGGGGACGAAAATAAAGAAAGTCAACAGAAATAGAAAGTCAAATAGGACACAAATAAAGCACAAATAAGAGAAAGAAGGACGAACACAAAGAAACAGTGACGAACATAAAGAAACAGAGTTGACACACAAGACAGACACTATAAATAGAGGGCAGGTAGAGGGTAGAGAGGCAGATGGGGAGAAGGAAAGACAGGGAAGAGGTTGAAAGGAGAAAGGAAGGGGAGAGCAAGAAAGTAAAACAATACACAAAATTAAAACTAAAAACAGTAAGAAAGTAAAATAATACAAAAAGAAAAGCTAAAATCAAAAGGGAGAAAATGGGAGAGAAGCCAAGAGAGGCCCTCCCCATCATTATTTTAGTCGGTGCGCCTGAGGAAGGCCAAAACAGGCCGAAATATAGCGCAAGGCCCGACTACACTAAGGCTCATAGCCTAATTTTTTGAACACCCACCACCTTAGGGTGGTGGTACCTCAGGGGGTCAGCATGGAAAGGAATACCCTGGAAGTGAAGGACAGTGCACCATCCTCTCTCCGGCTGGAGAGGGGATTTCTTACCCCCACTCCTAACCAGCCAGTGCCTCCTTCCGGGATTCCTGACCATGCTGACCCCCTCCAATTTATCCCAAGTTAAGACCCCCCTCCCCAATATCCTAACCCTTACCCTAACCATCCCTCCCCTTGCCTAAACCTAACCTTCCCTAGCCCTAACAAATAAAAGAAAGTCAAAAAAGACACTTACAAGGACGAATAAGTAAATAAAAGTCAAAATAGACATAAACAAAGAATAAATAACAGAAAAGGGGACGAAAATAAAGAAAGTCAACAGAAATAGAAAGTCAAATAGGACACAAATAAAGCACAAATAAGAGAAAGAAGGACGAACACAAAGAAACAGTGACGAACATAAAGAAACAGAGTTGACACACAAGACAGACACTATAAATAGAGGGCAGGTAGAGGGTAGAGAGGCAGATGGGGAGAAGGAAAGACAGGGAAGAGGTTGAAAGGAGAAAGGAAGGGGAGAGCAAGAAAGTAAAACAATACACAAAATTAAAACTAAAAACAGTAAGAAAGTAAAATAATACAAAAAGAAAAGCTAAAATCAAAAGGGAGAAAATGGGAGAGAAGCCAAGAGAGGCCCTCCCCATCATTATTTTAGTCGGTGCGCCTGAGGAAGGCCAAAACAGGCCGAAATATAGCGCAAGGCCCGACTACACTAAGGCTCATAGCCTAATTTTTTGAACACCCACCACCTTAGGGTGGTGGTACCTCAGGGGGTCAGCATGGAAAGGAATACCCTGGAAGTGAAGGACAGTGCACCATCCTCTCTCCGGCTGGAGAGGGGATTTCTTACCCCCACTCCTAACCAGCCAGTGCCTCCTTCCGGGATTCCTGACCATGCTGACCCCCTCCAATTTATCCCAAGTTAAGACCCCCCTCCCCAATATCCTAACCCTTACCCTAACCATCCCTCCCCTTGCCTAAACCTAACCTTCCCTAGCCCTAACAAATAAAAGAAAGTCAAAAAAGACACTTACAAGGACGAATAAGTAAATAAAAGTCAAAATAGACATAAACAAAGAATAAATAACAGAAAAGGGGACGAAAATAAAGAAAGTCAACAGAAATAGAAAGTCAAATAGGACACAAATAAAGCACAAATAAGAGAAAGAAGGACGAACACAAAGAAACAGTGACGAACATAAAGAAACAGAGTTGACACACAAGACAGACACTATAAATAGAGGGCAGGTAGAGGGTAGAGAGGCAGATGGGGAGAAGGAAAGACAGGGAAGAGGTTGAAAGGAGAAAGGAAGGGGAGAGCAAGAAAGTAAAACAATACACAAAATTAAAACTAAAAACAGTAAGAAAGTAAAATAATACAAAAAGAAAAGCTAAAATCAAAAGGGAGAAAATGGGAGAGAAGCCAAGAGAGGCCCTCCCCATCATTATTTTAGTCGGTGCGCCTGAGGAAGGCCAAAACAGGCCGAAATATAGCGCAAGGCCCGACTACACTAAGGCTCATAGCCTAATTTTTTGAACACCCACCACCTTAGGGTGGTGGTACCTCAGGGGGTCAGCATGGAAAGGAATACCCTGGAAGTGAAGGACAGTGCACCATCCTCTCTCCGGCTGGAGAGGGGATTTCTTACCCCCACTCCTAACCAGCCAGTGCCTCCTTCCGGGATTCCTGACCATGCTGACCCCCTCCAATTTATCCCAAGTTAAGACCCCCCTCCCCAATATCCTAACCCTTACCCTAACCATCCCTCCCCTTGCCTAAACCTAACCTTCCCTAGCCCTAACAAATAAAAGAAAGTCAAAAAAGACACTTACAAGGACGAATAAGTAAATAAAAGTCAAAATAGACATAAACAAAGAATAAATAACAGAAAAGGGGACGAAAATAAAGAAAGTCAACAGAAATAGAAAGTCAAATAGGACACAAATAAAGCACAAATAAGAGAAAGAAGGACGAACACAAAGAAACAGTGACGAACATAAAGAAACAGAGTTGACACACAAGACAGACACTATAAATAGAGGGCAGGTAGAGGGTAGAGAGGCAGATGGGGAGAAGGAAAGACAGGGAAGAGGTTGAAAGGAGAAAGGAAGGGGAGAGCAAGAAAGTAAAACAATACACAAAATTAAAACTAAAAACAGTAAGAAAGTAAAATAATACAAAAAGAAAAGCTAAAATCAAAAGGGAGAAAATGGGAGAGAAGCCAAGAGAGGCCCTCCCCATCATTATTTTAGTCGGTGCGCCTGAGGAAGGCCAAAACAGGCCGAAATATAGCGCAAGGCCCGACTACACTAAGGCTCATAGCCTAATTTTTTGAACACCCACCACCTTAGGGTGGTGGTACCTCAGGGGGTCAGCATGGAAAGGAATACCCTGGAAGTGAAGGACAGTGCACCATCCTCTCTCCGGCTGGAGAGGGGATTTCTTACCCCCACTCCTAACCAGCCAGTGCCTCCTTCCGGGATTCCTGACCATGCTGACCCCCTCCAATTTATCCCAAGTTAAGACCCCCCTCCCCAATATCCTAACCCTTACCCTAACCATCCCTCCCCTTGCCTAAACCTAACCTTCCCTAGCCCTAACAAATAAAAGAAAGTCAAAAAAGACACTTACAAGGACGAATAAGTAAATAAAAGTCAAAATAGACATAAACAAAGAATAAATAACAGAAAAGGGGACGAAAATAAAGAAAGTCAACAGAAATAGAAAGTCAAATAGGACACAAATAAAGCACAAATAAGAGAAAGAAGGACGAACACAAAGAAACAGTGACGAACATAAAGAAACAGAGTTGACACACAAGACAGACACTATAAATAGAGGGCAGGTAGAGGGTAGAGAGGCAGATGGGGAGAAGGAAAGACAGGGAAGAGGTTGAAAGGAGAAAGGAAGGGGAGAGCAAGAAAGTAAAACAATACACAAAATTAAAACTAAAAACAGTAAGAAAGTAAAATAATACAAAAAGAAAAGCTAAAATCAAAAGGGAGAAAATGGGAGAGAAGCCAAGAGAGGCCCTCCCCATCATTATTTTAGTCGGTGCGCCTGAGGAAGGCCAAAACAGGCCGAAATATAGCGCAAGGCCCGACTACACTAAGGCTCATAGCCTAATTTTTTGAACACCCACCACCTTAGGGTGGTGGTACCTCAGGGGGTCAGCATGGAAAGGAATACCCTGGAAGTGAAGGACAGTGCACCATCCTCTCTCCGGCTGGAGAGGGGATTTCTTACCCCCACTCCTAACCAGCCAGTGCCTCCTTCCGGGATTCCTGACCATGCTGACCCCCTCCAATTTATCCCAAGTTAAGACCCCCCTCCCCAATATCCTAACCCTTACCCTAACCATCCCTCCCCTTGCCTAAACCTAACCTTCCCTAGCCCTAACAAATAAAAGAAAGTCAAAAAAGACACTTACAAGGACGAATAAGTAAATAAAAGTCAAAATAGACATAAACAAAGAATAAATAACAGAAAAGGGGACGAAAATAAAGAAAGTCAACAGAAATAGAAAGTCAAATAGGACACAAATAAAGCACAAATAAGAGAAAGAAGGACGAACACAAAGAAACAGTGACGAACATAAAGAAACAGAGTTGACACACAAGACAGACACTATAAATAGAGGGCAGGTAGAGGGTAGAGAGGCAGATGGGGAGAAGGAAAGACAGGGAAGAGGTTGAAAGGAGAAAGGAAGGGGAGAGCAAGAAAGTAAAACAATACACAAAATTAAAACTAAAAACAGTAAGAAAGTAAAATAATACAAAAAGAAAAGCTAAAATCAAAAGGGAGAAAATGGGAGAGAAGCCAAGAGAGGCCCTCCCCATCATTATTTTAGTCGGTGCGCCTGAGGAAGGCCAAAACAGGCCGAAATATAGCGCAAGGCCCGACTACACTAAGGCTCATAGCCTAATTTTTTGAACACCCACCACCTTAGGGTGGTGGTACCTCAGGGGGTCAGCATGGAAAGGAATACCCTGGAAGTGAAGGACAGTGCACCATCCTCTCTCCGGCTGGAGAGGGGATTTCTTACCCCCACTCCTAACCAGCCAGTGCCTCCTTCCGGGATTCCTGACCATGCTGACCCCCTCCAATTTATCCCAAGTTAAGACCCCCCTCCCCAATATCCTAACCCTTACCCTAACCATCCCTCCCCTTGCCTAAACCTAACCTTCCCTAGCCCTAACAAATAAAAGAAAGTCAAAAAAGACACTTACAAGGACGAATAAGTAAATAAAAGTCAAAATAGACATAAACAAAGAATAAATAACAGAAAAGGGGACGAAAATAAAGAAAGTCAACAGAAATAGAAAGTCAAATAGGACACAAATAAAGCACAAATAAGAGAAAGAAGGACGAACACAAAGAAACAGTGACGAACATAAAGAAACAGAGTTGACACACAAGACAGACACTATAAATAGAGGGCAGGTAGAGGGTAGAGAGGCAGATGGGGAGAAGGAAAGACAGGGAAGAGGTTGAAAGGAGAAAGGAAGGGGAGAGCAAGAAAGTAAAACAATACACAAAATTAAAACTAAAAACAGTAAGAAAGTAAAATAATACAAAAAGAAAAGCTAAAATCAAAAGGGAGAAAATGGGAGAGAAGCCAAGAGAGGCCCTCCCCATCATTATTTTAGTCGGTGCGCCTGAGGAAGGCCAAAACAGGCCGAAATATAGCGCAAGGCCCGACTACACTAAGGCTCATAGCCTAATTTTTTGAACACCCACCACCTTAGGGTGGTGGTACCTCAGGGGGTCAGCATGGAAAGGAATACCCTGGAAGTGAAGGACAGTGCACCATCCTCTCTCCGGCTGGAGAGGGGATTTCTTACCCCCACTCCTAACCAGCCAGTGCCTCCTTCCGGGATTCCTGACCATGCTGACCCCCTCCAATTTATCCCAAGTTAAGACCCCCCTCCCCAATATCCTAACCCTTACCCTAACCATCCCTCCCCTTGCCTAAACCTAACCTTCCCTAGCCCTAACAAATAAAAGAAAGTCAAAAAAGACACTTACAAGGACGAATAAGTAAATAAAAGTCAAAATAGACATAAACAAAGAATAAATAACAGAAAAGGGGACGAAAATAAAGAAAGTCAACAGAAATAGAAAGTCAAATAGGACACAAATAAAGCACAAATAAGAGAAAGAAGGACGAACACAAAGAAACAGTGACGAACATAAAGAAACAGAGTTGACACACAAGACAGACACTATAAATAGAGGGCAGGTAGAGGGTAGAGAGGCAGATGGGGAGAAGGAAAGACAGGGAAGAGGTTGAAAGGAGAAAGGAAGGGGAGAGCAAGAAAGTAAAACAATACACAAAATTAAAACTAAAAACAGTAAGAAAGTAAAATAATACAAAAAGAAAAGCTAAAATCAAAAGGGAGAAAATGGGAGAGAAGCCAAGAGAGGCCCTCCCCATCATTATTTTAGTCGGTGCGCCTGAGGAAGGCCAAAACAGGCCGAAATATAGCGCAAGGCCCGACTACACTAAGGCTCATAGCCTAATTTTTTGAACACCCACCACCTTAGGGTGGTGGTACCTCAGGGGGTCAGCATGGAAAGGAATACCCTGGAAGTGAAGGACAGTGCACCATCCTCTCTCCGGCTGGAGAGGGGATTTCTTACCCCCACTCCTAACCCCCTAACCCTAACCCTAACCAACCCTAACCCTAACCCCCGTGGTTCCTGTTCAGTCCCCTAACTCCTAACCAGCCAGTGCCTCCTGTGGTGTGGTCACTTTCCCTCCCCCCATACTAAGCTAAGCTAAGCTATAAGCCCCCTTATTTTTTACTCTATCCCCCTACCCCAAATTGGATATCCTAACCCTAACCATCCCCTTAATTGATGTATCTAGCCCCCTTGTGGCAAAACCCTAACCCCTGAATTCTATTCCTAATTTATTCCCAACCCTTTACTTGTCCCCAAACCCTAGCCCTGACCCGTAAATTGACCCTAGAGGTCCCCATGATGAGCCAAATAGGACATCATAAATTATTTTCCGTATAGTGCCGCTGGCAGTGATCCCCCCCAGTTTAGGCCAAAAATATATACGAGGTACGCAAGGTTAAGTAGAACAGTCACCGGTTAGAGGTAAAGGATGGAGGATGAGCATAGGGAAGGAAAGGAAGAAGGAAAGGGAAGAAGGATAGTAAGGTTAAATAAATTCATTAATTAGTAAAAACACAAAGACAATTCATAGGGGAAAATAGTTTATTTACAGGGTTAAAAAAGTACATTTAAAGACAAATAAGTTCATAAAATATGCTAAAAAGTACATTTAAGACAAATTAGTTCATAAAAGTAACACAAATAATTAAAAAACACTAAAGTTATAAGAAACATAAGCTAAAAAACACAATTAGTTAAAAACATAAGCTAAAAACAAGTTCATTCCTACATAACATAGTTGACACACAGGGGAGAGTATAAAAGGGAGACAAGCACAGACAGAGTCAGTTTGGCACAAACCTTGGAGGGAGCAACATCTCCCTACCATACTTACCTATAATACTTACCTGAAGGTCGGCTAAGCCTGAAGAAGTCCCAATCTAGACGAAACGTCGCGACAGCCACCTGAAAAAGAAAACAAAAAGGTTAAATACAACATATATACAAACAACAATATACAAAAGCCAAACAACAAAACACAAAAACAACCAAAAAAATGGAAAATTAAAAAACAGCAAAAATAGAACAGAAGCAAAATTATACTTGATATAAACTTTAATTTAAAGATAAATAATTATAAACTATAAACGAAACTACGTTATTAAATAAATACACCGCTCTCAAAAACCTAAACACTAGAAGATGGGGATGGGCGAGAGGCCATCCACAGTGAAGGACCGTGCACTTCGGGAACCACAGCCGTGGTTCCTGTTCAGTCCCCTAACTCCTAACCCAACATTTCTTTTTTCCTAACCCTAACCCTTCCAGAACAGATTAAAGTTCTCAATGTAGTGCAATCCTCTGTGCGCACACTCTTTGGACAGCCATGTGTTCAGCTGAAGCAGCCTGCTGAACTTATTTATCTTCCTGTCTATGTTTGGAAGAGGTCCACTAATGAATGCCTTGACCTCCAGTTTATCAAGCTCCTTGAAGAACTTAGTGAAATCTCATTTCAAGACTTCAGTCTGTTCCTTTCTGATGTCCATTGCACCCACATGCATGATCAGCTGTTTGACTCAACTCAACTCAACTTTATTTATAGAGCACTTTAAAAACAACCACAACTGAAACAAAATGCTGTACAAAAGTAAAAACATAAGACAAAGAATAAAAACAATAAAACAGTAAAATAAGAGCAGAGTCTCATGCTGGTTGAAAAGCCAAGGAGTAAAAATGGGTTTTAAGGCTGGTTTTAAAAACGGACAGTGAGGGGGCCAGTCTAATGTGGACAGGTAAATCATTCCACAATCTGGGGGCTGCCACAGAAAAGGCTCTGTCCCCTCTGAGCTTCCGCATAGACCTCGGTACATCCAGGAGCAGCTGATCAGCTGACCTGAGGCAAAATAAAGTGTGTTACAGTAATCCAGCCGGGACGTGATGAAGGCATGGATTACTATTTCAAAGTGCTTATGTGCAAGAAAAGGTTTGACCTTTACCAGCTGTCTAAGATGAAAGAAGCTGGACTTAACCACTGCACCAATTTGACGTTCCAATTTAAAACCACTGTCCATCTTAAAACCCAGGTTAGAAACTGTTGGCTTCACATATACTGCCAAGGGGCCCAAATCAACAGGGGGGGTTCATTAGAGCTATTTGGACCAAACACCATCACCTCTGTTTTCTTTTCACTGAAATTTTAAAAGTTTAAGGCCATCCAGGCTTTAATGTCATCAAGACATGACAGAAGCGGTTGTAGGGTGAAAGCATCTCTCTTCTTCAGTGGCACATAAATCTGACTATCATCAGCGTAACAATGGAAAGAGATACCATGCTTTCTAAGAATGGACCCCAGAGGAAGTAAATACAATGAAAAAAGCAGGGGCCCTAAAATTGAACCCTGTGGAACCCCATATGACAGAGGAGCAGAGTGGGACTCAGAGCCAGCAAGGCTTACACACATAGTTCTGTCTGCCAGATAGGACCTAAACCATTCCAGAGCACTACCACAGATGCCTATGTGGTGCTGCAACCTGGATACTAAAATATTGTGGTCCACAGTGTCGAAGGCAGCTGTTCAGTCCAACAAGACAAGAATTACATAATCACCAGAATCATTTGCCAGGAGAATGTCATTAAAAACCCTTAGTAGAGCTGACTCTGTACTGTGCAGGGTTTTGAAACCAGACTGAAAGACCTCCAGGATATTATGCTCATCCAGAAAAGATTTTAACTGTGCATGAACAATTTTCTCCAAGATTTTCGAAATGAAACGCAGCTTGGAGATGGGCCTGAAATTAGCTAATACAGTGTGGTCGAGTCCTGGTTTCTTCAGCAGGGGCTGCACTACTGCATGTTTAAAGCTTATGGGCACAACACCAGAGGACAGACTGCTGTTAATGATGGCAAGGACCAGCTTCCCTATACTAGGGAAGATTTCTTTTAAAAAAAAGTGAGGAGGGACGGTATCACAAGGGGAACCTGATGGCTTGATATGGCCAACCACATCACCTTAAAGTGACAAGGTCACAAGCTCAAATTTATCAAACACAGCCTGGCAAGGGACAGAGACAGAGGGGTCAGAGGCAGGCGCTGAAATGAGAGCCCTTGTGTTAACAACCTTGTCTATGAAAAAGTGCAGGAAGTTATTGCATAGCTCAGGGGATGCTTCCAAGCAGACAGACTGATTTGAAACAGAGTCAATAGTTTTGAATAACACACGAGGGTTATGGCTATTTGACACAATGAGGTTTGACAAGTATTCTCTTTTGACCTCCTTAATAGTGTTCTGATAACGTTGCCAACAGTCCTTTAAGATTTGGAATGAGACATGGAGCTTGTCCTTCTTCCACCTGCGTTCAGCTTTGCGGCACTCCCGTCGAACTGCACGAGTCCTGTCACTGAACCAGGGCTCGGGTTTCACTTTAGGCTGCTTTGTTTTTAATGGAGCCACAGAGTCCAGAATGGTTCGGCATGAGGAGTGGAACCAGGAGCTGAGCTCCTCCGTGTCAGCAGACATTGAGTCAAAGGAGGCACAGAGCTGATCGAAAGCAGCAGAGAACTGACCAGCAGTGGCAGGGTTAAAAGTCCGACGGCGCTGTGCAGGAGCGCAAGATTTAACTGCAGTACAAGAAAAGGCAACTTCAAACAATACGGGCATATGGTCAGAAATGACATTTTCACAGATCTTCAAGTTAAACACAGACAAACCATGAGAAAGAACCAGATCTAATGTGTGACCATGTTCGTGTGTGGGACCAGACACACACTGCACCAAATTAAAAGAGTCAATAAGGCTTAAAAAGTCATTCACCAACGGCTTATCTGGACAACACACATGAATATTAAAATCCCAAAGAAAGAGGACACGATTGTATTTTGGCATGATTTCAGCCAGAAAATCCGAGAAGTCTTTCACAAAGTCCTTGTAGTACTTGGGGGGCCGGTAGATGACAGCGCACATCACCGGGTCAGAGCGACCCACCTCAAATAAAGTTGCTTCAAAGCTGGAGAAAGAGGATGACACAGCGCACTGCTTACATTTAAAGTCATTTTTATAAACAGTCACTGTTCCTCCTCCACGGCCTGACGTCCGCGGGGAGTTAAAATAAGAACAACCAGCCGGTAAAAGTTCGACAAGAGCACTGCACTCATCAGCACCGATCCAGGTCTCTGTCACACAGAGAAAATCCAGGCCACGGGAGCTGAAGAAATCCCTCAGGATAAAAGTTTTGTTTGCCAGAGATCTGGCATTTACCAGGCCAATCCTGGCAGGAGCCGGGGCCTGTGTTTCGGCGGATCAGGGAGCCCAGGGCAGCGTCTTCAGGTTCCGGAGATTCACCCCGCGCTGAGAGAACCGGGGAGAGCAGGGACGGCAGGGCCGGAAAACCTCAACCAGACCGGCGACAGGTACCAGGCAGGCGTCGATCGGGTCCAGGAAGCGCCGGGGCACAGCGAAGGGAAAGGATAATCCATGTCCTGACCAGGAAGTGGACGAAGATCAGAGCTCAGAGTCTGCACTTAAAGCACACCTTCATTGTTTCATTTCAAATCCATTGTGGTGTTGTACAGAGCTGGAATGCTGAAAACTGTGTCAATGTCCAAATATTTATGGACCTGACTGTATAGAGTAAATAGGATTGGTCCGAGCACAGAACCTTGCGGAACTCCAAAACAAACTTTAGTACGTAAGGATGATTCTTTATGAACGTGAACAAACTGAAAACGATCAGATAAATAAGATTTAAACCAGCTTAGTGCAGAACCTTTTAGGCCAATTAAGACACATCACATTACATAACATCACACTCTGCAGTCTGTTGCCATCACACCTCACAATGTTTAGCTGCAGCTGACGTGTTAGTTGTTTGGAGTTTTTCCTGATCAGCTGTGAGGGTCCTAAGGACAGAGGGATGTCGTATGCTGTAAAGCCCTGTGAGGCAAATGGTGACTTGTGTTATTTGGTTTTATAAATAAAATTAATTGATTGATTGATTGATTGATTGATTGATTGATTAGTTGTTTTTTCATTTTGCAGTCATTAAAATCTCAGACTCAGCTGGGATAAAACAAGCAGCTTTCTGCTTTCGGCCACTTAATATCACGTTATCTGCACTCTACTGATGATAGGCCTGGGCAAAAAATCGATAAGATTTAAAAATCGAGTTGGCAAGTCAAATCGATTCGTTTTTCCTGAAACTTGAGTTTAACGATTTTTTTTTAAATTCAACCCATTCATTTCACATTCGCGAGGACCCGAGGCTTTCCGTAGTGCACTTCCTGCAGTATGTCACTCTCTTCCCCCCGAGACGTCACGCGCATAAACAACATAGACAACATGGCGGCAGCGGCCGTAACCGGCGAGGAGAAAGGAGGCTCCTGCCCAAGAAAGGTCCCTCAGCGTCCGTAATTTGGAATTGGTTTGGTTTTGCAGCTTCTGACGAACACCAAACAACACCTCGCTGCAAAATGTGTCTGAAGGCGGTTGTCGTCGGTGGTAGTAGCACGACCAATCTCCTTCAGCATTTAAAGCGCAAACATCCGGCTGAGTGGGAGAAGTGCCGCATTCTTCGGCAAGAAAACTCTAGCTCTCACAGCTCTAGCGGTTCTTCGTCATCTACAAAGCAGACTACTCTTCCTCAAAGCTTTTCAAGCTGTGTCCCATACGAAAAGAGCGGAGCAAGGTGGAAAGCAATAACGGAGTCAATTACCTTCTATCTGGCTACGGATATGGTTGCAATTTATTCGGTGGAGAAGAGAGGTTTTCACCACATGCTGAAAGTTTTGGATGCTCGCTATACGGTCCCCAGCCGCAAGTATTTTTCAGACGTCGCGCTTCCTCAGCTTTACAAGCTTACTCGCGAAAAGATATTATGCGAGTTGAAGAAAATCGACTTCTACGCTGCCACTACTGACCTGTGGTCTAGCCGAACCATGCAGCCATACATGTCCCTTACGGTTCATTATGTCAACGACAGCTGGAAAATGCGAAGTGTATGTCTCCGAACATCATACTTCCCCCAGGCTCATACGGGCGAAAGCATTGCTCATGAGTTAAAGGACGCACTCAGCTCCTGGGGCCTTTCTGAGGAGCAACTCACCTGTGTAACAACTGACAGTGGCTCCAATGTCATTAAAGCCATGAAAGACAACAGCTGGCCCAACCTGAAGTGCTTTGGACATCGACTGCACAATGCCATAGGTAAGTTTGTGTTAAGGTAAAAATTTATATCAGCACAAGCATTACAGTAAAATCTTTATGGAGTGTGTGTGGCACAACAAATACTTTTGGTATTATTCACCTTTACTGCAGAAGTGATTACTAGTATTATTATCTGAATCACACATTTAAAGGGGCACATATGTGTGTTAATCTTAACTAAGTACTACTAGTACACTCAATTATTTATTGCCTTTTGAGACTGGTGTAAATGGAGCCATAGAGCCACGGAGTCATAAATATGGGAGAAAAACAAGTATAACAAGTGCAACCTGGCCCCCTGGCCAACACTGCAGGTGACTTTGCGTGTGTGGGTATAGGTGTGTGTGTGTGTGACTGTGTGTTTGTTTGGCTTCCCCTGCAGACAATGAATGCACCCTGCAGGCAGACGGACAAACACAAACACACACACACACACACACACACACACAGGGTCATTGCAATACCTGGTCAAATTCAGAAGAAGCTCAGAGGAAGGACGTCCTGCTGAAAAACGGTGCAAAGAGAGCCCACCTAAGAAGAAAACTTTAGGTGCCTTCTTCAAGAAAGCAGCACCTGCTGCTGCTGCATCATTCTCCTACCAGTCAAAGAAGGACAAAATTGCAGCAGAGCTCACCTCCTACTTACTGCGTCCTGAGGTGGACCCTGACACCGACCCACTCGAGTGGCGGAAACGACATGAGCCCAACTTCACAAGACTCAGTCGCCTCGCAAGAAAATACCTGGCCATTCCAGCAACCAGTGCCCTGTCGGAGAGGGTTTTTAGTGTGGGTGGGAGTATTGTTACATGTCACCGAGCTTGTCTGAAGCCTGCTGTTGTTGATAGGCTCATTTTCCTTGCGAAGAATGTTTGAAAAGAACTTAAACTGTAAGTTCTGTATGCAGCTACTTACTGTAAGTTACAGTATGCACTTGAGACATACACAGTATGTAACAGTATGCACTTGAGACATATAATTCGCATTTTCCAGCTGTCGCTGACACTTGAGTTGAGTTTTCTATTCCATACTGTGAGTTACCTGTAACCAGTGTGTTACCTGTTGAGTTTCTGTTACCTCAGGCATTTTGTTGCTTGCACTTTGAGGCACTTTTCTCATTACTTTGTACACTTTTGCATTTTTTACAAGAGTTGAGTTTTCTATTAAGATTTTTATTTTTTTACAACAAGCATTACCTCAGGCATTTTGTTATCTTCATAGTTCATTCAAACAAGTGTATAAAACTACAGTGCACAGGCACTTTGTGTCGATTTCTGTGTTGATTTTCTGACCTGGAGGCACTTTAAATGTATATTTTAAGTATAAATAAATGTATATTTTGGAAATATATTTACAGTGAGTAGTTATTTCATTTTAAATGGAGCGGGGGCATCGAATCGTTTTTTTTTTTTTTGTTTTTTTTTTTTAAATCGAAGATTTTTTGGGGGGGGGGGGGGGGGGAATCGCTCAGCTCTAACTGATGTCTTTTGGTGCTCACTGTGAATGCGCCTCTCTCAGGCTGAACATACTCAGAGTTGATTGAACTGATTCTGATCAGCTGTTTTGTTTCCCAGCTCAGGCTCAGTCAACCCGGAGATCAGGATCAGTTTGTTGAGCCTGCTTCCTGAAATAGGGCCCTGGTTTGGTTATTTGTCATCAGGACATGTTCGGTGTCGTGACACAGCAGACTCAATTTATTTAACTATTTAACCTTTATTTTACCAGGCAGATTTGCTCGAAATCAAATGATCTCTTTTACGAGCAAGGCCTGGCCAAAATGGCAGCATTAAAGAACAAAACATAATAAGACACGCATAAAGAAGAAAGCAGACATGAGAAAAAGAGAGAAAGGCCCAGAGTCCTATGGAGGGGTTATGCCCTACAAATACAGTCCGCTGGTGGAAGGGGGAGGAGGAGGGGGCCAATAATTGCTTTATAGATGAAGGTGTACCAGTGGATAAGCCTGCGAGCATACAAGGTCAGCCAGCCTACTCAAGATGTTGACTAAAAAAAATGACACTTCTTTAATTTTCTCTGTGGACTTTAAAAGAAATAAAAACAAAATACACGACAGAAAAATTTGACATGAGCAGATTTATTATTGACATCATCATAACGAAGCTGCTGAATACAGAGAAGAGGGATCACTACACGCAAGAATGGGTCAGTCTCAGTACGTCAGGTGGTTCTCACCTGGAAGCCATTTGTAAAAATATAAAAATAAAGAAATAAAATATTTGTTCAAAAAGAACAAAGTGAATTTGACCTGGAGCGAAAAGCGCCATTGGTCACCTGACACTCATAAACAAACATAAACAACTTTGTGTTTCTGCATCATCTGAACTTAAAAGAAATATTAATTGTTTATTATCTATTGAAATTATTTTATGACGAGCAGCTGTTAGTTTCTGTCCGCGGGGACGAATTCAGTACGTCAACACATTAAAAAACAAACAAACAAAAGAGTGACTGTTTCAGTTTAATGTTAAAAAAAAAAAAGCTCTAATCAACAGATCGACTTGTCTGACTCTCGTCTGTTCAAACTCAAACTACCAGCATCATTTCTACATGTTGGGAACTGAGGTTACATCAGTAACCACTCCTCACAACACATGATGTCATAGAGCCTTAAAGAAACCGAGCATGCTGGGAGAAAAACTGTATTTCACATTGACACTAAAACTCTACATATGACGACTTCTTCTCTAACTCGTCGTCTCTCTATTTGTGTCCCTTGCTGGTCTTGAAGGACACCTGCAGGACTTTGTCTCCCAGTCGGTACCCATTCAGGCTGTGGATGGCCATGGCAGCCTCCTCGTAGTTGGTCATGGTGACGAAGCCAAAGCCTTTGCACTTGTTGGTGTTGAAGTCTCGGATCACCTTCACATTGACAACGGCACCAAACGGCCCGAACATCTGCCACAGGATGGCCTCGTCTGCGTCCTGACCCAGGTTATAGATGAAGATGCACCAACCGGCGGACGAGTTCCCCGTGACTCCGCCCCCTCCGCCCATGTGGTCGACACTCATTGGAGAAAACCTAGAACAACAGAGGTAAACAGATAAGTAATCTGATTACTTTGCACACAGGAAATTTTAATACTCATGTGCTTTCTGCCTTCGGACAATACCGTCAGGTGAGCATACCTGAACCTCTGCGCCTGGTGATGGACGGGTCCTCCAAAGCGCCGTGATTGGCCGTGGTACATCTGTGACATCATCTGAGAGTTCCTGGCCTGGTTGGGGTTGGCAGCGAACTTTACTGTGATTGGCTCAGAGCTGCCTGGGGGCGTGTGCCCATTCAGGTGTTTAACGGCGTCTTCGGCCTCAGACCTCTTATCAAAGCGGATGAAGGCCACACCCCGTGATAGACCTGGACAGCCAATAAGATTAAAGGTGAGGTGTCTCAGCACTGAAGGGCTGCAACTGATCACATGATGATTACTGAGCACGTGCGTTACCGGATGCCTGGTCCACCAGCACTCTGGAGTTGATGATGTGTCCGAAGCGAGTGAACATGTCCTCCAGGTCTTGCTGACTCAGCGTCCTCGGCAGACCGCTGATGTACAAGTTAGCGTCTTTGATCATGTCTGAACTCGGCCGCGCAAATGAAACCTGCAGGGAGGAGACAGGAAGTGTCTCAGTCTGTCATCTTCACAAACAGGAAGCATTCACATTAATAAAAAACATCAGCAGTGAACAAAATAAAATACAGTTCCATCAAGTCGTTCAAAAAAATCCACAGATATTTTAAATGTTTTAAATATTCAATAAAAAAAAATACAAAACAAAACAAAACAAAACAAAACAAGAAGCATTTATCCAGATTTGTCCCAAATAAAATATCAACAAAAAGACAAAATAAAAAGCACCAAAAAGGTTCAGATCATTTGGCATTTTGTCAAAACAAAAGCATAAATCTATTTTAAAAAACATTTCGGCACTTTGTCACACTGAGCTGAAGAAACTCCCAGATTCAGTGTCAACATGTGTCGATATTAAAAAAAGAATTAAAACAACATGACAGCAGTGTTTGAAAAATACCTTCATGAGGAGAGAGCGCCCTCTACTGTCCAGGGAACATAACACATCTATCAGTTGAGACAGGAAAATCAAAGAGCACCTGTTGCACATTACCTTGATAGTTTTAGACTGTAGCCTCAGGCCATTGAGGGTACTGATAGCCCTCTCTGCATCACTAGGGTTAACAAAGTTAACAAAGCCGTAACCTAAACTGTGGCCTAGAGAAACACAAAGGAAAACAACAACAAAATAAAAGAAGAAAACTGTCTGTTGTTACAGCCGCCACACACTCTGAAGATACACAGCTCAGGAAATACACACAGGAAACAAAAAACACTCAACAGGAAGTTCTTCTCAACCAGACCAGAAAAATCAAAACCAACCACAGCGCAACGATGTCATTTAAACTGACCGACCACAGTGCGACGACGTCATTTAAACTGATCAATCACATGGTGACATAATTTAAACTGACCAACCACAGCGCGACGACGTCATTTAAACTGACCAATCACAGCGCGACGACGTCATTTAAACTGATCAATCGTATCGCGACGACATCATCAAAACTGACCAGTCACAGTGCAAAGACATCGTTCAAAGTGACCAGTCGGAGTACGGCAACGTCAACCAGTCATGGCGCAACGGCATCAACTAGAATCACATCCCTGCTTCCAACATACTGACAGTACAGCTGTCATATGTGACAGAGCCGGGATTCAAACCACTGATCTTTTCATCAGTTTACGAGCGGTTCAACCTGCTGAGTCACTGCCAATCTATGAACCATCAAACAGGAAGTGATCACTTAGAGTAAAATCTGAGAAGAGAAGCAGTCGACAGTTTTCTGGTCTCGTTCAGAAGAAAATGTTCAGAACATTAATTATTAAAGATTTACAGACATTTTCAAAGCCTGAAAAATAAAAACAAAAACAGGTGAAAAGATTATTAAATTAGCACATTATTAAATTATTAAACATTCTTAGATTCAAACATGAAAAACAAACAGCTGATCTAATCTTAAATATCAGATTTATAGAAATGATATTAATTCACCGGTTAAACAGTCACATTTGTTTTTATCATGTCAAAAATAATAATAATATGAACTGTAAAAAAAAATATTGATCCATATCTATCAGCCCTGATTGAATCAGTTACCATCAGATACCTGTTAAACAGAGTGAGGTCATTAAACCTGGTGTGAAAAATAAAAAATATTACAACAGTGCAGAAAAGAAAAATATTTAGATACAGTTCAGATGAAAAAAAAATAAATAAATAAATAAATCACAGAATCGTCCTTTATAAATAAAAAAAAATTCAAAACAAAAAAACAGAATCAATCAAAAACTCAGATCAGCTGATTCTCAATAAAAAAAACACTGAGAAAGGACGAAACACATCAGAGAACACAGAAAACACTGCAACTGTCCACCTAAACCTGAGGCGCAAACACTCCCCGCCCCAACAACCCTGACTAACCCTAACCCTACTAACTACTGCTGCTACAATAAACTACTGTTTCGACTGCTGCATCAAAGGACTACGACAAACTGAACTTGTGTTTAGTAAAATAAAACATTCAAACTGTCACAGTACTTCTACTCACCTCGGTAGTACTGTAGTACTCAGACCTGCTGCTCTGTAGTACAGTAGGATATGTATTTGTAGCAGCTCAATAAAATGAACAAAATCAGCATTCACCTGTCGTTTCTCTGTTTTATAATATGAACTCCGAACACCACAGAGTAGTCAGACGTGTAACGTCGTACTTCTGAGCGTACATTTGGAGCGGTCGTAGGTTGGAGCGTTAAGTCCTGCTGTGATGCAGGTTTGGTGTTGCGGTACAGTGTCAGCAGTACGACTGTGGGAGGAGTTACCTGCCACTTTGTCCCTGATGAGTTTTGCAGACTCTACGTCGCCGACGCTGCTGAACAGACTGCGCAGTTCGTCCTGACTCATGCTCTGCGGCAGGTAGTTCACAATCAGGTTCGTTCTGGCGTCTTCGTCCTCCATCATCTGCTCGCTGTATCCGTTATCGTACAGCTCCTGAGACACATACACACTAACCTTTTATTACATCATCAACATACCTGCAACACCTGTGAACTCAAACTAACCACACAATCATGACCATCAGCCAATCAGAGCACAGCAGTCACCTTTCCAGCTGCTCCTTTAGAGGCGTGCTGACCGTCTCTGACATCACTCTGAGACGTCTGTACCTCACACACCTGAAACAAAACACAGAGGTGTTACACACAATACCCCTCTCACCTACAGGAAGTACATGGTACCTAGGGGGTATTCCATCAACGTAGCTAAGAATATCCAGACGAAGGTGTAACCTTGAACTTTGACTTAACACCACCTCCCAATCTAGTGCCAAACTCGTTCCATCAAGTGAAATCAGCTGGCTCCAACTGACGCTAATTCAAGCCTCACCTGTTAAGTCTCAACTCGTGCACGCACCCAGGGAAAATAAAAAGGCCACACCAGGGTTTTCCCTGGGTTTTTTCGAAACCAAGGTGGCAAAGGCCTGTGGCCTGGGGCATCTTGACAGCTGTACTTTTAGAAACAGTCCCCCCCTCTGCTTCCGGCTTTCTTACAGTGCAGATGCTCTGCTGCTTGCGCTCTGCTTTGCTTACGTTCTTTTGTGGATATACTTGTTTTTTCCTGCTAAAAGCTACATAAAGTAGATCCTGGATACTTAAAAAGCATTGGGACTTTAATTTTTGAAAGATACAGAGGACTACTGCCATATTTTCACCACTTAAGTACTGTGTGATCAGGGCCGAGGCACAGTGCAAGCCTTTTGCTGTGTCTGTGACTGGAAACCTGTGATTAGGACAAGGACAAGATGGCAAAACCTGTGAGCTGCACAGAGTGTGAGCGACAAAAGAAGAACGAAACGCTACAACAAATTTGTGAGAGTGAGCAATTCATTGACTCTGTGGCAGCTAACATACAAGGTGCTGATGGACAGACTTTTATATATGGAAATACAACAAATGTGGAGCATACCATCGCTGACTTGGCTGACACAATCCCATGGATATGTCCTAACACCACTGGATCAGCTGCAGAGGCTCCCAAACTGGCCTTCCCTAACGACCCTTCCTACTGGCACAGGACTGGTGCTCGACCAAAAGCATCAACTCCAGCCAGGACCTGGGCTGACGTCGTTAGACGCAAAGGCAAACCCAGCAGGAAATCAGTGAAGAGAGTCCCTACGCTCACCCCTCCACTTGAACTCTCTCTACAAAACAGGTATGATGCACTAGCTCCAAATGAAATGTGTGACAATACCAACTACACTGAAGCCACGCAGGCCAATCACACCTGTGGTATTAAAACCACTGTTAGACCCAAGGCCAGAAAAAACTATGTTAACACCACACCTGATCAGCCAGACACCATCCTGATTGGAGACTCAATAACGAAGCATGTAAGAATGGCAAAGACTGAAAATCTAACAGTGTCTGACACGTCTGTCAGGGAGCTAACCAAGTTGTTGCCAGTGATCCTCTCTACACACCCAGGTAACATAAGGATTATCATCCATGCTGGGTCTTTTGACATTCTACGAAGAAAAACTGGCTCTGAGATCCTGAAAAAAGACTTTTCCCTGCTCCTGGAGAAACTGAGTGACTGTCAGTCACAAAATGTGTTCATTTCTGGCCCCATTCCAACCCTGGGGAAAGGAATCGAGTCTTTTACCAGACTCCTTGCCCTGAATACATGGCTGACATCGGCATGCTTCACTCATGGAATAAAGGTTATTGACAATTTTAACATCTTTTGGAACTGTAAGGATAATTTTCAGCGTGATGGGATTCATCCAAGCATCACTGGATGCAGACTACTCGGGGCCAATCTACATCATGCTCTTGGAATGCCATACCAAAACAAGAATGGACAGATAAGAGCCAAGGACAAGTACGGGGCACAGAGACAGACAGCCTGCATCACTCCCCCTTCACCTGACCCTTTGCTCCACATCACCCAAGGCATTCAGAGGATGTCCCTGTCCCAGTCAGGAATCCAACAACCCCCCTCCTGCCCTTCACCACAACCACCAAGAAGCCAACGTCGACCCTCCCCACCACCACCACAACCACCAAGGAGCCAGTGTCAACCCTCCCCCCCTCCACCACGCTCACCAATCCAGGAGCTAGTTAAAGCTGCCACACTAAAGCTCAGCCAAATTGATGAACTGTTAAATAGTGGCCCTAGACGTCACTCAGGTGCCTGTCAGAGATGAGACAGACCCCATGCCGCTTCCTTAAACATACCGGCGATCTTAAATAGCCGGTGGCATGGTCAAACACATCTTGAAATTGAAAAGTATCAGTCAGAGTCATCTCCAAGGTCTGTCATTCCTGTTTTGACTAGCATCAGGAAAAACAATGTGTATCTAAAGCGCACAGCTACTCTATCTAATCTGACTCCAGTTATGCATCAGCCACAGACTGTGTCAGACAATGTTAGTACACTAAACTTAGCTTTATTAAATATCAGATCACTGGCTGGCAAGTCACTATTAATTAATGACTTTATCAAGAGAAACCTTGATTTTATGTTTTTAACTGAAACTTGGTTAAATGAAAACAACAGTGCAGCAGTACTTATTGAATCAGCCCCCCAAACTTCTATTTTATCAGCTCAGAGAACGAAAGAAAGGAGGTGGAGTAGCCACTTTATTTAAGGATGTTTACCAGTGCAAACAGCTGTCATATGGGAAGTTTGAGTCTTTTGAATATGTTGCACTGCAGTTGAGATCCTCCTGTCAAGCAGTATTAGTAACCATCTACAGACCTCCAAAATATAGTGCACACTTTGTTGATGACTTTTCTAATCTATTGTCTGTTGTTTGCATTGATTTTGACTGTGTTGTTATAGTGGGTGATTTTAACATTCATATTGATAATCCCAAAGATGGCAGTGCGAAAGAACTTTTCTACATCCTGGAGAACTTTGAACTTTCCCAGCATGTAACAGAGGCAACACACAATAAGGGACATATTTTAGATCTAATTATCTCCAAAGGGCTCAACATTTCTGAGGTTGTGGTGACTGATGTTGCCTTTTCTGATCATTACTGTGTTTTCTTTAAAATGGCCATCTCCGCTGGCACCAGTAAAATTTCAACAGAGGTAATCAGAAAACGCTATATCAACGAAAACACCTGTACACTGTTCACCCAGGATTTTACACCCACACCAGTTCTGCCCTCAGTCTCTGTCAATGATCTGGTTCATAGTTTCAGCTCTAAAGCTTTGAATATTATGGACAATATTGCCCCCATGAAGGTCAAAGTTGTCTCTGGTAAGAAAAAACCACCATGGAGGAACGCCACACAGGTAAAAGCTCAAAAAAGAGAATGTAGAAAAACAGAACGCAGGTGGCGAAAAACCAAACTCCAGATTCATTATGACATCTATAAAGAAAGTCTGCACATCTATAACTTGGAGCTAAAAAAGGTGCGGCAGTCCTTTTTCTCTGAGATTATCAACAAAAATAACAAAAATGCACGGACTCTATTTACTGTAGTTGACAGACTGACAAACCCATCAGCGTCAGTCCCTCCTGAACTGCTATCCACCAAGGCATGCAATGACTTTGCTTCTTTTTTCACAGACAAGGTTTTAAAGATAAGACAGACAGTCTGTAACTCCAACACAGTGGCTATTTCATCTGTGCCACATAAGACTACTCCAGTTAATTTGGCACTTTATCACCCATTAAATTATGCTACTTTGACAGACATAGTTAGAAACCTTAGGTCCACTACCTGCTGCCTTGACACTCTGCCAACAAGCTTTTTTAAAGATGTTTTTAACTGCATAGCATCAGATATACTACAGGTAGTCAATTGTTCTCTTCAGTCAGGCCTTTTCCCAACGGCCCTGAAGACTGCAGTCATAAAACCTCTCTTGAAAAAGCCTAATCTGGATGCCTCAGTAATAAGTAACTACAGGCCCATATCAAACCTACCATTTTTAGCAAAGATCATTGAAAAGGTTGTTTTTCAGCAACTTAACACCTTCTTGGAGCAAAACAATTCCTTTGATGCCTTTCAATCTGGATTTCGAGCACATGACAGCACTGAGATTGCACTTGTAAAAGTTTTAAATGACATTCATCTGAGCAGTGATGCATCAAAGATTTCGGTTCTGGTATTACTGGACCTCAGTGCTGCATTCAACACAGTTGACCATAAGATACTGCTCGACAGACTAGAACAGTTTGTGGGACTTTCTGGCACTGTGCTAAGTTGGTTTAAATCTTATTTACAAGACAGGGATTTCTTTGTGTCACTTGGCAATTATGAATCTGTGCGAACAAAAATTACATGTGGAGTTCCTCAAGGGTCCATTCTTGGGCCTCTTCTGTTCAACATCTATATGCTCCCTCTTGCTCAGATTATGGAATATCATAACATATCCTACCAAACACGGTGAAGCAGCCTTTAGTTTCTATGCTCCCCGCCTGTGGAACAAACTTCCAGAATATCTGAGGTCGGCTGAAACTGTCAGCTCATTTAAATCAGGGCTTAAAACATTACTATTTACTGCAGCTTACCAGTGAACTAGATATGTAATCTATTGTTAGGATAATCTGTAGCTATTGTTTTTATATTTGTCTGCTGTTGCTTTGGCTTTATGTTTGCTTTTTAAATGCATTTTCTGCACTGTTTTTAACTATTTATTGTCTTGCTTTTAGCTTTTGTTTTTAATGATCTATTGTTCCTTTAATGTTTTCTCTTGTAAAGCACATTGAATTGCCTTGTGTATGAATGGTGCTATGTAAATAAAATTGCCTTGCCTTGCCCTCTATTAAATATGAAAGGAGGCCCCCACATGCTTGAGATTTACACTGCTGACTTGTATAGTCAGAACAGACATGTCCTGTGATTTTCAGCCTTCTATGTTTATATTTACCCTTTAGAGCAGGCACATCCTGACAGCTGAGAATATTACTGTCAGGTTTCTTTACTATAATTAGAGCTGCACGATTCTGGAAAAAATGAGAATCACGATTTTTTGGCTTATAATTGAGATCATGATTCTCTCACGATTTTTTTCAACATAAAGATATATTGTGCTTATTTCCTGATACAAAAGAAAAATTAACAAAAAATATAAATAAATAATAAAAAAATATCATTAAATAACAAAACCTATGATTGTGTCTGATACAAGACACACAAGGCACATAAACTCTGGTCAGCAGAGAGGGAACACTCCTGTTTTTAGCTTAAGTGCAACAACTGACAGCCTGACACTGACCGTAAAAACAATAAACTTTAGTCTCGTCTTCTCTTACAGCTTTTGAACAATTTTAACAATAATATTAATGTTGAACAACATTTTTCTGAGGTAGGTATTCCAGGCCTGGAATTAAGTCAAAATTAAACGTTTCAACACCATGCATTTGACAGGAGTATTCACCTAACATAGCCTGCATATCTTCAATTATATAATTATTTGTATGTCTCTATGTATATTTTTAATCCCCAATATTTTATTTGCCTTTAAAAAATCCTCTTCCTTCTTTTAATTTGACAGTGTTTACTGTATTGTATTATATGTATTAATTCTCTACAGGATCTTGTATGTTCTTTAATGTGTGTTCAATTTATTAAAAGAGAAAAAAACAAAAACAAAAACAAAAACATTTTGGTGACCCCTGCAGCAAAGTGAACCCTCTTCCTCGGAGAGGATCTTTGTCCCATGAGAGCAGGAAGCTGTTCTCCATGTCCGCAGTGTAAACATCTTTCGCTGGCGATTTGACAGTCACTAGAAGCACATTATGACCCTCTGCAAAAGTTTTTGTGTGGTACCTGTGTTGTACATGAGTTAACATTATCGGCTAACGACTGACAGGCTGTCCGGTGTGTGTGTCTGTCTGTCTGTCTGTCTGTCTGAGGAGTATCAGTAAGTGCCTAGCCTTGCTGTTTGTCATGTTAATGTTATCATCGGCAGCCCTGAATAGCTTGTAAAGCTTTAGCATAGTTAGTTCACATTTGTTATCAGCCCATGTGTTTACTACTACAGAAAATTAATAAATCTTTGGTTTATTTGCACAACGTCGCCTCTCTGCCGTCTTATCATGCTTCTGCGGCCGAGCAAACGGTCACTTATGGAAGTGTATGAGGACTATAAAGGACATGATTAGGAACAAAGGCAATACGGCAGCGATTAGCCGACAGGCTAAATGGGTAAGTGACAAAAAGAATTCAGCATGTCAGCATAATATCATGTTCTATAAATCCCACATCAAAGAACAAAATATATGTAGATAAGAAGACCTAATAAATCTAACAATTCGGCAGTGTTTCGGGGGCGGCAGTAGCTCAGTCCGTAGGGACATGGGTTGGGAACCGGACGGTCGTCCCCCGTCCGGGGACCAGTGTGGACTGGTGGCATGTATAAGTCCTATTTTTGCACGTGTGTGTCTTTTGGACCTGTGTGTTAATGACAAAAGAGTGAAAAAAAACTGAATTTCCCCTCAGGGGGATTAATAAAGTATATAAAATAAATAAATAAAAATTCAAGGATGCCTAACGAAATTCACTAAATGTCTAAATTAATATTAGTGATAGACTATTTATCACATTCAGAGTTGGGTATAACTTTGATTACCTTTTGCAATAACTAGTAACCTAACGAGTTAGTTTGCTGTTTGAGTAATCAAATACTAAGTACATTTTCAAACAAGACATCAGTTACTTCTGTCGGTTGTCGTTTGGTTCTAATAATGGAGATAACGTTAAACCTATCAGTCTGAAAGAAGCCACGGAGCTTGTAGCTTGCTACGTGGTCGGAGAAATGCTGCCGTTGTCTATGGTGGAGTCTAAATAGGTGGAGTAGGACTCGCTGACAGACATATTTCAGAGTCAGGACTTGCATTATGCCTGGTACACGATACACGCTGGTACTCACCAATTATCCCCGGTCGTCTTTCACGGTGTGTGTGATGTCATCGGGTTATTCTTGTCCTGTTTTTATTACTTTGACTATTATTTGAGTCACTGTGTGTGTTCATGTGCCAGCCGACATGTTGTTGTAGTCACCTAAAAGCGTCAGCAAATGGCAGGAGCTACATTTGAAGCGCCATACGTAAACTATCAAGCTACTGTATCTTCCACAGGAAGTTCTGACAAATGTTTCAGAATAAAAGCCTATGTAGAAAATAGAGGGATTCTCACAGCCGAGGTTATAAGGGGCTTTTAATTTGAAACAAGTGTTGAGTTTGAAATGACGGTGCGATATGTTAACTTTACAAGATCAACGGAGTGAATAAAAAGTAAATATATAAACACACAGAGAATGTAGTTTATTTCAAATGAAGCTGGGAGCCTCTGTAGTTGTGCTGAGTAAAAGCCCCGCCGCTATTTGTTAATGTTATTACTTAATGTCCGACCGTGAGGATGTAGCATTGTTTGCTAGCTTGATGCTAATGACAGTAACGTTAACTCAGCGGGTTGACAAAGTGCCTCTGCTGTTTCACACCATCATTTCCCCCTTTTACTCTGTGTGGTAACATCCCTAGAGGAAATATTAAAAATGCTGGGGTGTTGCTGTCATACAGTTGTCTACGGCAGCAGATCATTCTGTGTTTCTACTGGTCACAGTGACGGCTGTGATGGGAGAACTGGATCTCAGTGAAGGGCAAGTGGTCCATAACTTCAATTTTGGAGACAGAAAAATGTAGGCTTAGCGCCCTATGGTCCATTGCCCAATAGGAAATGTAGAATACTCAAAAGTACTTTAAAAGTGCTTGAGTTACTTTTCTCAGGGAGTAACGTTGGAAGTACTTTTAAAGTAAATGAGTTACTTTACTCAGGGAGTAACGCAGTGAAGTAACTGGTTACTTTTTTTTTTTTTAAGTAACGCAGTAACGTACTTTGATTACTTTTAAAGTAACCCTTACCCAACACTGATCACATGTATCTACTGATTCCTATGTAAATTTCAGATGATGCATTTAATCAAAGTATTTTATGTGAATCATCACATTTATCACATCATTGATTGTAGATTATGACATTTAGCAAATCCATCAGTTCAGTGGAGATGAGGAAACCTATTAAGTGAATGCAGGTGATAGTGAATCAATTATCTATTTCTCATCATTTGGGAGTCAACTTTAAGCTCTATCCCTGATTATATCAAAATAAGGAAAATCCCCTTAAATGTATGGGATGTGCTACAGGATGAGGAACAGACAGACCACAATAGTGTGTGTCCCATTTTAATGTGGTTGATTTGTGTCATGGTTAAAGGATAACTTCGGTATTTTTCAACCTGGGCCCTATTTCCCCCTGTGTATGTGTGTGTATGATTCATAGGTAGAACTCGTTTTAAAATTGGTTCAGTATTGAGGGAGGCGGATGCAGCCGGCAGCCGCGAAACGAGTTATAACGGTAAATGTGGGGGCAAATGTGTTCCGTATAAATTTGCGCATTAAAAGTGTTTTTTTTTCGCCACAGTCTGGCTCATATTTCCAGCGTAATCTCTGTCAACAGCATGCAAATCGTCTGTCTTGCCTTCACTTCCTCTGGGCTGTGTAACGACATGTCACGTGACCTGTGTTGCTGGAGGTAAACAGACGAGCCATGCTCAGAGCCGGTCAGAGCGGAGTTGGTTGTCCCGGAGTACAGTTGAGAGTTTTGCTGTATGGATTGAAAACAATGGTTCGTGTTTGTGCTTATCCGAATTGCAAGAACAGGATGTCGCGCAACACCCCGCACAGCTTTCATAGGCTGCCTTTGTCAGACGGCGAGATGCTGAAGCTGTGGCTAATTGTGCTACAACTGGATGCTAACACTCCTCTCCACTGTGTTTGTAGCTGGTCTCTCTACTCGTGAGACAGCTGTTTTCTTGAGGAAGAAGTGTTTCGGGATTGGATGTCTTCTCCTCTTGGGCTGGCAGTAGTCATCTCGGGAAAAGTGTGCACCGCAGACCCAATGGTCTGCAAGTCGCAGCGTCTGGACAGGAGTCGTTCGGGTCGTTGGGACCAGGGGTGAATGGGTGTGAAGTCATCTGGGGAGGGATCCCAAGACTTCATTGTAGGTGGGGGATAAGTAGTGACATAAGCCACCCCCTCTGTTTAACGATGGTCGTTCCAGCTTGACGTAGATGGCTTCTTTTACTCCTCTTTCAAACCATCTTTCTTCCCTGGCCAAGATGTGCACATTTTTGTCCTCAAAGGAGTGTCCCTTCTCTGTAGAGGTAAGTAGACAGCCGAGTCTTGACCCGAGGAGCTGGCTCTCCTGTGCTGTGCCATGTGTTAGTGGAGTGGTTGTTTTGTCTCCCCAATGTATAAATCTGTGCACTCCATACTCCATGCCAGAACCATGGTTACCGATGTGAGGCGTAGCCACTTTGATGGAACAGTACTCTGGCTCACGCCAGGGCCACACTGCCAACGAAGTGCTGCGAAGCGCAGCGTACCGAAATTCTCGCGAGCCCGTTCACATCAGACGCGATTTCTCCACGCCGGTTAACCAGCGCTTCTGCTCCCAGCTGTTGTCTCCGTCACATTTGGGGCTGTTTTTCCATCATGGGTATCTCTCTCTGTTTGCGTGTGTGTGTGTGCCCCAACCCTCACCCCCCATAGCTCTCTCTCTCTCTCTCTCTCTCTCTCTCTCTCTCTCTCTCTCTCGTGAGTGTGTGTGTGTGTGTGTGTTCATCTCTCTCGCGCTCTGTTTAGATACCACTGAATAATATGTATATCCTATATTCCTGTCCAGCTTGACACATTTGCTCACATTTTGACTTAAATTGACACGACAGTTTAACGTGAAAGGGGGGGAACAGGTGGAGCTCCACAGGTGTTGTAATAAGTAATCTAATCAGGAAGTAAATGATTGACTTACCTTCAGGTACCTGATGTGTCCTCGTCTTTGCGCCATGGAGAAGACTCAGATGTTTCACTGCGTCAGTCAGAACAGGTGAGAACGACCAGGTGAGAACAACCAGGTGAGACAACATGAAACAAAACATCTGTTTGACTATGAGGTGAAAGACGCCATCAAGGTCAGAGTGAGCACATGACCTCCAGAACACACCTGCCGACCACTTAACACCACACCTCTACACCACCTACACCTTTGTAACACCACCTACTAGGGCTGTAGTCATACAAAGAAAATCTTGGTTGACTTCAGTTGTACATAATCATCGATTAGTAAGTGGGAAAAAAATCTGCACATTATTTTTACTTCTGCGGTGGTGTGTCTGTGTCACTCTACAGTTACACCTCCAAAACACTAGTCGGCGGTGGAGGACTGTGTTAAGTGCTGTTAAGTTTAGTTCAAATCAAACTTTATTTATAAAGTTGATTCCAAACACACATTAAACAAACATTAAACATGGCTTAATAGAGATGATTTCAAACACAAGTATGCAAACTGGCTTCACTATAAATCACAGAATTGACAAACACTTTTCTTTATCTGGACACATTTTCCCCACCAATACAACATGCTAACGTTATTAGCACAAGTCTATGGCATTTTACATAGTATAAATTAGCCTGGCAGCTAGCGATCTTTTCCTCTTCTCATATAAAACCAGGGACAACAGTAGGGCTGTACCCAAATATTCGGATATTAGAATATTCGTTTCTATGGGTAGGTATTCATTATGAAAATTTGGTATTCGATATTCATTTTTTTTAATTTTATATTCTTACTGCAGCTTCTTATGTTCAGATATAGGCAGCTTCACACACTCTCAGTGACAGTGAACTAAAACCCTTTGGCGTGAGTATGAAACAAGACATTAGATGACGTGATTTTGGGGTTTGGGCGAGACAGACCGACATTTTTCATAATTTAAACACATTTTCACACTAACCCTTTTCGATGAAATGATTAGTCGACTAATCGAAGAAATAATCGACAGATTAGTCGACAATGAAAATAAGCGTTAGTGGCAGCCCTATCACGCACGCGACTTAAAATGCTACTTTTAGTGGAGGCTTTACTGTCTTCACAATTTATTGTTTCTTATCTGTCAATACAAGTAAATACAAGCTTCGTTTCCACTGAGGGAAATTATGTCAGCTTACAGAGACAGACAGGAGGTCTGCGTCACCGCGACATTTAGCAAGTCCAACTTTCTGTCAACAACAGGGGTGTTTTCAAAACACCCCCACCGCAGGAAATAGTGGATTAATCCTGGAAAGCTGTTGATGTAGCACTTTTCTCCTTATGAAAGTAACACGACGATTATTCGACCAATGAGAATTTGGTCAGACGAGAGCACAGTGACCAAATAATCGACTAGTCCACCAGGAGACTACAGCCCTACCACCTACACCTTACTAACACCACCTACACCGTTGTAACACCTACACCTTACACCAACTACACCTTAATAACACCACATACACCTTAATAACAGCTACACCTTAATAACACCACCTACACCTTTGTAACACCACCTAAACTTTTACACCTTTATAACTCCACCGACACCTTTACAACACTACCTACACCTTTATAACTCCACCTACACCTTTATAACACCACCTTTACATCTTTATAACTCCACCTACATCTTCATAACTCCACCTACACATTTATAACACCACCAACATGTTACAGTAATGTTAACAACAACATTTCTGGTTAAGTCCATCAAACTGAATTTCAACAAACAGGCTGGTTCAATGTTTAAAACTCACTTGTTCAACCTTAGTCAAGAATTACCCCATTAAAAAC
This sequence comes from Epinephelus awoara, assembly GCA_035609425.1. Lineage (NCBI taxonomy): Eukaryota > Metazoa > Chordata > Actinopteri > Perciformes > Serranidae > Epinephelus > Epinephelus awoara. The sequence goes on along the minus strand of CM069303.1, from coordinate 42,741,805 downwards.
AAACATTATCCCTACATTTAAACTATTAAACTAGGCTACAGCTAAACAATCAAAGAACAGTTAAACAGTTAAACTACAGTAGGTGGATAAAACCGGGAGTTGTTGTCTCTGTTTGAATCTTCTTCAACACAAACAATAAAAAACTCAAAGATTCACGAGGCTTCAGTCACTGAATGATGTGAAAAATGTGATGATACTGAGCTAACTTAACTAACACATAACCAACAGATAACATAACTAACAGATGACTAGCAGTTAGCTAACGTTAGCCACATGCTAACACCGCGGTCACACAAAGACGCTGGGCAGCTAATGGCGCCGATGGATGCTAAGAGCAGGAGCTAACGCTGCTAACACGCTTCATATTTTTTACCTGTTACTGCGACGGGCAGGCGATGGACAGAGTGAACGCTCTGTTCTATCGATCCACGGAGGATGTGCTGATACTAAGCTAACAAACGGCTTTAAAAGCGAGTGTTTATCTGCTGCGTGTTTGTTAGCTTCTCTCCGCTCCGCACAAAGGATCTTGATCTCCTTCTTCTTCTTCTTCTTCCTCCTTCTCCTCCTCTCCCCCTTCTTCTCTGGATTAAATGGCGGATAGCAATGTGTATAGGTGCATACCGCCACCTACTGTACCGGAGTGTGTAACCTCATGGATTTATGTACTTCAGGTTACATTCTAATATAAAGTAAGTGGGAAAATGAAAACAAGCAAGGAGAAAAAACAACTATAATTTAAATAAATGAATATGTAAATAAATAAAATAGAATAAATTAGCCTACACCTTACAGTCTAATCCTGTGTCTTTGAGGAAGACAGGGAGTGCCTGGTAACATTCCCTCATTTTATCACTCCTCCCAAATGTTCCCTCCAAGCTCCATGTCCTTCCTAGTTTATCTATCCTGTTACGTAGAGTGTTCCTCTCGAAATCATATTACACCACTGGAAAAATTACATGTTCCACATTTTCAGGAATGTTACAGCCATCACATTTAAGGTTTAAGGTTTAAGGTTTCTTTATTGTCATTGAACATTTCTGCACAATAAAATATAGTTAGACACAGTCTGTCATACAGCAGCATAAATAGATAAATAAGAACAGTGAATAAATAACAGGGTAGAATAGAATAGGGATAGTGCAGTGAGTCCAGTGATATGCAGGTTTGTGAAGTGAATGTCCATCGCAAGTAAAGTACAGTGCAGGATGGAATGTGCAAAAACAGTCCAGTTCAGGCTGTCATCAGAGCTTTCACAGCCCTGGGGAAGAAGCTGTTTCTCAGTCTTTCTGTCCGTGCCCTCATGACCCTGAGCCTGCCAGAGGGGAGGGGGTCAAAAAGACCATGACCAGGGTGTGTCTAGTCAGACCTGATTTCTTCAGCTCTGTTTTCCAGCCAGGCGGAGTAGATATGATCCAGGGGAGTGAGAGGGGTGCCAATGATTTTTTGGGCAGTGTTGGTGATCCGCTGCAGGTCTTTCCTCTCCTCTGAGGTGCAGCTGGAGAACCACACAGTGCATCCATAGCTCTCTATGGTGCACTGATAAAAGTTTGTGAGGAGTTTCTGTGGTAGGCCGGTTTTCCTGAGGGTCCACAGAAAGAAGAGTCTCTGCTGTGCCTTCTTCACCAGCTCCCTAGTGTTCACTCCCCACATCAGGTCCTTGGAGAGATGAACACCAAGGTACTTGAAACTCTCCACCTGTTCCACCAATTCTCCATCGATCATCAAACTGGCGTGTGATGGGTCCCTGCGTTTCCTGAAGTCGATGACGAGCTCCTTCGTCTTGCTGGTGTTGAGGAGCAGGTCATTGTTCCGACACCAGGATGTGAGGGCCTGGACCTCCTCTCTGTAGGCTGCCTCATTGCCGTTGGTGATCACCCCCACTACGGCTGTGTCGTCTGCAAACTTGAAAGTGTGGTTTGTTGAGTGAATGGGAGTGCAGTCATGGGTGAAGAGTGAGTAGAGGAGGGGGCTAAGAACACAGCCTTGGGGGGTGCCGGTGTTGAGGATGGTGATGGATGAAGAGGTGGTAATCCAGGCCGAGCGACAGCAGCTTGTCGACCAGCTTGCTTGGGTTGATGGTGTTGAAAGCAGAGCTGAAGTCAACAAACAGCATCCTCACGTAGGTGTCGGGGTTCTCCAGGTGAGTGAGGGTGGTGTGGAGCAGGAGTGAGACAGCGTCATCAGTGCACCTGTTGGTCTTGTAGGTGAATTGACAGACACACACTTTGCCATTAGATATAGAGCTGTTTTTAATCCAGTGTGTCCTAATTGTAATCTAGAAATAATTACTTCGTCTATCCTGCATTTCCTTTTGAAAGTCTTAACATCAGTTGATCTTTGTATTAGGGATCAACCGATATGGGGTTTTTTAGGGCCGATACCGATTATTAGTAGTCAAGGAAACCGATAACCGATATTTAGAACCAATAATCATTTGCAGTAGAAATTAAAATTTTGGTGTCAAAATTTAGAATAACACACCTGGGATTAGACTGAATACAACAGTATACTGTTTGTTTGTTTGTTTGTTTTTGTACACTGAAAATCTGTGATAAAAAGACCTTAAACTTTTGCAGAATAACACAAACTCTGGTTGAAATGGCTGGTTTTTTTATTATATAAAAAAACAAAAAGTGCAGAGATCTCTTAAAGTTCACTGAAAATGAAATGGATCCTTGATTTTTTCTATGAGATCAAAGTAAAAACTGAACTGCACAGTACTGAAATTTGAGTCTTGGCAATAAGTTAAATTATCTAAAAACAAAGCGTTCAGGGATCTTCTAGCAGAATTTATAAAAAGTTCACTGAAATAAATAACAGTTAATTAATGATGTCTTATGTTCTATCTCAGATACATCTGATCCAGCCTGATTAAGTGCAAACCATTTCATTATTTCTTCATCACTTAATTTCAGCGCTCTCTTAGGCCCTGTGTCCACATAGTGCCTTTTTCTGGCAGAAAGGCACTGGAAGGGTACTGCGGAGAAGTGGGATGAAGCGCCTGTGCGCCCAAAAAAAAAATGCTCACGAGGGTTTTCGTTTCTATGACAACAATATCTTGACAATTCCTGTAGCCACGAAGTTTTGCAGCATCGCCTCTTTGTTTTTTATCTATAGTTTGACATTTCTTTCACGATGAGCACCAACCGGAAGATGCTTGCATTCATATTATGTTTGGATGAGCTTAGTAGTGATGTTCCTGCTGTCACTGCTCAATCTGCCAGACGTACATGTAGAGCAAGTAGGATGTGGGTGCATGACACTAACCGTCAGAGGCATCAATACAGTGAATACCATCGCCTCGTCCAAGAGCTGCGGTTAGATGGAGACCGGTTCCAGGCCTATTTTAGGTTAACCAAGGAGCAATTTGAGCTACTCCTCCAGAAGATTGGAAGCACCATCTCCAGAGCGCACACAACTTTCAGGGAGAGCATCAGTCCTGCAGAGTGTCTGTGCATCTGCCTACGGTGAGTCCACCTCCTACTCAGCTGTGAGCTTTGAACTCTGACCAATACCACCACCTACAGGTAGTAATACCAAAGTTTAAAACACTCCAAGTAATTGCCATGTAGTCATAATCTTATTAAAGTAAAACTGCAAAAGTATTAGCATTAAAATATACATTACCAAAAGTAAAAGTATTATTGCAGAATGGCCAATATCAGAATCATGTTCAGACACATGTTTTATGTATTATATAACTGGTGTATAGTGATACATATACTGTGTTAATCTTTTAATGCTCCAGCTGGTGAAGTCATCATCATGTTTTATTAGTAGGATTTGTGTTAATGTACTTAGTAACTTTACCACCATTGTATGGGTTAGAACTGATTACGTATGTGTTGCTGTAAAATCTCTCAATTTATATATTGCTGGAAAAATAATTAATTTAACTAAGCTACTTGCTTTAGCAGCTGAATCTCTTGTGTTGAGCAGGGTTCTAATCAGCTGCCATCAATCCTGAAAATATTTTGTCATGCAATGGTTGCATTATCCAGATTAAATGAAAATGTTTTTTCCCATATGATAAAACAAATTGCTTAGGTGCTATTGATGGGAAACATGTCATTATCCAAGCCCACCTTGCAGTGGTTCCCTTTTTTTCCAACTATAAGGGGACTTTCTCAATTGTTCTCCTTGCCGTGGTGGATGCCCGCTACCGTTTCAGAATGGTTGATGTTGGAGCATATGGGAAAAACAGTGATGGAGGAACGCTGTGTGCCTCTGCATTTGACAGGGTCCTACGCCAGGGTACATTAGACCTGCCTGAGGACACCCCTCTCCCTGGCGCAGAGGAACTGGGCCCTGTCCCCCATGTCTTTGTGGCAGATGAGGCCCTCTGAGAAGAGACATGATGAGGCCCTATGCTGGGTGAACAGAGGGAGAGAAGCCTGTATGGAGAATGGTAGAATGCTCCTTTGGCATCATGGCTGCTCAGTGGAGGCTGTATCGGAGGGCTCTTTGTGTGTCTCCAGAGGTTGCTGAGAGCGTTGTTAAAGCAACAAGTATGCTGCACAATTTCATGAGGTGGGAAAATGGCAGATCTGTGTCAGTGACTAGACCATCGGAAGAGCCTCTCCATGGTGCCCAAGACACCACCAGAGAGGCCATTGCTGTCAGGAAAACTTTTTCAAGATATTTCACATCGACAGGACAGGTGCCATGGCAGAATGGAATCATCTGAGGACCTCCCACCCATCTATTCTCCTCCAACCACAAACTTTAAGTCTCCCAAATGTATCATCAATGTAAAATTAAATAATAGTAACTGAAATTATTGTAGTGGTAGAAGTGGTAGTAGTAGTAGTATGCAAATCAAATTTTTGTTTTTAAATGATGAATAAATGTTTTTAATATCTTCATCTTGTTATTTTTCATTTCAAATAACTCAGAGCTTAAGGAGCCATGAACAGAAAAAGTTTCAACAAATGACTTGACCAGACTGACAGTGCAGTCACTAATTTAATGAATATTCATGTGTTGAACAGTTGAATTGATTATTAATTTGAAAATAAAATAAAACTGATTATCAAAACTGTAAGAATTACATATTTACAGATTATGATATATTGAGCTGATTGTTAAAACTGTAAGAATTACATATTCACAGACAAGTGAAACGTTGATTGAGTGTGTGTGTGTGTGTGTGTGTGTGTGTGTGTGTGTGTGTGTGTGTGTGTGTGTGTGTGTGTCATCAGAAAATTCACTGTCATATAAAAATTGCTGAAATTTAATTCTAACAAGGACTTTTTGTCTGTTGTCCAGCCTTTTCATTGCTGGTGCAAGGCTTAAAAGAAAATGTTCCTCCTCTCCCATGTCTCTATTCAAAGCATCTAGCATGCTCTCCTGGAACACAGAGAGGGCTGCTGGTTGTGGTAGAGGTGGTGGTAGGGCTTTTCCCCGCTTTGCGCTCCTCTTGACCTCCCTGCAGGGGCCAGACCGGGCACTGTTCTTCCTCTGTGTTCTAGCAGGTGCAGCGGTGATCTCTGGGGGTGGTGGAGGTGGTCCTGAGATAGAGCGCGGTGAGGTTTGGGCAGTACCCGGGGCAAAGCGGCTGACTTCAGGGTTTTGTATATTTGTATATTTGTATTTTGTATATTTCAATTACTATAAGAAAAAAGGCTACATATCCACAAGTAACATGCAGTTATTCAACAAATATTAGATATTTTTTGCTATGTAAACTAACATGTGCATATTTCTGCTATTATGCTTAATAATAAAAATGTGTCTATATCACCTACAATCCCTGACTGCGCTCAATTGATCATAATGATGATAACCTCAAGTAAATCATTACCTCTGTCATATTAAATGATGGAAACGTGTTCATAAATTTCCATCGTTTCTTCTCCTGTCCACTTTCTGCCGCACTCTTCTTCTCTTTCTCTGCCTTTCTTTCCTTTTTATACTTATCCCTTAAATATTTCCATTTGGACTGGCAACGTTCACCTATAATCAGAAAGTAACAATAAAAAGAAGCACATTGAAACCAACGGCAATAACGTAAAAACGTTACGGTTAACGGTTAATAATGTTAATGGTTGGCTATAGATAAAAACAAGCGTAGGCTACTACGTGTAGGGTGATAAAAGCACAAAACTCACCAGCAACATTCAATGTCCGGCCGATGTCCTCCCACAACTGAGCTTTTTGTCTCAGTTATGGTAATGTCTGTGTGACATGTCATACAATTCCGGATAGACGGACATGGCCATCACCAGCTTCTCCTCTATTTTTTCTAGTTACCAGGGTGACGAGTTCCGCGATATGATTGGTTGCCTGGAAAAAGCGCCTTTCTGAAAAGTTCAGAAATTTTCAACTCAAAATGCTCGGAGCAGCCGCACAAAAAAGGAGGAGTGGCCGGAAAAAAGACGCTGGGCGCAGGGCCTTTTCCCTAGGCGGCTGCATGCGGCCGTAGACGCTCTCTCCTCATAGGGAACAATTAAAAAAAGACCCTGGCCTTCTTCTGGTGCTCAGAAAAAGGCGCTATGTGGACACAGGGCTATATAGAAATTTGGCGTCTTGAACAAGGACATTGTCTTTGTAACAGACAATGGTTCAAATGTGGTGGCAGCATTTAAGGACTACACCAGACTTTCCTGTGCCGACCATAACATAAACCTGATTTTAAAGCACGCCTTTGATCACTTGGATGAGCAGAACCCACAGGACAGCATCATCATCAACCTGTTCAGGGGTGTAAAGACCCTTGTCACAGACTTCAAAAGAACGGGGTAAGATATTTTGGTTCTATCATGCCTGTCTGATAAGGCTTCTTAAATAATTTTAAAATAGAATAAATTAAATCAAGATGACAAACTGCTGTAATTAATAAATTACAGCGTATACATTGCTTTTTTGTTCATCAGGCTATTTTGACTGAACTATTTCCACTGTAAATCTTTTTATAAACAAACATTTAATATTTCAAAAATCTCAGCCAACAAATTGAAAGTTTTATCACTTTGTTCTACTTACTGAGTGTGCATTGTCTCTTCTTTGAATTTCAGATTACAAAAGGCACTGGACAGATCACTGAAGCAAGCAGTGGAGACAAGGTGGAATGCCAGACTTGCAATGCTTCAATCTGTGAGAGATGCTCTGCAGTCTGGTAAGCTGCACAAGGTCCTGCTTCACCGAAACGAGCTCCGGTATGTCAACAACCTTGATCCAGACCTTCTTGAAGACATCATCCAACTCCTGGATCCTCTTGATGAGGCTACCAGGCACCTCTCAAGTGATCAGAAACCGACTCTCCACCTCGTCCTACCGACCAAGGCAACCCTGCTGAAGGGTTTGTTGCTTCAGAAAGGAGACAGTGTGATTGTGAGAGAGGTAATATAATACAGTCCTGATTTGAAAGGATTTGTTGGTCATTCAAGTAGCTAACAGTAGCTTGGCCCTATCCAGTGACAATGTTGTATATATCCTCTGCCTCCCCCCCTCCTAGCTGAAAAGTAAGGTAGCCAACAAAGACACCCAACTTCCAGTGCCTTCTCAACTTCTGGAAGGAGATGTCAGGTGGGCTAGTGCCGGTTGCCAGAAGGCTGCAAGTACCCCATCAGAGAGGAGTTCCAGTGTTGCAGAAAGACTAATTGAGGAGAGGCATACCAGCCTCAGTCCCGAAAATGTGGACGCAGTCTTGTTTCTGCATAGTAACATATAAATTCCCTGGACTCATTGTTCAAATGTTAGATGGTTCTGATTAGGGGTGTAACAATACACACAAGTCATGATTCAGTATGTTTTCTTAACAGCAGAAAAAGAAATATGTAGAAAATAGCATTTGTCTTTTCTCATTAGAAGTGTAAACATCTAACAATGGCTCACTGGTCATACCTATTACTGAAACAGTTTGGTTGTGCTGTAGTGGGAAAAGAAAACAATCTTTCTGTTTGTTGCAAGGAGTCAGGACACCTGCTGACAGCTGTTTATGCTGATTTATGGTCTAACTGTATATAAAGTAGTTGAAACTAGTTCCACCTCCAGCAGCTACAACAGTAACATGCTGCTCTAACACTGATGCTTCAGTATTAATGATCTAATGATGTTATATATAATAATATCAGTCAGAGGAACCAAACAGTGCTTCTACTGCAATACTTTAACTACATTTTTCTCTCTCAGAACTGGTTCTTATGATGTGTTGTCTGACCACATCAGAAATCAAATGTGTTTATCATTCTGCTTTAAGGTGGAGTGAATGTAAAAATAATTCGGCATTAAACATCAAAATACAACATTAGATGTAATATTTGGGTTTATATTCAACTAAGGTAGGCACTGTGTGATCCATGTACTATAGATTTTTTTTTTTTTTTTTTTTTTTACTGTAACAGAAACACAACACAGGAGCAGGATGGGACGGGATTCATTCTTGTGGGATTGGGACGGAACAGGATTTTTTTTTTGTTGCCTTTTTCATGGGATTGGGACGGGATGGGATTATTTTTGTGGGAGTGGGATGGGACGGGACTGAAAATCTACTCCCGTGTCACCCTCTAGTGTCCACTGACCCAGCAAAGGTGGCTGCGGTGAGGGACTGGCCTGTTCCTCATGATATTGGGGCACTGTGGAGCTTCTTGGGCCTAGCCTGCTATTACCGGAGGTTTGTCAAGAATTTCACCACCATTGGCAGCCCACTACACCGGCTGACCCAGAAAGGACAGGCATTTCACTGGGGTGAAGACTGTGCCCATGCTTTCATGCAGCTCTGGTTAGCACTCATTGAGGCCCCTGTGCTGGCCTACCCAGATCTCCAGTGACCATTCAATGTGGACACTGACGCCAGCAATGTGGGCCTTGGTGCAGTGTTGTCCCAGGAAGGAAACAAGGTGAACAGGTCATTGCCTACTTCAGCCGCTCCCTAATTCGACCAGAGAGGAACTACTGCGTCACCCAGCTGCTGGCTGCTGTCAAGGGTCTCCACTACTTACGACCATACCTCTATGGCAGAGGTTTCTGCTGCGCACTGACCATGCGTCCCTAACTTGGCTCCTAAACTTTAAGGAACCTGAAGGGCAGATGGCCTGGTGGCTCGAGACACTACAGGACTACGACTTTGAGGCTTGCCATCGAGCTGGCCACCTTAATGACAATGCATATGCGCTGTCCCGACGTCCCTGTGACGGAGAAGGGTGCCAGTACAGCGCACGGAGAAACGAGTTGCCACAGCACCAGTGGTAGCGGCTCTGCGACACACTGCAGCGGCCGGTGATGACACTTCTCCAGTTGGTGACTGTGGTGGTCCCCAGGCATCACCCAAAGCCAGTGGTGTAGTGGAGGGTATACTCAGGTATACGGGGGACCTGCACCTTCCCCTGGTTCTGTGGGCATACCAGACGGCAGTCCAGGAATCCACCAAGGGCACTCCTGCAGCCCGAATGCTTGGACGTGAACTTCGCACAACAGTGGATCCTGAACCAGAGCTGGGGTCCAAACCCAGCTTGGAATAACCTTGCAACCTCAGGGTGTGGCTTCGGGAGGTGCATGAACTGACCAAGAAGACCCTCTCAGATGCAGGGTCCTGACAGAAGCGGGCCTATGTCTCGCTGTAGACGGGAGGACTTCACCCCTGGAGCCCAGGTGTGGGTCTACAGCCCCAAAAGGAAGAAAGGTCTTTCCCCCAAACTGAGTCAGTGGGTCAGACCCTGGACTGTCATTGAAAAACTGTCGGACGTTGTGTAGAGGGTGCAACTGATCAAGAGGAACTGGGTGGTAGTGCTCCACCGTGACCGGCTTGCTATCCCTTGGCCCCATCTGAGAACAAGTCAGGGGCTGAGGACCAGCCCCGGACCAGTACTCCTCTCCCAGAAACCACCAACGGCCCACCTGAACGGGCCTCACGTCAGCGTCGGCTCCCCCAACAACTCAGAGACTTTGTTATAGACACTTGGGTTGCTGGGGACAGCTAACAAGCTAGGTGGGGGCTATGTGGCGTATTGGTTGTTGATTAGGTGAATTTCCCAGCATGCCATGCAATGATGTATTTTACAGCCATGAGCCAAAGAAAATTGTTAAAAGTGTGTGTTAAATCACTCATATGTTACCTATTCTGCAGCGATTGATGTTCATGCATCTCACAATAGTTGTATGGGTGTATGTTGTGACATATTGCACCATGAGTTAAGATGTGCACGTGACTGGTGACCTGGGGCCTGTATCACGAAGCGAGATCAACCTTTCCTGGGTTACCCAGACCTATCCTGGGTTGACTAACCCTAACAATGGCAATCAGGATAATTGATATCACGATGCTGGATATCAACCCAGTAACTCAACCTAGAGTTGCTTTATCAAGAGCTGTGAACACGCACGCAGCGGACCAATCACAATCATAGGAGAAGCGCAGCGTCACTGAGTGTCCTCACAGAGTGCCTATGTGAGGAAAAACAAAGTATTTCTTGTGAGGATCAGAGATTAATTCTACTAAAATATGAGGGGGAGAAAAGCAACATTACAGAAAAGGCCAACACCGTGGCAGCTGCAGGAGGAGGAAACGTGTGGCAACGCATAACGGGATGAATAATGTTTAGTTTTAGTTTAGATTAGTTTATTTGCACATAATGTTAAAAACAGACTGTATAAAATTTACAAGATTAAAAAAAAGAAAAGTGCTGGAGAGGTTAGAAGCCACTAAAAGCTTATCAGAGAAATTCCCCTGTCAAAACATCAATGAAATCACATAATAGAGAAGAAAAAAAAAACGGGTCAGGAAAGAAGAAACAGAGGAGGAGAGAGGGAAAAATCAAGACAAAACAAGGTAGCAAATACAATTATGTGTGGGTTAAATTACTCATCAGTGGTTCAAGTAGCTACAGTACCTGTACCTGTACATCTGACACTGATCACACCCTTGAATCCCATGAAATCAATGCTGCGCAGATGAATTGCGTGTATTACAATTATCGTCTAACATCATTGCGTCTGATAAACTGTTCTTCTTTGTCTTAATGTTATATATGCTACAATAAAGCTTAAAGCTGACGCCAAAATTAAATCATATCAATACCAAATTGATAGTCTGAATAAAATCATCCTGATATTGAGCTGTGTTAGAAATTAACAGCTGCGCAAAAGTATACCTAGTCTCCCTCTTTAAAAAACAAAAAGGAAAATCCCTCAAACACCATGAAGTGTAGACATGATAGGCTACTTTCCACATTTTCAGCAGCAAAGTTGTCAGTTAGGCCCATTATCTTTAACAGGGATCATTTCCTCCAACAAAACAAAATGTTGGCACTAATTAATGTTGCTATTAAGTGTCAGCAAATGATCAGTTTCTTTCTTATGAAGGGGTGGGATGAGATTTGGACTTCTTTCCACTCCCTTTTGAACAATCTTTTCATTGTCTGTTGTTGTTGTTGCTTTCTTTTCTTTTTTTAATGTTCAAAATAAACTTTCAAATCAAAATCAATCAAATTAATTAAACTTCCCGTCATGACTGGGCTGCATTTCTGTCAGCAGAGTCATTTTTTTCGGAACAGCTGATTGGCCAGTGGGTGGTGCTTTTTATAGGATCAGATTCAACCCTGAACTTACCCTGCTCCGGAGCACGATAGCCGTTCAGAGTAAGTCACCATGGTGATCTACCCCGATAAGAACTGAACCGGCTTCGTGAGACCGAAAACCCAGGTTAACCCTGAAGTTACCTCGCTGAGACATTAATCCTGCTTCGTGATACAGGCCCCTGGTGCATGTCTGACATCAAAGGTGTCAATAAAGTTTATTATCATTATTATTATTATTATTATTATTATTATTATTATTGTTGTTGTTGTATTGAAGCTTTGAAATTAAAAAATTAACAGAATCGATTGATCAGTTATTGATCCACAGTGTCAGCGGGAGCTTTGTGTCGCTGATGATGGTTTGTGTGTGTGTGTGTGTGTGTGTGTGTGTGAATAAAAGAAAGGAAACGTGTGACATCACGGGGTGACTTCCGCTGCGGAAGCCGCTGCTGCATGTAAACAAAGCGGAGTTAGCAGCAGCTGCTCTGATGGACACAGACCGACTTTAATCGGATAGCCGGTGACTGAGGTTCGGTTTGTTCGTGTGTGTGATGGAGCTCCGCGGTGACTGAACCGGAACCGACATCATGTCCATGGAAGACCCGTTCTTCGTCGTCAAAGGGTCAGAACTCTTTACAGCATGCTAACACAGCTAATGCTAACGGGAGCTAACGGCTAGTGTTAGACTGCGCAGACCTGATAGCTAATCGATAATCAATACAACCTCAGAGACAGAACAAATTTAACTGTATGTTTTAACAGAAACGCACGAGCTGCTCGTTAACGGTTAACTGTGACGTCAGCTCTCAGTTAGCCTGTTAGCATGTTGCTATGATGTTAGCACAGAGTCAGTGATGGTTACCAACACATGCAAATCGGTCTGTCTGTCTTTATACATAATCGATAAATATAAAGTCATATATATAATGATACACACGTTACATATACATAGAAAAATATATGAATTAGTAACTGAACATGTATGAATGAATATGTGACAAGTTGAGTTCAGTAAATTTTGCAGTGAAATGTCAGATTAAAGGATTTATTTCTTCTCTGTGAATGATGTTAATGATATTGATATTAATATTGATGTTATTGACAGTAAATATATTACTATTAATGACGTCATATCAACAGCAACTGTGGCCTTTGTAGAGGAATCTATCAGCTGATCATTTTAAAGGGTAATAGACTGAATCACTGTGACAACGCACAAACAACAACAATGATCTCTTCCAAGTAGAAAACTGACAGGTGGAGCTACAGTTAATAAAATAATTCTCCTGATGCCTGGTTCACACCACACAACATTTCTGTGTCAGATCAGGTAACACACTGCCCGTGACCTGACTGACAGACATGACACACTACAGGATGGTCCATGAGCAATCATCACTGGTTGTCTTTCACTACTCTGTGATGTCATCAAGTTATTCTCGTTCTATTCTCATTTATATTTCAGTCTCTGTGTCTGTTCATGTTTCAGCTGAACTCTTACTGTAGGAAGTACCGCATGAAAACTATAGCTGTGTCCCAATTCAGGCTCTGCATCCTTCGGAGGACGAAGGCTATTTTGTTTATTTAATTTACTTTTCGTAAGAGGAAGAGGAGAGGCGGCTCCGGCGACACTGGCGGCTCGTTTATCTCCGGCTGGGAGAGAGCCGTGGGGAGGTAAACCTGTTATTTTAACCCACATTAATGTTCATATAGCTAGCATAGTTTGTGATAATCCGTATACCCGTTAATAAACGATAACGTTAAGTGACAAACGTTAGCTATATGTGGATACTGTCATTTAACTATTAGACGTGATACAGGGTTCATACAGGTGCTTAAAATCTTTGAAAATACTGTAATTTTAATGCTGTATTTTTAAGGTCTGAAAAGTGCTTGAATTTTAGTTTAAATGGGTTAGTCGCAGCCGTGGGTGAAGAGGGAGTAGATGAAGGGGCTCATCACACAACCTTGCGGAGTGCCTGTGCTGAGTGTGAGGGTGGAGGATGTGATGTGGTCTGACCTAACATGTTGTGGTCTGTTGGTCAGAAAGTCCATGATCCAGTTGCAGAGGGAGGTGCTGATTCCAAGGTCAGTGAGTTTTGTGATTAGCTTGGCGGGAATGACAGTGTTGAATGCTGAGCTGAAGTCAACAAACAGCATTCTTGCATAAGTGTTTTTATTGTCCAGGTGTGAGAGCACACAGTGCAGCGCTGTGGAGACTGCATCCTCTGTACTCCTGTTGCTGCGGTAGGCATATTGGTGTGGGTCGAGTGTGGGGGGTAGACAGTCTTTGAGGTGTGCCAGGACCAGCTGCGTGAAGCACTTCATCACTATGGGAGTCAGTGCCACAGGGCAGTAGTCATTCAGGCACTTTGGAGAGGAGTGTTTTGGCACTGGCACAATGGATGTGGTTTTGAAGCACGCCGGTACTACTGCTTGGGCCAGGGACAGGTTGAAAATGTCTGTGAATACTCCTGAGAGCTGCTCAGCGCAAACCCTGAGCACACGTCCTGGAATACCATCAGGGCCAGCAGCCTTGCGTGCATATAATATGTGTATATATATATATATATATATATATATATATATATACACAGTCAGGTCCATAAATATTTGGACATTGACACAATTTTCAGCATTCCAGCTCTGTACAACACCACAATGGATTTGAAATGAAACAATGATGTGCTTTAAGTGCAGACTCTGAGCTTTAATTTGAAGGTATTTACATCCAAATCAGGTGAACAGTGTAGGAATTACAACACATTTTATATGTGCCTTCCACCTTT